>JAPMOR010113605.1:25009-100659 GCA_026543865.1 Argiope aurantia | reverse complement strand
TGACTTTAATGCATTTAGCAAATTATATTTATGAATTATAGCTTTCAGACATACGAAAATACACAGAAAAACAGACATAGTCCCCCCCCCCCCAAAAAAAAAGAATGTTTGCGGAAATCAAAATGACAACTTTCGATATCGTTTTAGGTAATCTATAATATTTTCTTTATGTGTACTTTGTTCAACAGATCACAAAATATAATGATAAAACGTCCAAAACTTTATTTTCTAATATTATTTTGAAATGTATGGTCAGGGAAAGAATACTCATTACTGAAATTTCTGAAAAACGCTTCTCTAACGATTGAATCAAGTTAGAAAACGTTTTTCGCATGCTTCCATTAACAAAGAATGATTCAAATCTTGAAGAGATGGGCCGTTTAAAAGTTTTTCCATTTACTTATCGAAGAAGATAAACTTTTGCCAATCTATCTAAGAGTAATATTTCATAACATATATAAAAAATGTTTTATAAAGCTTTTTTTATTTGATAAACTTTTTTTCATAAAATAAAGTTTGATAACATTTTTTTTCTAATATTACTATTCGGTTATTTCCTGGTATATTATCTTTTTTATGAATATTGTTCCATTTTTGAGAATTCTCACAATGCCTTAACTAAGTGAAATCAGAAATGTTTTAGTCCATGATTTTTTCGAACATTTTCAATAATACGGTGTGTTTTGTATTAAGTATTACTAATTGGTGAAAAGATTAGAGTTTAAATTTTGGGCCACTTGCATTTAACTTCTAATCTCAAAATTTGAGGTAAATTTACAATTTTAGAACCAGAAATGTCTTTATTTTTTATTAGTTTAATTCCTTCCATTTTTTGAATTAATGAGTCCACATAAACAAATTGATCGAAAAAAAAATCAACCGATAAACAGTTTTGGTTTAAAATTTAATACAGATGAATAATTTAGTGATAAAATTACATGAAATAGAGACATATAATTTGGTCATCTGTTTCGTTTTTGAGTCATTGTGTTCACAGACAAATACGCATAATTATAATAAATTTATTAAAATAAAAAAATAAAAACATATGCTTACTTTTGAACACAAAAAGTTGAAACACTTCATGTGAATTATTTTTTGTCCTTAATTCATTATATTATTGTTGCTATTTTGTAATAAGAGTTTGGTCATGATCGTTACACACACACACACACACTCACTCACACACACACACACACACACACACACATAGTGTTCGTCAACGGATTCTGAGACGAGCACATTTCGACGATTCCATCTCATTAAGGGGTGAGACGCGGAATGCTACTCGCATTTCCGGTATTCACCTTTGACCTTGGATTTCCCCCATTAGGTACTTTTTAACTTTTTTTTCACATATATGTGATGGCTGTGTTGTGTTATTTCTGACCGCATTTTATTTTAACTTAATATTTCGCATTGATATGGTTAGTTCAAGTGATAGAAAAAGCTTTCAGAAGTGGTACGAAGAAAATTTTACATAATATCATTAAATATTGTAACCAAGAAGCAGAGAACGAGGAATTAAAATATTGCCGAAAAAATTTAATAACATATATAAAAGAAGCATTTTAATATAAAAAAGATCATTATTATTTTATAAAAAAAGTAATTACCAAATTTTAAGAACAGAAACTTTTTATTTATTCTTTATAATTTAATGTTTATGCCCTTTACATTAAATAAAAATTGCTCTGAAATATTTTACTGTGCATTAGTACCTTTTCATTCTGTATTACTAATTATCTGTAATGTTTACGTCTCATAAAACCGCGAGTCTTCATTGCTAAATGTAAACATCTCCTCCTTTCCTCTCACCATTATTTTGTCTTTTTATGACTTTATGTTGTGCATTTTATAAGGGCCCTCTTTTAGAAGAAGGTCAATTTGATTATTTCAGAACATATTAAATATGCTAATTATTTATTTTAGGTTTACATATTTTTATTTTAATAATTTTATGAAATATTAATTGCTTATTTGTTTCAATTTTTCCATAATATTCAGCGTCCAAGTTTGTACTCAAAATTAATAAAACATACATTTATTTTTTTAAAAAAAATATTTCAGTGATTAAGTAATACAACAATTCCTTCACGAAATGAGAGAAAAATAAATCCATATGCCTTGATTTATTGGGAGAGCTAGAGCAGTTAATTCCTTGAATAGCTGCTTGATAATTTGTATCTTAATCACAGCATCGTTTATATTTTATTCAAATTTCGCATCAGAAAATAAATTTATAATCTAAATAACGCCTTTGAAAATTTCAGAAGTAACAAATAACTCTGCTTCGCATCCTGAGAGACGAACAACTTATACTTATGACATATCGAGGAAATCAATAAATTATTTTATAAAATTACGCTATGAGAAATTGGTTTTCCATTTTCTGCTATTTCCCCACTATTCTAAGAACTAGTATTTAGAGCATCAGATTAGTTATCATAAAACAATTTCTTGCTTATTGTACCCATCAAATATTTTAATGTTGTTTCAGATAAGTTGTAGAGTTTCTTCTTATTTATGATTAAACTGTGAAAGATAGATCCATTCCAAAATAGTCATAATGCTGCTTTGGAAAGAAGGTGGTTTAAACTAAAATTAAATGTGACAAATTTTATACCTGCACTTTAATTTTTCTTGAATAAAACATTTCAGCGTCGGCCCATTCACTACGAGTGATAGCTGGGAAATTATGACGATTTTTTTTCCTTCGTGGAAAATTTCAAATACTTCATCCACTGATTTATTGCACTCCATTATGTAGATTTTGGAGGATCGCCTTGGAAAATTTTCTTTTAGATTACTTCCTGTATAGTTCATGAGCTCCCTAGCTGAAACATCTAATTCCAGAGAGTGGTACTTAGTTGCTCATTTGATATGAATATTTTTCAATTTATTGCCAGCTGCAATTTTTCGATCTTCTGTTGGGTCCATGTACTTTGCTTTTATCCCTTATGATTCCTGCATTTTCCTCTTATCCGAACTGCAGTGCATGTCAATACAAAAATGACCGTTGAACGTATGCAACAGCGGCAGAGATTTTCTGATTCTATTTTTTTAATATCTTTTTCACTAAGAATATTTAGATTCCTTGTAAATACTACGCTGTCCAATATTTTTCGACTCGGAGATTCAGAATGTTTAGAGCCCAAATAATTATGGGAGTTTTTTATACATGGAGGTCCAATATTTTTAGATTCTCATCTGCTTGAATCTATAGAGCCGAAATAAAATAACGATTATTTTAGATTTTCGGCTTCAAGCCTGACAAAACTTTTTTACAAAGATTTCTAAAGAACTATAGCGATGATCTTGTTTGTTATAATTCAACGTTATTATTGCTCTGTGTTACTTTGAAACAAGGCTTTGGTCATGGGTTTTTTTAAACAGCATGAATACTAAATTATTTATATATATATATATTTATAAAAAAGACGGATAATAGAACACCCCACAACATTTTGAGCATCATAATAAAATAACACCATAGCACTAGCTGGTGGTGGATTTCAGTATTTTATGGCTCTAATCACCACTGTACGTTACGAAGCCTTATTTTTTTAAAAAGTTTGAATAAGTTTAATTATTTAGTATTCATTTGAAAATATAGTTATTCATATTTAACTATTCTAATGACTTTAGAATACTCAGCATCCAAATTGTACTCAGTATTACTGAAACAGATATTTGATTTTATAAATATTCTAATGACTTGGTAAATGTGATGAAACATACTGTAGACTGGCTATTTGTACCTGATAAATTGCTAGTATTATACCATTTTTTAATTCATTCGTATAATTTGCTTTACTAACTTAATTGAGATACGTTTTTTAACCGTCCTGCTCACGCCACCTTTCCCGCCAAGCAATCTTAGACAGCTGCATAAAATATATTTTTTTGCAGTTGGAAATCCGCCATTGCATACAATCTGCCATGAATGGCTCGCGCGATAGGATTGTGGAAAGCGTACTCACAAAGGCATTCATGCGCAAAAGATATTCTATTAAAATATCGGCTTGCCTCATTTTAGCAATTATTATTATAATCATTAGGGATCTTGTAATTATTTCACAATTCGTTAATTACTAAATAGTGCACTTCATGAAACAAAATTTTATTAATCGATGCATTGATTGCCAAGCTCTTAAAATATTAAAATAGAATATTCTCATAGAAAACTCATAAAAAGTTTAAAAAAATTCAAAACTCTAGAATATAGGGAACTCGAAAAATCGTAAATTTTCATGAACATAAAATTAGGCAAAGTTAGATAAAAAAAAATACATAAAGATATGTAGCTTTCTTTTTCCATGCTCAAAATTGTCAGAAATATGAATTTTTTTCAAAATGTTGGCATTGAATTTCTTTTTACATTCTCTGTGTTCCCGAAGGCGAAAGATACAGGCATAAATTCAGAAAAATAAGAAAAAGAAAAAAATCCGCAGAGTTCTATTTGAGACTTACATGTTAAGGACTATTAAAGGATTTAGTTATTTCTCCTTAGTCACATTTTATCACATAATAAACGATGAACGGTCTATATCGTGAAGGAAAGTGTTCTTCCGTACCTCCTATAGAAACGGACATTTCTCACGAAAGGAAAAGTCTTAAAACATTTTTATTCAAATGGCAGCCATAAAATTAGGCACTTAGAGGGTGCTTTTAAATGCAAGGCTTCTCTTTAAATGATAAGGTATTTTTACTTTTTATTTTCTTCGTTCTCGTCTCAAAAGATTTGCTAAATTTCGATCCATCGCTACATGCTTTCCATTTTTATTGCTTCATGTTTTGATTTTAGAAGTTTGCACCATTTTTTTAAAGGGTCGTTAAAGCATTTCATAAACCCTAACTTATTTTTGAATTTCGTGAATTTCGTAAACCAACTGGAGGATTCAAGCCAATATCTTAATGAATGAACGGAAATTATGAACTGTTATTTGTTTAAGGTTAAATAAATCGAAATAATGAGAGGTTTAACTGTAGCATCGGGACGAGTTCAAAATGACTTATGATATGGAAATCAGTATTAAATATTAAATTGCGCCAAACTGATTTGTT
This sequence comes from Argiope aurantia, assembly GCA_026543865.1. Classification (NCBI taxonomy): domain Eukaryota; kingdom Metazoa; phylum Arthropoda; class Arachnida; order Araneae; family Araneidae; genus Argiope; species Argiope aurantia. Next base: position 95,592 of record JAPMOR010113605.1, on the reverse strand, counting down.
CTGATGCACGGTATTTGCACTGTTCCACGCTTGCTATTAAAATGCAATAAGTTCCTTTTGATACAACGTATTAATGACAACCAAATTCAAATATGTAGAATATCTTCCCACCGAGATATTAATAATTTTTGGAAAGGAATTTCCGTTCGAGTGGGAAACAGGAGTAACGTCACATCCCTGGGAACGAAGCTTTGTCTTGTAGTCTTCAGGGACGGAGCAGGCCATTAATATAACAGAAGCATAATTCATGAGACGAATAATTTGTTCCTTTAGAACAAACGGGGATCTTTATTGTGCTTTTGCGCCAGGGTTATTATGTCCGTAGCTTTTTATTACGGAGTTGGAAGTTTGAAAAAATAAAAGAAGCAGGAAACAAAGAAGTAGATTAATGGATAAATGATTTTTTTGTATATGTTAAACAAGCGCTTAAGAAATGTTTTTGTTTTAATTAGAAAAATAGCCTCACTGTGGTTGACTGTCTAGTTTGTGTTAAATTTTTTAAAGCTTTGAAAATATTTATATTGGATATAAACTGGGTAGCTGCCATATTACATTTTAAATAATGAATAATTCGTATTGAGCTTTGTTGGACACATAGCAGTTTTTTGTTCAAAAGAGAAACAACGTTGTATTCTTTCAAGTAGCTTAAATTAAAGCTATATATTTAAAAAATAATTGACATCATGATTCATGATTTTTTTCATACCAAGTAATTAAATGAATCATTTCTAATATATCTTAACTTTTACAGAGAATAGGTCACTAATTCGATAGTCTGAATCCCAGGCGTCAGTCAAATAGCCTCAATGGGAGCCAATTACTTTCATAGTCATCTGAATGAAATATAGTACAGGTTACATGGCGGTATCCCCAGGTTTATTCTAAACCAACATTTATTGATTTTTGTGATAAGAAGGATCTCGAATATTAAAATTATTTCTACAGAAGTTATTATGAAATTGCAAAAATAATAGATTTTAATAATTTTGAATAATTATGAAAACGTATAAAACTATCAAATAACGACCCACTAAGAAGAGGGATTCCAAATTTTGAATTAAAAATTTATCCTTCAGTATCTATGAACAAATCCTTTAAGTTGTATTAGATAAGCTTAGAAAGAGTGTAAAAATTATCGAGTTTATGATACTGCAAAGAGAAATGTTGTTAGATAATATTTTAGCATGATATAGATGAAATGACATTGCTTAATTATTCAGAAAAATACAAGTTAATAAAGAATTAAGCAAGGATTTGCGACCTTCGTCTATGTTTAGAGTACGTGCCTTTCTACATAAGAAAAAAGTCCCTGTTAATATTTCAAACCCTAATGTTGATTAAAATGCAATTAACTTTTGAGTTTGAAATATTAATCCTTAAATGTGGAGGTGAAATTTTAGGACTTAATTGGGGAGGTGCGATCTACGAGACCTCATTTCATTTACACTCAAATTTTCTAATGAGTGTATTAGTATGAAAAACTGCCAATATACTTTGCAGATACTTTTCTTGGTATAAAGATATGTTTTAGAAATTTTTCAAAATATATTATCATTGAAAAAAAATAAATGCGTTGGAACATACATTTTCTTCTCAAATTACATGTTACAATAAATAATATCCTTGAAAAAACATTTTACTTTTTAAATCATATTTATTTTTACAGTATATGAAGGTATATAGAAGACAATATAATGTAAAATTCAACAATTATATGAAAAAAAAAGGACAATGGGTAAAATTGGCCTTTTTTTATCTGCTTGTGTGACTTTCATAGCACGGTTTTCGAGGGAATTTTAAACATACAGGTAAAGAACTAGCATAAAAATCAACCTATAAATTCTTTATATATATCTTTTGGTATATTAATATATTTTATGAATTTTTCAAATTACGTTATCAGTAGAAAAATGAATTATGTTTGAACATAAATATCGGAATCAGTTGAATGCGAACTTTAATCGAAAAACTCTTCTGTACAATTATCCTTAGCACTAAAAATACTTTCTGCTTCATTTAAAAGTGTCGGGAGCACTGCTTCATAAGAGGATCAGTAAACTGGATGATATTTTGGGGCCCAAGTTTCACTTGTTTATCACTGGGACACTAACAGAGAGATGCGGTCTTAGAGACCGCACTCAAAGAAATAACTGAATTATTTAAAAAAGCATCCGCTGAAATCGGTTGAAAAAGCGCACGTGTATTGAAGGTCAGAAAACAGGAACCATTCAATTGAGCTAAAAAAAGAATATTGGTGACAGAAAATCCATCACTAGCGGTCTCACAGACCACACGTCCCCAGTTAAGGGTTAATAATCACGTTTTTCTATCTTGAAGAACATGTACTTGAAATTTTAAAAGAGCGGATAAAAAATGTAGTTTCGAATATATATATATATATTATATAATTCATCTACTCAGCGTATTGATTCCATGGAAAAGGGAATAATGCTCACAACATAGAAGTTACAGTTATAATGAAGAGCTGGAGTTTGAATGATTAGAAATTTATATTTAAAGAATAATTTATTAGAAATTATTATAGTTAAAATTTTAATATATCTGAGTTCTAAAAATAATCAGTTTCCAATCTTTCAAACTAGATTTTCACTTTAACTTTTATATCGAAGTTGCGCTGATTTTTGGCCCTCTTTCTCTTCAACCTGCACTTACGAAAAACAAAAGCTCACTCTATTACATTAATTTCTAAAAATTTGTCCTGAAATTCTATTATATGAACTCAAAAGACATTTTTACAGAAAAATCCGTCTGGTATGTGCGTGGTGCAAAAGTCCAACAGGCCCAGTAAAGAATGGTGACGTTTTATTCTACATGAAATCACGAATACACAGTAGGAAAATACATCTGAAGCACGCACAAGAACAGATTTTGCAGTAGAAAACAGTATACAAGCAGCAAATCGTTATTAAACAACCTCAACAGCACAAAGCGCTTAGGAATTAACACTCAAAGGTTGATCCTTCATTCAATTATAAGTGTAAGTTTGTTGTTGTTTCCAATGGCACTTGCCATAGGCAAGCCCGCTGATTTGAAATCAACGATTTTAAGCCGAAAGGGAACGTCTCTTATTTTAGTAGCGCCAACTAGGGCCAAGAGTACGATTTCGCTACTCACGCATCACATTCGCTTTCACAGCCCCTTTTTAAAGAGGGGCACATTCACACATCTCACAGAAAGAACAAATGAAGGACAACCATGCCCGAACCGGGACTCGAACCCAGGACGCCCAGATCAAGGAGAAGACGCGCTACCCCTATGCCAGGAAAGTTTGATTCTACTGTACATCTTTGTTTTTATAGTCTTGTGATAAGGTATTGAATATTCTTGAGCCAACCCCGGCATTTGAGATCTTATGGAGATATTATCAATAGTCTAGAATATTCGGGCTCCTTCATTTTTGTTGCTGAATTCGCAGCTTTCGATGCAGAATTCTGTCATAAATAGCCATTAGATTTGCCGCCAAACTTCAGGTCAGACAAACTACGCAGGGAAGCAATGTCAGAGATTCGTAATAATAATCACACATTCTTTTTATCCCTTTTTTTAAATTTTACTTCTTCAGACTGCATCTCTCTCGCGCAGCTCATGGTTCTTATTTAGCTAACTACATCTAAAAGAACTTGGATTAAATACAGCATTCCAAATTAATGTTATCATTCGTTGTATATCTTGAAATATATGATATTTTAGAATAACATGAAAGAACACCTAATTAAATTAAAGGCTTAATCACAGTTTTCACGTGAACTGACACTATTGTGTTTTACCAGGCCACAATAGGGTATGCAACTGAGAAGAAAAAGCGAAAATGTTCAAATATTTTTTTTTTAATTTCTTATTTTCTAATACTTCGTATTTTCAAAATTTGTTTCTCCCACAAGTATTGAAATTTTTATTCACATGTAATTAAATGATAGCATGAATCATTATGGATCCACAGTTTGCATAAAATTTCTAAGTTGTCACAATTTCTAAAATTTTAAAAATATCACAAGTTTGAATAATTATGGACATTTATAAGTCTATAATTTGAAAAAAAAATGCTTTGAAATTCTTTTACCATTCATTAAAAAAACCCCAGGATCATAATCAAAATGCAGAATAATTTTAACAATATGATATAACATCGATTTGTATCGTTTTTCTAAAATTTGGCAGCGAAAACTTATGAAAATTTTCCAAATCGAATGGGAAACAATATTGGAAAATGATTACTGGTATAAATGCAAGGTTATCGATACGTAAAATTCATTTCAAAATGTTGCTTTGTAGCTATTGGGCTACACAATACAGTCGTTTGGCACTATTCTACCATTCACTAGCAATTTTCAAAGGAGGACAAATAATACCAGCCAGAGAGAGTTCTGAACTAAAACTTTCGGTTTAAATGTCACTGGCTTCAGGATATGAGTAAGAGATTTTTATATTAAGGTCTCTTGTTTAAGTGATGTTAAATATTTCGAGATGTGACAATTCTTTAAATGATATTAAAATATTTTGAGATGTGACAACGCTTTAAAATTCAAAATACTAGGGAATTATGATTAAAAAAAAGGCTATGTGTCTTATTCAGGGCAGAATTCTAAGTATTCCGTAAGAAAAATAATAATCTGTAAATTTTGTATTTATGCCATTAAATTTCCTATTTTTTTATTTTGTACCGTATGGTTCATATTAATTTAAGCGTCTATTAATTTTTTAATAAAAGTATATCTAAATAATATACTTCTATTAAAAAATTAATAAACGATTAAATTAAATAGAACCATACGGTACAAAGTAAAAGAAAAGGAAATTTAATGACATAAATAATTTTTTTAATAAAAGTATATCTAAATGAAGGGTTGGGACAGCCTGGTTGGTAGGGCGTTGGATTTGCGTCCCTTGGCTTTCGATTTCGAACTCCGCCGGCCGAAGACTCTCGTGTATGTAGTGGCTGGCGCACGTATAAATCTGTCGTGGTCACAAAGTCCTCCATGTCGAGACTAATACCACTGGGGGTACTGGTTCAGAGGTGATCCTTCTCTGATTCAGGTCTAAATTACGAGCTGTGAATGAAATACATGCATGAAGTCCGTCCCGTAAAAAGGGCTGTGACGTGTGAGTGTCTAAGTCGTACTCTTGGCCCTAGTTGGTGCTACTGACAAAACAAGAGGTGCTCATTCAACCTAAATCGCTAACAGATAACTGTCAGCGGGTTTGTAAAGTGCCATAAGTCACAACACATACATAACTAAATGAAGCAAAAGGTGAAATTTAGGAAATTGTGGAGACCGCTTTTATAAATAAACTTATAATGACAATTTAAAATCTTAACATAGAGTGGTTTATGGGACAAATAGTACAACTAATAAAAGGTAGCTTATCAGCACAGCCAGTGTGCTTCTAAAATAGTAAAAAAATTCTTAAGTTGGTTTTGGTCGATAAGTTATTTTTGGTTTTGGTCGATAAGTGACAATTTGCAGAGACGGCTTTTAATTCGATGATCATTTTCAATTTTAGAGCTTACTTTAAGACAGATTTAAAAAAAAAATAATTTCAAATTTAAACACAACGTAAGAGTCTTTTAAAATTTACGACAGCATTTTATAACCTTGAATATGCTTCTACTTGTTTTAGCTTATAAATTATTTCAATTTTTGTTTGGCATTCTTGCTGCTATTTTCAAAAAGTAGAGATGAATTAGAGATAGTTTATTTTCTATTTCAAAGTTTAAGGAATTGTAATTTACTACTTTTTGGCTTCACTTCTTTATGTGTTCAAATAAAGAAAGCAGATAAATATATATATTGAACAGAAACTACCCAAAAGCAAAACAACATATTTTCACTCTAGAACAAATTCTCTCGAATGCCATAAAGTGGAAAATGAAAGCTACTCTACTATCCTACTCTCATGGGATTGCAGTTTTCGCAGAAAATCTGAACTAATAAGAGAAGAAGAAGTGTTTCTGATCTAGCAAAGTTACTCTGGTTCAAAAGAAAATAAATCATTTAAACTGATAAAATAATTAAAGGCTTCTTTTCTATCCATTCTCACCACTAGAATTTAAAAAAATAAATAAAAAAAGCCAACAATGTTTCATGAAAAAACATTCTCTTGAAATTAGGCCTTTGTTTTTAATTTTGGTAATGCTGTTAAAAATAATTATTTTCAACTCGAAATGTAATTTGCTTTTGATACAAAATGAAGAAACTGGAAATGGAAAATATGCAAATTGGGATACACACTTATAGTTTCTAATAGAATAAATAATATGGATAATTGACTGCGCCCTTCCATTTCAACTTGCACTCCCCACTAGGGAGATTATATTTTAGGCTCCAAAATAGATTTAACTTACACCAGGTCCATATATAAGATGGATCTTTGGTGAAGTTAGATTTCAAACTTAAGATCTTTCGATCTGTAGCTATTATCGTATTATTAGATTGATTTAAAGATTTAATGATTGGAATAGCAAAATTGACATTTTGTTATCAGTTTTGAAAGTTTCAAATGTGTACTAAAACATATTTTGGCTGATAGAGTAGTATATGACTTGAATATTATTGAAAGAAGTTGCCGGATGCATACTAAACTATTTATTTATAAACAGAAATTATTAATTTAAATAAATTATTATAACATTTAAAACATGCTGGACTCTCGATATGAAGATCCTACAGATTTCCAGATACATAAGTATACATAAATTGCAGAAAATATTGCAGAACACTACTAGAAGATGGTAGCTTAAAAAGGGACCAAAGTCTAGAAAGAGAGAGCTATCATCGCGAGGGAAAATTTTCTTTTTAAAAAATTTAAAGGAATTTAATTTTATCTATTAAATATCCACTACCGAAGGCTGATGGAGTTGACCACAGAAGATTTCAAACTAGACAGGCAGAATGGTTGATGTTGTAGACTCGCAGAATAGGTGATGATGTAGACTTGCAGAATAATGGTGATGTAGATTTGCAGAATAGATGGTGATGTAGACTCCCAGAACAGATGGTGATGTATACTGACAGAATGTCTGGTGATGAAAACTGATGGAATAGCTGGTGATGTAGACTCATAAAATGGTTGGTAATGTAGACTCGTAAAATGATTGGTGATGTAGACTCGCAGAACAGATGGTGATATATACTGACAGAATGTCTGGTGATGAAAACTGATGGAATAGCTGGTGATGTAGACTCATAAAATGGTTGGTGATGTAGACTCGTAAAATGATTGGTGATGTAGATTGACAGAATGGTTGGTGAAGTGGACTGACAGAAAGGCTGTTGATATAGACTGACAGAATCGTTGGTGATGTAGACTAATAGAATGGCTCGTGATACGGACTGACAGAACGGCTGGTGGTGTAGACTGACAGAATGGTTGGTGATGTAGACTGACAGAACGGCTGGTGGCATTCCAGTATGAATCACTTCTTCTAAAACAGTTATATCACCGCGAGTTTATGGACATACAAGATTTTTTAGTACTTACGTTGATTAATTAACTCCAACAATCGAAATTATCGAAGACTTAATTACGTCACATAATAGCCGATTTCTTTTTTTCCTTTAATGAATTTCCTCGGAAACCCTTAGCGAAAGTCCGATTTTTCTTACATAAAACGCAAGCCATGTTCATGGTTTGGCATAGAATGGCCATCACAACCCCGCTAGATAGAGTTACTATTACATTAAATTTGTCAACTGCATTGTGACACTTCTGTTTTTAGAATACATTGAATAACCTGGACACCTAGCACACATATTTGCTTTTATTATGAAATTTTTACTATTTACATTCTTAATATGTCTTACTTTAACAACTGTTGAGTAAGTGTTCATATCTAAAAAGTAAAATAGATAAAATATAAAAAAAAACTTTATTACAGATTTTTGGATACACAAACGATATATTTTTCTTTGTGGAAACAGTGCCAATTGCAATGGAAATCAACAAGGAAAAATCTGGAACTAATGCCTCTATCTGTAGTCTATTTTAGACATTATGAAATGTATTTTTACCAAATAGATCACCAAAAGACCACAGAAAAAAAAAGTTCTGAAAAATATAATTTCGAAAATGAATCCGAGGTATTGGAAAGAAATATCGTTTAAGAAAATATAAATGTTTTCTTGAATTTTAAAAATAAGTCTGATAACAAAATATAATATAAATAAAACCACTCGCTTTCTCATTTTATTTTGTTACTTTTCAAGAATGAATTAATGTAATTATTTTCCTTTATATCCATTAGTTATATTCAGGCTCAGGTCAATAATAAGTTTTCATTATCTCAGAAAAGGAACTCTCTAACTATCCTGCAAACAAATGCTAAATTAAAAACCTTTTTATTGTACTTGAAGAACAGATTCTGAAACTGTTAATTCCTTTTCTTTCTGGAATTAGATCCCGTGTTTCACCGAAGATGTTACAAGAGTCCCTTTTCATCGATAAAATGGGATATTAATTCCGGAAAGTGGGCTTGAAACTTATTTCACGGGGCGGATTGTTGAGCCGCTTTGTGAAGCTGGTCCTGAAAGTATTTTCATTTCCTTTCCTTTTGGAGAGAAGCCAGAGTTTTTTTGGAAAGGCAAATAGTGAGTCTTTTGATGGGACCGTAAAGTTAAAGAATGCTTTACTTGTATTATCAAATATGGTTTTGTTGCCTTGCAATGCGTCAAATTTTGCCAAAACTAGACATACTTATTGCCTTCATTCGATTCAATTCGACTGAAAAACATTCTATTTCTTTTAATCGATCTTTTCTTCATATATATTTGGATATTCTTCTATACTTCTAAAAATTCAAAATAATTTTAAGATACTGGATTTGTAAAATTTAAAGTTCTTTGAAAATTCATTGAAATTACTTTGCTATTATTGCATTTGATAATTCCGGAATTTCAACTATTGTTATAAAAAAAACCTGAAAAATAGTTTGTTCAAACTAATATTTCAATATTTTTTTTAATGAATAATAGTTTGAATCTAATTGTGAGAAATTCTTATATTTTTGAAAAATGAAAAGGAAGATAATTGAAAATAACTAAATATTAAAAAGCATTGATGCCGTTTTTCTAATTAATTTCTTGGAGTATCATTTTTGCAATGACTAATTTTTTATTACATTTATAAAGATTTAAAATTTTTCAAATAATATCAGTATAAATAAAGTGTAGATATTATTCTTCCATTATTTGTTCGCATATTTTGCATGTTAAAAATTATATTATTAGCTGCTTTACAAGATGTTCTTGGAAATATTTCCTAATTCTGAGGAATTTGCAGGGGCGGTAAAATAATGTACGATATCAGTAGAGTCCATTTTAATTTGGAAAATGAGTGTGAATCAATGTTCACCAGATCTGATTGTGTTTAGCTGCTTCATTACCTGAAAGATGATGCCGAATTCCATACAGTCTTATGTATTACGTCAGAAGAGGTATATCATCAGAAGCATTCTATAGCTTGAGTAGACAAACTTTATTTTTACTAGAAGAAAATAGTAATGATTGATGGATAGTGTGTTGTATTTGTTTAGGAAACTAAATAGTATGAACAAACCTTTATTAACAAGAATTACATTATGATTTGAATAAAGAAATTTATTAATTGAGTTATTGATGGAAATAAATATTCCATGCACCGTTCGTAAATATTCATAGAATATCGTTTAAGAATATTCCTTCCAAATTGTTCAAACTTCTTTTCAGTGAATTTCTGCTTCAGACATTCATTCTTGAAGAATGTGAATAATTCACTGGAAGAGAAACAATGCAAGGTGCCTCTTAAAACAATTGCTACATTTGAATTTAATTTAATTAAGAGAGTAATTGGACTCGATATGGCAAAAGATTGATTGTTCTAAAACATTTAGTTGCTGATAAAAGACGCGGTACAGTAATTGATTTATGAGAATTGCAATGAAATACTGGGCTCGTTTGCGTCGAATTGTTTTATTTTAACAATTCTTTAATGGGAGTACTGAAATGAAAATTTGCCATTTCATTAGATTTAATGAGTTTTAACGGAAACGAGTTTTCTTTCAGAATAATTTACTGCCAATATTTCTGAACATTATTCAAGAGTCGCCTTTTCAGGTCGGTGTTAGAAATATATGAGAAGCAATAAAAGGCAAAATAAAAAATAAAACTGAATTAAACGAAGAAAAGAATTATTTCAATAAAAAGAGCAGAAACAAATTAACATAATTTATTCATGAACATATTAACAGGTAAATGAACAAGCCTAAAATTATTTAAAATTAAGTAATTATTAATAATGTATATGTTATTAATAGTCGAAATTTAAGAAATTCATTGGGATAGGTATTTTTAAATCAGGAAGCGAAATGCATAAAGAAGAATCCATAGAAAATTGCCTTTTATATGGCTTTATATATGGCTATCGTAAGCAGATGGACTGATCTTCTGAAGATTTTTCTTTCAAAATTGGAGACAAATTTATAAGACTATATATCAAATTTTTCTTGTCTAGCTGAAAGCGGTTTTAGTTTAGTGTTCAAAGACAGAAAAACAAGCGGACAGATAGACAGACAAATATAATTCAAAAGATGTTTTTTTTTTTTTTTTTTTTTTTTTTTTTTCGGATCGGAAAGACATAATTTGTGTAGACTTATCAAATTCCCAAGAATTGTTTTTATGATTATAATTCCATCATTTTGTGAGAAAATAAAAGGGCACGTTTATTTAAAACGTTTTTGCAGTATTTTTTGTGAAACGTTTAAATGCTCTACAAAAATTTATTTTGTCAAATAAATATACTAAATTAAGTTATAATTCAAAAAATAATTTTAATTTTTAATAAGTTATAAGAATAATAATAAGAACAAAACGGTATGTGCGTTAACTGTTTGAATTTTATTTGAAATTTTAGCTTTTAATTAACTTATTATATTACTTATTATTAATTCAATAATCTTTGTATTTCTTTTTAGCATTCTTTTAATTGCTTCTATTTAAGCTATAGCTTACGATGTGTCTAATGCATTCAAACATTAAATTCTCTTAAAGTTATCTAAAATTATATTTTTAACTGATAATTCGATTTCCCGATGTTTTTAGCTGATAATGGTCAATGTTTCACTGTATTTATATTGTACATGATTCACCAGGCAAATATTTTACATTTTGTAACACATATTTGAAATCTGTATCTCTGACTCTAATCAGATGTAATTGAATGAAGTATCTGTAACTGAATCGCATTGCAATTCTCTTTCCAGAGAAAGCGAAATTTGCAAATACCAGCGATAACATCTGCGAAGTGTTTTGAAACTCCCTCACTGTTATCCAAACTATAAATTTCAGTAACCATACCCTCATAATGAAGGATCGATTTCCACATGCCTCGATCCTATTGGATTCCTAATGGACAGATCATACAATTGGTGCTTTGCGTTTCCTAATCCCTTTCCGAAATTTTAATAGGATTTACTGAAACGAACATTTCGGTCGGAGTGCATGCTGCAATCTGTTGCGCTGAATCCAGAGTTTTGTAGCTTTTCGTATGAGGTGAATAGTGAAAAGAAAAAACTTGATGAACAATTGAAAATTGCACTTTCGTGGAGAAAATAAATCTTCCTTTTTTTACTTTCTCGTATATGAAGTATAGAGGAAGTATTATAATGGTTAAAAAAATTCGAACTCGAGATTTTGACGAATCACCACGTTTGAAATTTCCTTGAATTTAAAAAAACACATTTTTTGCATTATTACAGTGTGTTTATGAACACGCTTATCCAATAAACGCTTTGAGCTAAAAGGATAAAATTTTCTATAAGGACTTATAAACAAAATTTTATATTTTTATCTAATTTTGTATAGAACTTATTCATTCCAGATGCAAGTAAACTGTCTGATTTTTCGAGTAGAATTTGAATTTGATAACTATAAGACGCAAAGAGGCATGCTAACAAACATTAGCACACAGGTATAACATCTAAAATATAAATAATTCTCCAATTTTAAATTCAATCCATTTAACAGCTGACAGTCTGTTGGTCCATACGTTCGTATGCATATAAATGGAATAATTAATAAATGAAAGGCCTTACATCAATGTTATCTTGTGACTGCAATTGCATTTTCAAATTTTGGTGTTAGTCTGCCTTCAATTTCTAATTGGAATTTTTTATTAGTCAGTGTCCAAATTGTATATTCTCGCGATAAATTTAGTAAAAGTACTTGATTCACGTCTAAGATCAGTATGTCGTAACTACCGTTCACCAGTTCCATGCAAGGTATTCTCTACATAACACAGCAAACTTGTGAGAGGAAAGAATATAAGACTTTTACTAAGAGGCTATTTTGGGACGGACCTCGTAATTTTGAACCGCTGTCAGATGACGAGGGCGACATCTGAGCTGGCATCCCCTTCTCCACACCACACCAGCGGGAGGACGTTTGGTCATGACAGATTTCACGGGCAACATACCCACTTATGCAACGGTTCTTCAGGGAAATCGGGTCACGAACCTAAAACCCTCCGGTTCCGAAGCCGAGACCGTACCTCCAGGTCATCGCGGCCTTTTGAAGAATATGTGAGAAAGTTTCAGGGTGATCACTCCCATTGGTTTTTATTTATTCCAAGAAAATCGGTTATTCTACAACCAGTAACAAATTAAGTAGATAATATGAATACAGCTTCGAAATACTAAATGAAGAGCTGCAAGATCAATACCGCTGGATATGAACTTTTATAAATTAATATCCAATTTCAAAGTTACACATGGAATATTTTAGATGGACCTGGTCATTTGGAATCATGATAGTAGGCGTCTCTAAATTTTATCATCGCACACATCAGGACACGATGACCACATGGTTATAGGACATATTATCCAGATCAGATTTTATTCAACATAGTTTTTATATTTAAATACGGTATAATTAAAAGACTGCGAATAAGCTTTCTTTTGTGGTACAGTCAAGAGAACCAAATAAACATTTTGGACACTATTTTTGCAAAAGATTGGAACCAAAATTTAACACAAAACTGAAATATTTAATATCAAGATAATATATCACATTGTATTTTGGAACTATTGATTTTTACATGCATGGAAATGCATCGACCATTATATGGCCAACTGTCGAACCCAGATTTGTTTCAAAATTCGATACGTATCTATTATTTAGATAAATTTGCATATCAAATGTATCCATATAGCTCTTTGTGTTTTCTAATTATTGAATTCACTGGTTTTTGGACATACATACAGATGTACGAAATCTTCCTTTAGGAAATAACCTGGGAAGGAATTTTATTCAAATGTAATTGAAATTTACAAATTTGGTGTAGAAACAATACTACATACTGAATTTCAATAATCTAGATCCAAGCAATTTTGTATCATCACGCCGACAAGCAGACAGACAAACACGTTCTAAAAGTACATTTGCGGATTCAGGAAGTTCGAAATGTATATATTCGTTAAAATCTCTAATTTGAGTTTTTTAAAGGCTTCAGTATTTTCTCTTTGTACGCTTTTTTTTTTAGTTATTGTTTTCTCCTTCAATAAGAGAACGTAAAAACTGCTATATATATATACTTTTTTTTCTCTGTATCAGTATATCACATGAAAAATCGTGTTTTGTAAGAATCGGTATCCTTTTTTTGTATATTTTAGAAAAAGAACCATATGCAATTAAATTTCTATTATTGAAGGGAATCCATTAGTTTTCGGAATTGGAAACTTTCGTAGATCGGATATCGGTAGACTGTAAATCTACAACATTTTTCGATACGTGAAATATGTTTCAAAGACCACAATTATTTTGGGAATGATATATAATATTATTATTGGATAGATAAATGCTATATATCTGCACATAGAATGATTCCGATAATATTCAAAATTTATTAAAAACATGTAAAATGTACAATATAATAAATGCTTAATTATGAAATTAAGGTGTCTGCCTACGTTTAAAAGGCAGTTTTTGGTCAAAATTCACAATTTTTTAATAGTTTTATTTTAAAACCCATTTATTTTGTTTTCTAAATATGTGTTTGTTTTAATTCTACGATGAATAATTAAAATCACATTCTACGATTAAAATCATATCATGATATGAGATTTTTTATAAACCACTGTAGCTGAAAATGAAACCGGAAGTTGAACGTTATCGAACATTTTATCAAATACACCTTACTCTGAATTATAATTTATTTTCTAATATATTTCTTATATATTCTAAAATATTCCAAGTCAAGCGCATTAGAATACGATTTGTGTAGTTTTTATGCTGAAAGGATTGGACATTACATCTGCTTTTGAACATTGGTTATGTTTACGAAGCATTTTTAGAACAAGACAAATGAAAACTTTAAATAAATTTTTTTGAAAAACTTGGATTTCGTAAAAATTTTCATCCGCAAAACATGATATCTTAAAAACTTATTAGTATATTAAGATGAAATTTTGCATATATGTTGCCTTAAGTGTTTCAAAGGTAACTAGGTATATAACTTTGAAATAAGTAGTCTTTATTTTAGAGCGGCCTAATGTAATTTTCAACAATGAATTTTTTCGAAATTTTCTATACAGAAATATTCGATTAGCGATAACATTTTTAAAAATGCCCATTTTCTTCGATTCTCGTTCATTCCCTTCACCATAGCTGTAAGTATGTTGTATATAAAAATAATTGGAACATGTGCAATAGAATTTTTTGAAGAGTGTTTTACTTTTTGTTGCAATTGTCGCTATTTTTTAACCAAATTGTCACATTTTGTAGAATTTCAATTGGCACAGAATTTTCTAATCAATATATTTCATTATTTGCAATCACACTGTTCCAGAAAATGAACTTAAATAGCTCATTAGAGGTATTTTTTCAAAAATTTGTTTCCATAAGTAGACAGGCACCTTAAATGGTCGAAACGTTGCAACAAAATAAATATCTGCTGTTTTTCTTTTAAGCAATTAGAGAAAGAGAATCGCTTCATCGATCAAAAACGTACGAAAAAAATGTCCAATTGAATATGATTTGATTCGTCACATTAATACCTTAAAATAAAATTATATACCCAATAGAATTTTACAGAAATGAAAAAAAAAAACCAATAAAACATAGATGAATTGTCAATTAACTGTTGATAGAATAAATTTTCATTCTTTAAGCAGCCTAAATTCTCGTTTAGAAAAAAAAGGGATATAAAAAATGTCAGACAATATTTAAAGGGGACATAGAATTTACAATAGTGAAGGTCAAAATACAAAATGTCCCATGTTTTTCTTTAAATTCTCTCAGACATGCTCTTTATGGATCTTATGAAGATAGTTTTAGTTATAATGTTCCACGTTGAAGCAACACAAGGTAATTTGAAGATGGATTGTGTAATTTTGAACTGTAGTCCGATGATTAAAGAGACACCTGAACTGGTATACCCCCTCTAAGCTTCCGCACCACACCAGCGCAAATCAGAAGAGAATTTCAGCAATCCACATAATAGATTTTTTTGAAATATGACTATACGATGTATACACGATATACCAAAATGTTTTCAGCCTGACAGATGAAATTTGCTATGTAGTCTTTACTCCAGATTTGCAGTTCTCTATCAAATGTTGAAGGAAATTCACTCACAAGAAGTTTGTCTGTGTGGCTGTGCGAATCAAATG
Organism: Argiope aurantia; assembly: GCA_026543865.1. NCBI lineage: Eukaryota > Metazoa > Arthropoda > Arachnida > Araneae > Araneidae > Argiope > Argiope aurantia. Next base: position 79,934 of record JAPMOR010113605.1, on the reverse strand, counting down.
AATGCGATGATTACAAAGCATAGAGAGAAAATTTGGCATACAATTTTAACGTATAAATTGTAAATCTGAATCAAATTTTGAACCAACTGTGAAGAATTGAACATCTTTATCGATCTGGGTCTTTGCATCCATTAAAATCAAAAATTCGAAAAGGAAATAACTTAAATGAATGACATTTGGTGTGTTATTTTGTGAGTCAAGTTGCAGCTCTGTGTCATGTTTTGGTTTTCATCTCTGGAAAAATGTGCCAAAAATATTTAATTGGTTTGTTTTACTATGCCATAAAACATAAAACTTTTATACGCGGAATTCTGAGAATTCATAGCATTCATAGTCTTTTGCCAAATGCCATATCATTTTTTAAGTGATATGAGGGAATGGAGAGGACTCTTATATTAAAGTGTACCTGATAAAGTTTTCGTTAGACCCTTTCCACTGATGTTTGATTTGGATTTTCTTGATTTTATTGGCACAAGAGCCATGATGTTGGCCACTGATGTTTGAAAAAGTGACAATGAAGAAATCAGAAATCTTTGCAACCGTCTATGTATTCAAACGATTTGAATACGTTCTCTTCGTATTCAAACGATTTCATATTAAACGATCGGATCACAATGGCTGCACTGAAGCAGGCGATCCCCTTCATTATGCCCTCCCCTTCATTCTAGCTGCCCTCTCACCACAACTTTTCATCTTAGAAAACTCACCCACCATCTCGAAAGAATCTGGGGGAATCAACGTTATGGGAAACAAGATGCCCAAAATCAATATTAGAAATCTTGTGCGGTTCCTGCAAGAGAACGAAGAACTGATCTCCATCCCCTGAGACCCAAGCCCTGAATAAATTTTTGCCTCTCTTCTCGATCAAGCACTGCTCCAAGAAATATTAACTTAATCAAAATTCCTCAACTCATGCTCCATTCCGAACATTTCGTTTATCATTATTGTATTGTATATAGTTATTATTTTGTGTACCGTATGTAAACTTGAACATATTTTCTCTTCTTGATCATTCTTTCCACGTATATCCATTCAACCAATAGGGAAACTTAGAGAATCCAAGTTCGGGGATATTCTGTGATGAAAAGAAAAGAAAAGAGCCTTAATTCTTTTTGTCAGAATTTTAGACCTTCGCGAAAGAACAGAACTAGTGGAGTTAACATTTTATTTACATTCCACTTCAGTGATATCTTCTTTCAAGAAAGAGAACTTTTTTAGTCAGCAATGTTGAAATATGATTAAGAAATATCAAGTTGAACCTTCTCATTTCCGGCGATAATAGATGCGTAAAGGAAATAAGAAACCAAATAGCTAAATTGCTTTCCATCATGTGACAGAACTTAAAACCTTAAAAAAAGGATGGTGAATATGGAGTTTCAAGTTTTTCAGGAAGTATAAGGTGCTATTCGAATACAGTTGTCATGAAAAAGAGATATTTATTCACGGAAGTAAAATACATAAGGTTTATGATATTGTTATTGTTCTGAAGAAAAGTTGCGTTCGGAAGCTTCAATTTTGCATGAGCATTTTTTTAAATAGGGCATTCCATTTATTTCAAATATTATGGAAATAGATATGAATTTTCAATATTCTTTAAAAATCGAAGAGTTCCGGATTTGAATTCAAAATTAGAAATTACGGGTCTTTATGCTTAGAAATGGATAAATTATTCTTAAAAAAGATGTTGACGACTTGACATTTTTGAAAATCGGCTTCTAAAGAATATCCCTTAACAATCTTTAGACAAAAAAAAAAAAAAACAAAAAAAACAAGGTCATTCTAATCAGATCAGCCTCAACTAAAAATAATATAAAAATAAAAATTTATTTTTGTTTCTTTTCTCTTTTTATTTTTACGTTTTCGTATATATGGTATGAAAAAAGTAAAGTAATCGTAAAAAAAAATTCGAAAGCGAGATTTTGACGAATCTCCACATTTTAGACCTCTCTTAGTTTGTAAAACATATTTTTGGAAAATGTCCGTCAGTCTGTGACAATGACAAAAATACGCTTTGGGCTGGAATGATGAAATTTGTTATACAGTCCTTACATCAAATTTGCAGATTTCTATCAAATTTTGAGTAAAATCAATCCAGAGGAAGTACGTCTGTCCTGCTGTTCCAATATAAGTTAGCATGATAATTACAGAACGAAAAACTAAATAGATAAAACTGAGATTTAACATCTATAGTGTTAAGACGCCTGCCACATTTTGAGCTGAATCCTCTATGGGTTGATTGACTGTTGATCTGTACTTTCAGAAATATGTCAACTCGATAAAACAAAAACGCAATAAGTTGAATATATCAAATTTCATATGCGATTTTGTGATTACAAGTACAGTTTCGCGTCAAATTTTTGTTTCAATCGGTTGAGAAAATGTGTCTGAAACACAAATTCGGATTTTTGGATGCTATTAATTACATGCCAATGATTAATCGCCAAGGATAACACGATAGATCAAGTAAAAATGATAAATTCAAGCCAAAAGTTAATTTTTTATATCTGTCGTAGACCATTGCTGTGTAAAAGATTCTCTGGCATGGAAAGTTTATTAGAGAATGCGAGAAAGTTTTAGGAAGACCAGAACCAGTAGTTTTAAGTTACATGCTTCATTATTTGATTATCTTTTAATTTTTTATTATTTATATATGTATCATAAGTCTTAGATTTGGCTAATATTCTCTACTCCTAATTATAATCTAAGTTCTGATTTTCGAAGTGTAAATCAGAAATTCTAGACACTGTACTTAAATTAATAAAATAAAATGTACATAATTTAAAATTATTTCATGCTCATTCTGTATGAAATTCTAGGGGATTAACCTCTGGTTATAAACATGCAAGCCAGAAAGTATCAGTTTCGACGTATCCTTTTAGGCCTAATGAGAATGCGATGAAAATATATTTTCTCGGGTATATAAAATTTTTTAGTGATCTTCTTATATTTCCTATTTTAAAACCATATTTCTGCTGGTAGAACAAATGAAAGATTATTTTTCACCCTATGAACGGGGTTTCAAAACTTACTTCTACATTTAATCATAATAATACATAAAAAAAAAAAAACCCAGAATCATAAATTTCGAGAAAATTCTGCTGATATATATTTAATTTGCGGCTATAATAATAATCATGATAATTGAACATTGTTCCTTCAGACAAATATCCAACAAATATCTTTCGAAAAGCCGTCATATTACCTACACGATTCTGATCCGAAATTTTCACTGAAGATGTTCCTTTTCTCAAAGAAGTTATTAATTTGCAGCAGGCAATGTTAAAGATGTTTCGTTTAGAAAAGGATAAAATTGTGTCTTCCTTACTAGAAATAAAGGAAAATATATCCTAAGCAGGAAATAAACACATCTATGAAAGCTTCATTTTGCTTTTACTTTTTCATATCCGAAGTTATATAAAGAGAAAGTATTATAGTAGTGAAAAAGAAAAAGGTTCAATCGCGTGGTTTTGAAGGATCTCCACTTTCAGACTGCTTGTAGGTTCATTTTGAAAAAAATATATTTTTGAAATTCTGTCTGTCTGTTTTAACATTATAACTAAAAAAAAAAAAGGCTTTGAACAAGATGGTTGAAATTTGGTAAATCTTCTTAACATTCAATTCATAGATATCTAAAAAACTTTGATTGAAATTCATTGACTGGTTATCCATGGATTTCAATCTGATTTGGATCCTGTGTTGTCTGTTTTAACACGATAACAAAAAAAATGATTCAAGGTAGCTAGTTGACATTTGGTATATGACCTTAACACCAAATTCATAGTTTTCCCACAGGGTTTTAGCAAAATCCATTGACAGGTTGCCTATGAATCCCTGTAGAAAAGAAAACGATACCAATGAAATGCAAAAAAGTAAACTGGATAAAATTTGGTATACAGCTTTAAGGCGTACGAACATACTTAAAGATTTTTTTTTAAATTTTAACTTTAAAAATCCAATTTTTTTACAGTAGTTGATTAATATAAGTTTAAGCTCATTTCAATGAGAAAAAACCATATTACACAATTAATTAATATTTAATGAGCTAATTAGCCTACTTTTTGAAACATATCTTAAATTCTAATTGGTACAAACACACAATTCTAATTGGAAATTATGCCTAATCAATTATGTCTTCATGTTGTCTGCCTCAATCAAGTTATAAAAATATATAGTTTTTTTTAAACAATATTTTCATTAATGATGAGTAGAAAAAGCGAGATTTTTTTCTATCATTTTAACTTTTAAACAGCTATTAAAAATTTATCTCTATAAATATAACTTTTATTGAAGCACAAAACATCCACTGTTTCCTACAGATTATTTTGATATATAAATAAGTGTATTTGGTTAATTTCTTGTTGAGTTATGATTGTTTGAATGAAGCAACGTAGTGGAAAAATAATATTCTTCAAGAAATGAGTTTAAAGTTTTGAAAGTATGTTTTCATCATAATATATTTAAAAGAATGCCAAAAAATTACTATTTAGAACATTAAAAACATCCTAAAGAGTAGCTCACTCCTTCTTTTTCAATTATTTTATCTTTTTTTTTTTGATGCCACGTAAACATTTTCTTTTCTACTTCTGCAGTGGTGTTGACTGTCGTAAACTTTCAGATATTCTTAGTTTGTCTCTGTTGACTATGCCTTCCATCATGAAATATCCTGGAATGATACCCATCCGCTTCATAATCTGCAATTCTGGTTTATAACCACTGTTGAAGTGCAGAACTGCATCTAAAACTGAAAGTTTCAAGCCATCGATACCTGAAAATTTAGTTTTTTGGCACCGATTCCAAATGAGAGAATGGAGGCATTCGTTGGTGTTTTGCGTTTTGCCATGAAGACACTTTTCTAGCATTTCTGCAGAAGTTAATCTTGAATAAATTGGTTTGATGTATTTTAGCATCTTCAATGGCAATCCTCCTTTATGTTTATATGAATTTTGCTTCCCATGATCAGTGGCACGTTGAAATGAGCACCAGCTGTCACTACCTTTTGGACATTTAGTATGCAGCGGATGAGTATGCTGAGCACTAAGGTGGTAAAATGTGCTCCAATTTGCATCTGACATTGCCTTTACAGAGCCAGTGTTATTACACAACCCAAGACCAAAATAATTGTGCATTCTATTTATTTTAGCATCTGTCAGCTTCCCTTTTCCTCCTATTCCTTTGATTGTTTTTTTTTTTAGTTTTCACAAAGCAGTTCCAAGCCTTTTTTGGTAATGCCCAATGCATTCTTTCTTATTAATACTTTTATCACAATATGGGTCAAGCTCACACACTGCTTTATAGTTTTTACTGTCACCATCTACGTAAAACTCTCTATACTGTAGTCACCTTGTCTCCACTGACCGCTGAAAAATTCTTCCTGCACCTATAGGTTCCATGTTATTTGATGAATCGTGATAATTAATACAGCAAAGTTGGTCAGCTTTTCACAATTGATATTCAACCGAAGATTTATTTTTTTTCTTCCATTTGCGACCAATATAATCTTTCGACAAAACTTCGACATCAAGGACTTCCCCTGTATCGACAGAAAGAGCTGTCGCAACTCCCTTTAATGAGGAGTAGCCTCGTTCATGCCAGGTTCCATCAACAGACACTCCTCACTCAGATGTTTCATTTAGTTGTCTAACACGATAGGCAGCCAACCGCATGGTTTCTTCAGCAAGTGGTTTTACAACACGCAGCAAAGCTTTCATGTGTTTATTATATGGAACAGGATTTGGTGGAGGAGGTATATTCATAACAGTCATGAATTGGCTTGCTTCTCTATGACCACAACCTATTTGCCTCATGGCATACACTACACGTCTGTTTACTTCATAAAACTGGCCATGATTTTTTGAAGTAGTGCATTTATCACTAATGAAATCACAGCTGTGGCATACAAGATTTAATTCAACACAGCATCCCATTTTCCTGGAAGTACTGCTTTGAACATACAATGTTTTTTCACAACACTTAGGGCAGTATAATAAAGAAAATAGTTGGTTGATGCAGTCAATTTCTGTAAAAAAAACACTCTCCTTTTGCATCATTAATTCCTGCATTATCAGAAATATTTCCTGATTTCGTTTTCGAAGCAGATGATATTTCTGATAAATTTTCAGATTCGAGAGACTCTTTTCTTTTCGTATGTTGATTAGCAACCAACTTTTTTTCTTCAAAGCTTATTACGACTTGCAGAACCCATTTTATATCGTAAGAATAGCGAAAAAATTATCACAAGCACGAGGAAAAAGCACACATAAATACACTTTCAAAAAGTAAACAAAATTCGCGTAATCCAGCTAAATTTACAGTTAAATATCGTTGCCAAACAGAAGGAATGAAATAAAACATATTTTAAATAAATAATTCTTTAAAAAAAGCATAACATTTCAAGTAAAATTTATGAAAATTTGTTTGTTCATCTAGTTTAGAAACAGAAACTAAAGTTTTTTGTGAAAATACCTTAAGAAGAACCCTTATAACTCGAGAAATATTCCGAATATTGACAACATCTTGGTATCATTTGAAAGCTAAAGGACCAGATGACAGTTTGAGGCAATAAAAAATATTCGATATTTTGAACGATTTTTGAAGTTTCAAGTGTGTACATACACCTTAATATCTAAAATGTTTTTTTTTCTCAAATTGTCTTAAGTTGTAGATCTGATTTCAGTCGAGCAAATAAAAGCATCCAAAACACTTACTTAGTTTTATTCACTCAAATACGAAGCACAAAACGTACATCTCTGAGACTGTAAAAATAAGAATCTAAGCGCTTAAGGTTTCACGGCCTTGCCTAATTTTCGCAATTGTTAATCTGAGGGGGAAGCCAATGATACCATTATTAGGCAGTATGCAATAATGTCTCAGAAACATGAATCCTGTTGTTTAATATACATATATATACATATATACATATATATACATATATATTTGTCCTGGCTGGTTCGTGAGTGCTTTGAATAAATAGACAAATAGAAAACTTAACAACAAATGTATTACAGATCCGTTCGAATTACTCTGCTCAGTAACTCCTTCTTCTCCAAGAGCAAACATTCGAATGACCTCACTCTTTTAATTACACTCGCGCTAGTTGTCTAGCGCCATCTATGAACGTTTATTTCCTAACGCTTCAAAATCCAATCACTACAATATTATTGCCATGGGCTTACAAAAGTTTTAGTATGGAGGTCTTAAATATTAGACTAAATTTCGCATAAAATCTGCCATTGATGTTAAAATATTTCACTTTGATATGATGTAGAAGTTTGGGGAGTAAGGCCATGATTAAGGGTTTTATTTTCTGACTTTTCTTCTGACCTGAATAAATATGACGAGATTTGTCACAAAAAGCTCGCAGAAACGGAAGATTAATCTAGATAATGTAAATAAGATAAAAAAAATTACTTATGTTATCATGTTTTATAACAGAGATTTCTTTTTCTCCATCTATTCTAAAGAAATTGAGTTTACGAAGCAAATAACGATAATCAAGGCAATATCAAGTGAATAATGAGTTCTCGAAGAGAGAAAAACATATTCTGTATAAAATGCAATTATACTAATTAATGACTAATATAATTAATGCATTAAATATTAACTAATTAAAATTAATATATTAATTATAATTAATATACTAACTGCTCAATTTTTTATCTTAATTTTGTTCTACTTTTTAAACTTTATTTCATAAATTGATATCCTTAATTGAGAGTGTAGCACATAATCATTACTGCCGCTACTACTCAGGAGGATTATTAAACAGTCTTCACAGATTTTCTACGCAAACAATTTTCTCTCTTTCTTCTCATTATATACTAACTACTCAATTTTTTATCTTGATTTTTTTCTACTTTTTAAACTTTATTTCATAAATTGATATCCTTAATTGAGAGTGTAGCACATAATCATTACTGCCGCTACTACTCTGGAGGATTATTAAACAGTCTTCACAGATTTTCTGCGCAAACACTTTTCTCTCTTTTTTCTCATTAAAATGAGGACCTATTGTGCACATAGACAATCCAAAAGACAAATATGGTTGAGTTTAATTGATTTGATTCTGTTCTTTAAACTTAATTCAGTAGAGAGTAGAATCTATTAATACCTGAGTTTTCTTTTTAATTCTTGAATTTTTAAACTTTAGAGGACAAATTTAAAAATAACATAATAATCAAATCATATTATGAAAATGCAAGAAAGAAATAAGAAATCAGTGTTTCAAGAGTTTTTAAGGGAATCCAAAAGTAAATTTATTTCGTTTTATTAAGAAAGCATTTGTGATGTGTCTTCTTTCAAAACCAACTATCATAAAGAAAAAGCAATTTTAAAAGCTTAATAAAAATCCGATATTTATTTTCTCTTGATTTTTCATCTGAATACAGATCTGAGTGAGAAATATTGAATATTAGGATGAAAACACACATGCATTTGCAGAGATAATCAATAAAACGATGTTTCTGCGAATTCTTTAAAGCATTTAATATGCAAATAAAATTTAATAAAAGTTGAAATCGAAACTAGGCACTCAGCCATTTCACAAGAAATATATTGATGCACCTCTCTTTTAGCACATTTAATATTTATTTTTCGTTTGCCGCTGCAAATTTAGCAACGTGAAACGAATTATTTCTCATTCTTTCTGGAAATCTTTCGAAACTTTCTTCAATTGATTCATTTGTACTTCCAACTTGTTTCCATTCTCGTAACGATTATACGAGGGGAATTTTTTACCATGCTCAGGTGGACTATAAAAATATAAGAGTAGAAAACAAAAATGAATTAATTATCAAAACTTATGCATAAACATAATTATTTTTCAACACGCCCGCCTGAAGATTCAGACATTTGCCATATTGTTAAAGCAGGTTCCCGATTCCCTCTTTGAACACCATTGCTGGAAGATGGACCTTAATATGGAAATTAATCTGCAAGACTTGGGATCGTTACACAGTTCGATAATTCAAGGAATGGATGGACAGTTCTCGGTTTTGACTCACTTCTCGATGAAAGAGGTTCAGGATGATTCGATAGAAACAAAGAATATTGGAATTACAGTTAACGAATTGGGCGACGAGAATAACAAAATTGCGAGTTTGGAAGGTAAATGGTTAGACATTCCTGTTCTATTTTCTTTTATAAAAAAAACTTAAAGATATTATGGAAATATTAAGACCAGTCTCATAGGATTGGCTGCAACGTTTTCCGAGGGGGTAATGGGGAAACCTATTCGAACAGTATAAAATATCTTTAAATGTTTAATGGCGATTATGTTGAAAAGTGAATATGTTTCTACATGACTGTTAATTGCCAATTCAGTTCGGTTTTTAGTGCTGTTGTTGTTGTTTCTAGTGGACCTATCATAGACAAGCCCACTGACTTTAGAAGTCAGTGATTTTAAGCCAAGGACGAGTCTCTTGTTTTCAATAGCGCCTTCTAGGGTCAAGAGTACGACTTAGCTACACACACGTCACAACCCTTTTTAAGGGGTAGACTTCATTTACGCATTTCATTCTCTCATTCACAGTTCGTAATTCAGACCTCAATCAGAGAACGATCATCCCTGATCCAGTACTCCCAGTGGTATTACTCTCGACATTGAGGACTTTGAGACCACGACAGATTTATATGTGCGCCAGCCACCTTACACATGGAGAGTCTTGCGCCGGCGGGGTTGAAACTCGCAACCCAAGGGATGCGAATCCAATGCCCTACAAACAAGGCTATCCCGGCCGTTTTCTAGTGTTGTTACTTTTTTTGTGGACCATCCGAGCTTTATAAACTAATATCAATTTAATCGATTGAGATTCACTTTTGATTCATGAGAGAGTGTATGTATGGGAGAGAAAGAGAAGTTTCATATCTAAAACTTGGACTGACAAACGTTGATTCATTACAGCAAATCAATAATAAAAAATAAAAAAAAGAGGGGGGAATGCATTTTTCGATTAAACACAGTACCTTAACGACTTTTCTATTTGTGGAGAAAAAACATTTGTTCCTTTGAAATTATCATATTTATCTACATTGAGAAGTATATTGGCTTTTGAACACAAGAAAAGTAGCATATTTATTGAGTGGATTTGATACTGACATGATTCTGGAAACCTCAGCGATTGTTGCATTGAAATTCAAACCAGAGGGCCTTTCCGAAACGTCCTCGTCGTAAAGTGTCTATTCTGGCTATTATCCCCTTTTCTTTTGCATAAAAAATCGTTGACCTTTGGAATGACCATGAACGGCATAAGTACTCAGATTTTTGTTTTTGAGTTTTTGTGTTTACATGCATGTAAAAGTGTAGCTCAAAAGATAGGGAACATTTGTTCGGATTTGATTCTAAATTTGATACAGATGGAATATCAAATGTTACACTTGTGTGCCAAATTTAATCTATTTAGATTTTTATGCCTTGCAATTATTGTGTCTCTTACTCAAAACACTAACCAGACAGACTTCATTTGAATGAATTTCGTTCAAAATTTGATAGGAAATAAATGATTGATTTACACAAAATGATTACAAATCTTGTGAAAACACCCTCTACAAAATTTCTTCTGCCCATTTGAAAGCAGTTTTGTACTATGGTCTTTACAGATGATTCCAAAAATGGGTTTTTCGATATCAGAAAAGTCTTAAACTAGGATATACATCGTTCGATTTTTTTTTTGTCACTCATAATATTTTCTCTTTTTATTCCGTATACGAAACAGCTAAAACAAGTCATTTTTTTGGCTGCATTGTTGCAAAAAATTATTTAAATCAATTTTTCTGTTACTTGTGATTAAAACAAAGATTCAAATTGTGATATTTAGTTTTTGTCGTAGAATATTTTTAAGTGTGTTGTAAATACCTTTTGAAAAATTATTTACATCATACAGTAATACAGCTTATGACTTCTTTTAATTTAAGGGTAGAAATGGATGAAAATTCCTTATTTCGTAAACGTTGGTTATCTCAGAGTTTCTAAGGATAGCAAACTATAATTCATATTGAAGTAACATTAATATTTATAATTCCTTATTTAACCGAAATTTATTCCAGCGTATGCAGCTTGAAAATTTTTTTAGTGTTTTCCAATGCTGAAATTGTCGATCCTTTAAACTCAAAACCAAGCCAATACCATCACTTCACATCGTAACATGAATCCATAATCACTGCGAAAATTTAAACCTCTTTAAAATCAAGCAGCATAGATAGTTAAATATCTCCTAATAAGACACCCTCTTTTAACAAGGATTAAAATGACTTTTCATTGCCTCAGTAATTTTAATTCCTCTGATAATCTTCTGGTAATGAATTATGAAAGTACATTTAGGAAACTCCTTGGTGTAATTATTTATCGCTGTTGTCCTCATGAACATACTCGAATGACATCACGTTCCAGCAATCCACTTGTTTGAATTTGTTCTCGAGATATCTGCTTTAAAGGATAATTTATTGATTACGATTCATTGATTCACTTAACCACAATATAATGTTTTATAAAAAAATGAGAGTTTCGTTCATTTTAAAAATGAAAATGAACAAATTATTTGAAACAAATTGTTTATATTAATGGTATAAATAAAAAATGAAATCTCGTGGTCGATATTTTGAAAAGTCAAACAGATCGTCAGTATCCAATTCTTGCCAAAATTTCATCAATTATTTATAAGTGGCATTTTATATTATTTTTTTTTATTACTGTTCGTTTTTCATATGAATCATTATCATATTTTTAGAGGTCTTTACATACAAAAGGAGCATAAGTAATTAATACTGAGCTTTTTCTATTTAATTCTAAATGTTTTAAGTCTTTTTCAAGCTGTAAGTGAAAGGACCTTTTAATATTAAATTTTGTTGATAAAGTGATAAAAGGAGTTAAAAATCTCTTAATTTTTCTTGTTTTCCTTTTTCAAAGATAATAATTCTAATAAAATTTTTTAGATATGTTTTAAATAACAGCCTGTCACCCCGTTACCCCAGAATTAAGCCGTATAAACAGAGATTATTGTGAATTGCTATGCTATGCTCATTAACTATCCAGCTTTTGCTAATTGGACAACGGCCAACAAAATTTCAAAAATCTTTAGACTGTTGGTAAAAAGCTAGAAATTTTTTCCATCATTTTTTTAATGTTTTAAAATTTTTAGGATATTGTAATATGTTATTAAAATCATGACTATCCATTAGCTTTTTTTTTCTAATTTCACTGTGTTTGACATATTCTGTTATGCAATGCTGAATCGAGCCTATTTTTATAAGTGTCACATTTTTCTATGAGCAATACCGTCTATTCTGATTTTGATGAAATAGTTAATTTCTAAATTGATAGAAATACGTGCTTTCTTTCATTCGGCCAAGTGTTTTAACTCTATCACTCCTGAAGAGCTACAAACGGCCGTTCAACGAAATTATGGCAGGCGTCCAGGATGCCTCTGTAAAATCCCGTCCCCTCCCCCTCGTTAGGTTTGATTGAATATCTAAACTGCTTCGTTGTCAAATACATTCGTCCAGATAGTTTTGAGGGACAAGAAAATTTTCTCTCAAAAGATGTTTGAACATGATTTTACTTAATAGCCATTATTTAAGCGGAATCAACTTTTGTACATCAGCATGGGCTGTCATTTCGGTTTTTGTGGGAGGAAGGAACTCCTCTTATCACTGAAAGATAAACTCGGATGTTTCAGCCGTTTGAAATATGTAGACTCGAATAAACTTAAGAATGAGAAGATTAAATGACATAAAGAATTATATTTTGCATCGTTTGAGTTAATAAATGAAATTCCTGAAAATATTACGAAATTTTAATTTTTTGACAATTATTTTAATTCTACTCATCCGGGGCAGACAGTGACCCCAATGTAAACATCCGAATGCCACTAATTTTGGCGATTTCAGACAATTTCAAAAGTTGAATATAATGTTTTGCTGATTGGTTTAAAATAATGAAATTTAGAACTATATGATTCATACAGCTTTTTTTTCGTAATTTTCAATTGAAAGGACTTAAAAAATGCTCAATGTTAAGAATGCCTAGATAAATATAATTAATAGGACAGGGGCATTGTAAATATTTAGATTTTATAATTCATTTGGAAATCAATTTATTGATACAAATTGCATTAAATATTTTTATACCATTTTAAAAATTCCTTCCTGCGAGAAATATATGGATATCTACAAAGGTTTCAAAATTAGTTTCTGGACTTGAATGGTTAGAATGGTTATTGCCTTCTTTCAGTTTCTTTCCTATACATTGTCTTATTTCAGTTTCTTTCCTGTATATTGTTTTATTTCAGTTTCTTTCCTATACATTGTCTTATTTCACTTTCTTTCCTGTATATTGCCTTGTTTCAGTTTCTTTCCTATACATTGTCTTATTTCTGTTTATTTCCTGTATATTATCTTGTTTCAGTTTCAGTCCATATATTATTTTGTTTCATTTTCTTTCTTGTATATTATCTTGCTTCAGTTTCTTTCCTGTATATTGTCTTGTTTCTGTTTCATTCTTGCATATTTGTTTGGTTCAATTTCAATAATTAAGATTTTTTTTGTTGCCTCCATATGTCTTTAGTGGATCAGACTTACGGCTTCAAAAATGATATTAAAAAACAGTATTTTTAAATAGCGATGTCGTAAGTCAACAGAAGCAGAATCGTGCATAATTTTGGCGAAATACTAATTTTTGAATCACTTTTTCAGCATTTTTTAAATCATTTTTCCCAACTCATTACATTATACTTTATTGATTTGGCTTCTCATTAGAATTGAAGGTACGCGGAATGAACAATAATTTTCCTATTTACAGTATGTAATTTTGTAGTAAGAGAAAAATTATACTCTAGACGTAAAGGTGCAGCAAAACGAAGCAAATCTATTTTTACTTACCTGATGAATAAAAGAAGTTTCATACATTTTTCACGCAAACCATTTGATGGATGGCGGTCTGAATGTTTCCGAACATTAACTGGAAAACATAATACTTTCTTGGAGAGTTCTCAATTTAACTGCATCAAACTTTGAAAGACTACTACTCTGTAAATGAAACGAAGTGAAGGGAAATTCAACCATAATGTGTTTTTAATCGTGACCGGAGCTAATTTTAAGCACTTTTATGAAAATTGTTACAATTTTAAATGTATTCGCGCCTCCTTCATTATAACTATTTTTTAATAGCTTAGTTATTTATTAATATTATAAATAAAAATCATTCAGCATTTTGTTTTATTTTGGCGTTAGAAGGTTTTTTTTAAAGATTAGTTTGTTAATACAACTTGCCCCGTTGCAGACTTAAAGTAAGTTGTAACAATAAAAAAAGAGCTATTTAAAATTATTTTTTACCATAATTTTATTAATTAAACTGCTTAAGATACTTAGTAATCATTATCACCTGGTATAATAATAATAATAATTAAATATTTTCCATTAAAATATGAGAAAATTATATAATCTAATAGAGTAGAAGTCAGTCAGTAACAAAATTGCAAGAAACGCAGAAAAAAAACAGCAAACTGCTTTCCATCGTAAATATTTTGTATCCACATTTTTAAACCCATTTATCCCTATCAAAAATGGGATTTGGTGAATCATCGGTGGCCTGTTTGTGATGTCTTGGATTCCATGACGGAATGTTCTTGATTTGATAACTGATTTCGCAGAAGAAATACAGTAATAACGGATTTACTGCACGATAAATCATTTGGGCATGAACATCTGCGTTCTCATGCATCGTAGTAAATGCATTTGTAGTCAGACGATTTATAGTTAGTGCAAACAAATGATAGACTGCTTCCTATCGACACATTAAGCATTGAACATATCTATCATTAAACTCGCGGACCACAGCAGTACATTTGAAATGTTTTGATTTTGTGCCGGAGTATCCCTAGTTACAAATCTGATTTCATTGAAGAACTGTGGAGTAAGCTGATCTGGGATACGCAAAATCCTTCGGGACCCAAAGTATTCCCTATCTTGTAGCAGGAAGGCTTAAAAGTGAGGTGCCAACTCAGGCACTAATCCTGGTCTCAGGCACTAAATCTGAATTACAAGTCTGTCTCTAAATAACACTAATGATGATTCAAAACGGGTGTAAGTGCAATATATTATATTCTAATATATCATCCGAGTTCGTGCACATATTTCCACAAGCCAGGGCAAAAGCAGTTTTTATTTTTTAGCATCTTCTTCACCCTACGTTTTCTTTGATTTCTCTTTTGGACATTTTTTTTTCCTGATATCTTTTTTTTAATTCTTTTTCAGAATATTTTTCGTCCTTTTTTCTTTCTTTGTTTTCTCTAGACTTTTTTCCCTTAAGTCTTTAATTTTCACTTATCTTTTTTTTCTTGTTTTCATTCCTTATTAATTATGATGTTATGATATTTTTTTTCGTTGATTCTTTTTCAAGTAAGTCAATTAGAAAGGCAGATTTTTTTTAAAAAAAATATACATATTAAACGTGTTTTCATTAGTATTCTTCTAAGGGGATTTCTTAGGTAGTATCTGGTCTTCGGAGGTGCATGTTAATTTTTAAGTAAAAAGTCTAATTATTTGAATCAAACATAAATTAATATAAATCTTGCAATTTATGACGTTACGATCTCACCCTAGATTTTATTGCAAATTGCCTCAATCCATAGTTACGGATATTTTTGGGGATTAAGAAAGAAATATTGCGATTAGAAAAAAAACCTGAAACAGCTTTTAAAAAATTAATATATAGCTGAAATAAATAAATAATTATATTTTTAATAAAAATCGAGTAGATTATCTTAAATTTTAATTAATAGTTTTCCCTATTAACTAGATAAGATGGAATAAATGTTTACAGCCTTGCCCTATTCACTTCGGTTGATATCTAACTATGCTATTACAATAAGGCTTATCATAAGAATCATATTTAGAAAAAATTTTGATAAAAAATTTAAAAAACCTCTGCATATACTATGTATTACAACTTGTACCTTTGAGAATTAGTTACATGCGACTGCGAGTTTTTTTTTTTTTTTCATCGTATATAAAATATGCAAAAAGAAAGTTTAACAGTAGTTAAAAAATTCAAACTCGACATTTTAAAGAAAGTTTCAGATCTACTTGAGTTTAAAAAATAATTTTTAATTGTATCTGCACTTCATTTGATTTGTCCATAAAGGCGTTAATTCAAAAACTTTTTGATAACTTTGGATGGATGAAATTAGACATTGAATTTGACATTAACTTTACTTAAAATTTGTAGATTTTCATCGAATTTTGAATGATATTTATTCAAAAGGAATGTGTATTTCCGGCTGTCTGATTACGAGTGACTACGATGGCTATCAAATGCAGAATTAGATGAATAAAATTTGGTGCAATGACTTAGTACCTAAAATATAGATCTGTCTTAATTTTGGAATCACATTTGCCAAAGAATTGAACGTCTGTCATTCTGTACATTCTCATGTTGGTAAATGCGGTAATCTAAAGTTACAATGACATAAATAAAGGGAAATGGTATTTGATATAATGATTGCAAATGTAGTTCCATGTCAAATTTTTGCTTTAATCAGTCGAAGAAATGCGCTGAAAATGCATATTAGGTATTTTGTATTAGTTTGCTTTCCTTTTCTTGTATGCGGTTATACTTATGTGAAAACCGTAAGGGAATTGTTAAATACCAAAATAAATAAATAAATAAAATAAAATTGCCGAAGATCTTACTCTGATAATTTTTTCATAACTATTTTTCGTCATTGGCATGTAATGAATACATGAGCACTGCTTTTCTTTATTATACAAGAAGCATAGTACATAACTTTCATGTGCTCAGCTCTGAAAAGAAGTATTTTAGTACTCACAGGCCTGTTGACCTTGCCCAAGGCTTAAAATTTTATGTGGGCTTAGCAATTAGGGCAATACTTTCATTAAAAAGAAATTTTGGGAATTTCATCTCCATTGTTTTATACTTTAAACTGTTATAAAAATATTTTTGTGTTATAATATGCTCTGGAGTTACTATGGAAAACATTTCTGATCAGTAGTTAGTTAAAAATTTAATAATATTTAAAGAACCTTTTAATAATAACCACACATTGTCTATAATTAACTACTTCCTAAACTAAATTATTAAAAATTTAATATGATGTAAAACCTTTTCATAACAAGCGCCTACTTCTTATAATTAACAATTTTCCTAGGTATAAGGGTCTATCCTATAAAACATTCCGTTAGTTTGTCACTGTTTCCAGATGGTATACCAGCTTATATACGTCGTTAGTTTGGAAATATCAAGCCTACATGATCGCATGATCCCTTTACATTGAAGCTATTGATAGCATGATCGTACCTTTAATGCTATCTATGTGTTCGGTTTGTTATGAACAATGGATTCAACTCCGATACATGTCAAAACGAACTAACATAGGATATCCTCTAGTTAGACCAAGGTTCATTTTAACTAACTGATCGCAAACCGCATTAATATTTGATATTAAACTGATAATAAAAGTTATACGGAAATTAGAAATTTAATCCATTGTACATATAATTATTGTTTATAATTATATGACATTATTATATTAAATGCAACCTTGGGTCACTTGTTAAGTAGGGAGGTGAGCTAAAAATTATTTCACAAGAGTATGCAATTAAAATACTATTCTTAAAGAACAATAAACAAAATATTGCATTAAAATTTTTTTGATGCATTTTTTTTGATAAATGACTTTCTAATAGAAAAAAAAAACGGGTGTTTATTATTTGAGAGGAGTTTTGGTCGCATCAACTTGACAACAAGAATAGAACAAAATAATAATTAATAGAAGAAAATCAAATCAAGAGAGCCAAGGCGAACCTCATATGAAAAAAAGAACTGAGTAGAGAAATAAAAATGAAAGAATAAAAATTATTAAATTGTGACTTATAATCTAGTTGTAATTTCTTGTGATGCATTCAAAGCAGTCCAATAATCACTAAACTCAGTAGAAGAGTATTTTCGTTTTCGACTTCAGTTGTTGCGGGTTGTGCAGCCTTTGATACTTCCTGGGGCTGCTCTTCGTGTAGTGAGGCCGCGATGACCTGGTGGTAAGGTCACGGCCTGTGAGCCGTAGGGTGTCAGGTTTGAGACCCGATTCCACCGAAGAACCGTCGTGTAAGGGGGTCTGTTGCAGGTTAAATCCATCATGCCAAACGTCCTCCCGCTGGTGTGGTGTGGCGTGGAGAGGGGGTGCCAGCTCAGGTGTCGTCCTCGTCATCTGACCGCTGTTCAAAATTACGAGGTCCATCCCAAAAATAGCCCCAGTGTTGCTTTACAACGGAACGTTATTATAACTAAACTAAACTAAGCTCTTCGTGTAGCATCAATTTTTGCATCTTATACTCATTAATTCATTTCCTTTTCTTTGCTAATTTTCCACAATTTTTATTGTTTATCAAACTTTTAATGTGGAAACATAACCAAATAGTAAAAAAAAAATTAAAATAATTTCTGGGTCAAGTGGGAAAAGATATTAACATGGTTCCGACTGTAACGCGTGAACCGCTATTGAATGATTGTGCTATAGACAAAAATAAATCTTGAAATTAAATATTATTTTAAAATTTGAAACTTTTCTGTGGTTGTAAGTACAGTGATCGGAAGTCGCAGAGATCTTACTTATCGAGGAAATATCGAGGAACAATTAAATATTATAATTTCTTCACCAATTTTTAGTAAAAGAGCTACATTTAAAAAAGCTTTTAATTTAGAATTACAATTGCATAACTATATTAAACTAGTAGCATAATTAAATTAGTTAATTTATGATAAATAGGTGTGCTGTTGCTTACAAACGTTATATAAACAGGAAAAATTATAAAAACACAACACACAGTTGTCGTTTCACATTTTATCAGGATTGAAACTGAAAATATATTATTTATTACTAGATTATTTTATTTATTATATGTTTTTTATAATAAATTATATATATATATATATATACACACAAAAGTATAAAAATCAAGTTAAATGGAAAAACAAATAAACCAAATAAAAAATATTAAAAAAAGATTTAAAAAAAGAAGAATCCGGCCTGAAGACTTTTTCAAGGGTCACCCTCAGGCAGGGATTCAAAAAAGGGATTTTTTCTGTTAAGGAAATTCAGACATTACGTCTAATAATGATTCCTTCGTGACCCGAAAATCCCCTGAAATTAGGCCTAAGAGATATACCATTTTAACAGAAAGGAAAATACAAAACAACCAATTAGAAGAAAAACCACTAATAAGTAAAAATACAATAACAAAAAACACCAAAATACCATAAACAGACACAAAAGAAATAATGAAAAGGCAAAAAACATACCTTCAACAGTCCAGAAAATCCCAAGCTATCGATTGTGATTCCCGCCCATTAAAAACAAAGCTAACGGCAATTTAGGTAAAAATTGTAAGCTCGCAGCGCCACCTATTGAGTGATATAATATGCAAGGAAAGTTGTATTTTTTATTTAAGCCAAAGGATTAATCCCAAACCATACCTTGTTTAATTAAAAAATTGATATTACAGTAATTTTTGGGAAATTCATTTTTAATTAAATTATTAATGAGGTTGTTTGATGCTTCAATATAGGAGTTTTTATTAATGCAAACCTTTTTGATCCTGTTAACTTGTGAGAAAATTAGATTTTTGAAAATTTTAGAGTTTAGATTGGAATGGTAGTTACATAGTTTTGTTATTTTGAAGTTGAATTCGTCCCTTTTATCGTATATACCAACTATTGTTTTATCATTATCAATTTCGATTTTTAAATCCAGAAAGGTAGCCTCAAGTTGATTTTTATTCGTTTCTGTTAGAATTAAATCTTTTGGATAGCAATTAGTTACAATATTAGTATTGTCGAAGTCAATCAGAAGTAGGTCATCAATATATCTCCACCCGTTTATCAAATTATATTTAATAATTTTTTTCTCATAGTAATGTAGAAAAATATTAGCCAAAGCACTTGAGAAAGCCGTTCCCATTCAAATGCCCTTAACCTGTTTATAAAAGTTAATACCATTAAAAACGTAATTTTCAGTAATATTAAAATTACATAACTCAAGCCAGTTATTTTTAGGAATGATATCTTCATTTAAATATTCGTCATAGACAAAAGTGCAGACTTTTATTAATTTTTCATGAGGTAGATTAGTGTATAAATTTTCGAAATCAAAAGTATTAAGTTTATTAATGTTGTTATCTTTAAGAAAATCCAGAATTTCTTTGTTACTAGAAATAATAAAGTGTTCTTCATCTTTTATTTTGTCCAGGATAATTTTTAAGTATTTAAAGAAATGTTTACCCGTATAGTAATTATAACTGCCAGTGCTACAGGTCACAAGTCTGAATTTTAATGGATTTTTATGAAATTTAACTGTTGGGAATAAATAAGGATAGTTAAGAGAGCAAGTCTTAGTTTTGGGTTTTTTTGCGAATGCTAGCATTCTTTTATCTAATTCCTTTTTCCCGGTGTTCTTTAACAAATAAGTTGCGTTAGAGTTATATTCATTAATTAAAATTTCTTTATAATGATATTTACAAATTAAACAGAAATTATTTGCTGATTTATCTATTACAGTAATAACAAATTTTTCTTTTAAATTTTTTATTTCGTTTTTCAATGTTTTACTAAAATATATATATATATATTTGTTAAGGATTCATTCTAATTGTATTTTTAAAATCCAATATTATAACAAAAATAAATGCAATGTAGATAATCCAATTGTATTTGTCTAGCACCTAATGAATATATAAAAACTTTATATTTTGTGTAATAGGCAAGAGTGTAGGAATAATGCATATACATCGTAAACAAGAATATGTAAATGCAATACTATTTAATATATAAAATTCTCTGTACTTCTATCAACAGATGCCGACAGACAGATGGCACAAAAATCCTTTTGTTTTCCAGCAATTCTCTTTGGCTGTAAGCGCTTCTAAAAATACATTTCACCGAATTAAACTAATTCAACTAACGCTGTGTACTGCATCCTAATAGAACCTAGTTATTAGTTTTTGCTGCACGTTCACGACTTTTGCTGACATTGGAAACTCCCAACATTAACAATGCCTTTGTTATCATGTGATAAAAACATCACATAAAAGTGATGGATATACTTTCTTAGGGATGTAAAACGAATAAAAATAACTACGGAGCTTTATAAAGATAATTATAAGAAAAGGAACTTGATTTATTTAAATCTTATAATATATTTCATGAAATATTAATGTTTTTATAAAGGCTTCAGATTATTCGAATTTTGTTTATTTATTTATAATGTTTCCTATTTGTGCTCAAAGATTTGAATAAAAGAGAAAACGAGTAAAGACTGAAAGGATTTAAAAAATGAAATGGGAAATTAATCGGAAAAAGCCATTCATATTATGTGAAAAAAAGTAAAATATAAGTAGATAAATACAAATTCAAGTCATGTAAAAGAACGATATAGTTCGATCAATTAAAAGATGGAAAAAGAAGTCGGAAAGTCAATTATACAAGGGATGTTTCAAATGAAAAGGTGCGAAACTACAGTGTTGGTATAAATGAAGACTTTATTCAAGTATACACCATAGACATGAGCACAATGATCCCATTGATTAGCGAGACGAAGGATTTCTTGTTCCCAGAATTCTTGTGGCCGTGACGAGACCCAGTCCTTCACAGTGTTCTCGAGTTCGCCATCCGAGTTGAAGAGCTTCCCTTTCAGATGTTTTTTAAGGGGACCAAAAACATGAAAATCGTAGGGTGACATGTCCGAGCTGTAGGGCGGATGCTCGAGCTGCTCCCAATTGAACTTGGGCAGTTCCGCGTGTATGACCCTGGAGACGTGTGGTCGCACTTTATCATGGAGCAGAACCACGCCGTGAGTAGCCCCGGCCATTTGTTCTCGTAGTCTTCGGAGTATCTCACAGTACACATCGGAGTTAATGGTTCTTTTATCCTCAAGGGATTCAAAAAAGTAGTAGACCTTGGACGGCGAATTCAAGGACGCTTGAAGGACTGGGTCTCGTCATGGCCATGGGAATTCTGGGATCAATGAGATTCTTGTACTCCGGCCTATGGTGTATACTTTGAACAAAGTTTTCATTTATATCCACAGTGTCGTTTCGTACCTTTTCATTTGAACATCCCTTTTAAATTTGAAGTTATCTCAAACCCTTTTCAAGTTTTGTTTTTATTGTATTCACTCTAGACTCAAACCTTTCCAACTCAAACCTTTACTAGTCAGGAGAAGTAGTCAAAGCCCACAACTCTCGAAATTTCTTAAATTTTGACATAATTGATGAAGATTTTCTAGATTGATTGAATTTTTTTGATCAAGAGATTTTGAACTTCTATTCTAGAATTGCAGTTAAAGATCCCCAAAACTAGCTTTATATTAAAGGATTTTTTAATTTTATTTTAGTAATGAAGTAAAATTTGATGTTTTTCTTTGGACGGATAAAAGATATTTCCTTGTATATGTAGAATTCCCTAAAAATGCATGTAGACATTGAAGGATTATTGCATGGAGAATTAACCATATGTCAGATCTTAAGTTTTCCGTACTCAAATTTAATGAAATTATGCAAAATTTAGAATCTTGTCATTAAGGGAAATGGACGAAATGCTGGTTTTTATTGTTCAAGATACTAATATAGACTGGTACCAAATTTCACTTAAAAAATTCTAGAAGCACTTACAGGAACATGGGATCACAAATAGAAAGACTGAAACCATATCATAACCACATATCATAAAGAGTTACTCCTACTATACTAAGCAATTGAGGTAAATTGAATAATCATCGTTGGTCACGGTCGATAAGTATCAAATGATCACTATCGATAAATATTCATCGTCGAACTGACTATAATTACCTAATGGCAATGACTGAAATTCAGCCATTGCCTCACTAGAAAAGCGAGATTCTGCTACTAAACCGGCCATTAATCATCCTCATATTGGAACGAATAGGTGACTTACCAGTGAGTAAAATAAAATAAACGAATATGTAATGAAATACAAATTCGCAAATGTAAATGCAAATTCACTATTACATTAAAAATAAGATGCAAAAAATGCATAGTTTTGAGCATTAGAGTTTTTAAATACAACTCTGAATTCCCAAAGGTTGTTTATATGATGTCCCACTTGCCATTATATATCATATTGTATAGGATTTTTACTATTGTAAATCATCCAAATCTGATGTCGTGTTATTATAAATTAGTATTCCATTAAATCAGTATTTCGAATTTTAACTATTGCGTTTGTTTCCTCTACTTACTATGCAGTAACGAATACCTTTGTTTTGTTATTTTATGTTATGTTGCAAAATTTTTTGACCAAAGAAGCACGAAAAAACGTCAAGTACATGACTTGGTATTTGGATGCATTCTGTTGAAGTATGTGTATTGATTGTAGAGCGTCTTGAGTAATGCACTATTTTTTTACTTTCTTTTTTCCGCAGAAAAAAAACCTAATTGAGGGTAAAGTTATGCAAATATATGAAACTTTAATGCTGAAAGTTCATTCTAATTTTATGTTCAATAGAATTCAATTAGAAAATTTTTCAATGGAATCATAAAATCAGAATCATTTAATCACTAGTGAATATTGTTGCAGAAGAAAAGCCTAAACATAGTCAACGTGGCTCAGAGGTAAAGTACGTGCTTACAACGCACAAGGTCAAGGGTTCGAATCCCAGTCAAATCGGAATTCTGATCATTTTTTTGATTCTCGAAAATACAGTCCTAATTCAGGAGGTAATCCTCTTAAACGACGGCGTGAACGTGTACTATCATCGGAATCCACGGTTAAATGGTTTTTACCCGGCGACTCCACCAAACTTGTTACGAAGATGCAAAGAATAACAGGTCACAAAGTAAAAAAACTAAATCAAATTTATTAGCTTTAAGCAAACTGTAAAATGCAGGCGAATTTAGAATTATAAAAAAGGTTATAGAAAGTTCTAGAACATTAACAAATGAATAATAAGAAATGCAAGTTAAAGTTCAACCTTTAAGTTAAGGTGGCTTAGCTGGGATTCGAACCCTTGACTTTCTGCGTTGCAAGCGTATTTTACATCTGAGCCACGCTGCCTGCTTGCAGAATTTCCTTTTGCGGCAATATGTGATAGTAATTATTATATATTCAGTTTTTTTATGTAATATTCCTTTGAATGCATATTTAGATTTTTGAAAAGGCCTCATGAATATGAAAATAAATCACTACAAAATTTTAAAACATTTGCTGTATTAAACACAAATTTGAACAATTATTCAGAAGCAGATAAAAATAAATTAAAAAAATAACATGTGAAAATATACTTTCTTCAGTAATTACCAGATTACAGGCCTCTTATTCTAGAAAAATACAAAATTTCCCTCAGAAATTAAGTTAAGTTCCTTTGGTATAGAACAGTTTTTGGCCCTTCAAAAAGCAGGACATTTATGCAACAAAAAGTATACACAAATGACAAAAATGGTTTCACCTAAAAAAAATCAATTTAGTTCTTGAATTATAGAACAATTATTTATAGGCATTCGAAGAACAGCATACTAATATTAAGAAGAACAACAGAAATAATTTACACAGCCTATTTGGCCTATTTGACTACAGTTATCATTCTTGAAATTATCAAATCATTTATATTAAATAATATAGACTAGAAAATAATTTGCAATAGTTTTAAAAGGCTTAGTACAAGTTTTGTAATATTAAAAAAAAAGAATTTTTCTAATTTCATGAATGAACAAAAATAAAATTAAAACGGAATTAGAAGAAAATAAAAACAGATTTAATAATAAGGTAGTTTTAATTAATAATTAGATTCAAATAGCAATATATATATATTTGTTCAGAATGACTCGATTTTAAAATTCCTTAATGATAACAAAAAGAGCACAATTTAGCTACCAAAAGACAATAAATCAAATATTTAAAACTCAGACAAAGTCTATTTGCAGTAACAGAGTTTTTGTGCAATAATAATCAAAGAAGCTACATAAAAATCTAAACTCAACATTTCTAATAAAAAAAGTATAGTACGTAAAATATCAATACAAAGAATTTACAAATACAAAATTTAAAAGAATGTGAATATAAATGAATAATTAAAGCACATACTTTTTTTAAAAAAATTTCAAGAAACTTAAAAACATTTCTAAAGCTTGCAAAATGCTTAGATTTCTAATTGAAATAAAACAAATTCATTAAATCTGAAATAAAAGAAAATACTTTGCAAATGACAGAAATCTTTTTCTTCCCCTAATGCACTAAGTAAATAATCAACGAAATCTTTATTCGAACAGTTCCTACTTAATAGAATCGATGAAGCAGCAGAAGACAGAGAAACAAAGGAGTCTAAGTACAAAAAAGGATCAATAATAAGATGCGAGTCTGCACTTAACTTTTCAATAGTAAAAAAATTCCATTTAGAAAGCAGTGGTTAATAGAGGAATTAAAGGTTATTTAATTCCGTTAAAACCTCATAAAATAAAAAAAGAAACTATATGATGGAATTCAGCATGAAAAAACACTATATACCAAACAAAACAACAAAACATGCATAAAAAGCAGTTTTTCAAAAAAAAAAAAAGATTTTTATCCGTTTACTTATTTATAATTCATTAATAAGATTGTTAAGAATATTATGGATTTTTTTAAATAAAATATATTTTCATACGACATGTTATAAATATTTAATTAAATTAATCGATTAGATGGTTTACAAATATTAAAATAATACTATTTTGATGGATTTTCCATTGTTTTCTAAGCAAGCTTCAATTATTTTACTTGATCATCAACGTGGATCTTAAATATTTATACGATTTGGCTCTCCTAATGGTTTTTCCATTCCATAAGATGCTCTAGTCTTGCTTCAAAATGAGTCGTTTGTATAATTAATTAAAATGAAACTATTACGTGTGATCATGAGGGTTCTAACTACATTGATAAATAATATTATACCAAGTGATTATTAAAAATCTATCTCGAAATATGAGATCGTAACTATCATAGCATTCACAAGAGCGGAATAAAATTTTAGTTCAAGGTATTTTGAGGTATGCGCTTAAGATGCATATAAAATACAAAGTTAAGTTCTAACAGTTATAGTAATACAATTTCAAAATTTTCAAATAGCAACACCACTTTTTTTAATGAAATGTGTTCACCATAGCAAAAAATAATAAATAGCACTGGAAGGGTACCTGTAGCACTAAACTCACCGGCGCTAGACAAATTAAGAAGAAAAGACAAAATTGTGGTGTGCCTACCAGGGACTTGAAGTTCAACAGATTCCTTTCGGGAAACATGCTTTGGTTCTAGGCACCATCTGCCGCATGCAAAGTGTCATCGTATATGAAGTAGGTCAAGTAAAAATGATTTGAATAAAATGAGGAAAATATTCATTTGCCAATCTGTCTTCTTCCAATTCAAAAGTGAAAGCACCACAATGAGAACATTCTTTGCTTGTATTTCCATTATCTAAATATTGAATCATTTTTTTCCACATTTTGCCGACAACGTAGCAGATTCAAGTTGAACCTTTCTTTCCAAATTAGTGGATTCCCCTTCAGTCTTTCTTCGTATTTTTACTTCATCTCTTAACTCCGGACACCTTAATACTGTTTAAAAAACAAGGCAGTGTTAACAAGTGCATTGCTCAATATTCAGCTGATTGCTAACCGAGAGGCGAAAAATCTTCGTTACATGAAAAATATAAACAAACTGGAAAGCTATTCATTAGTGTTGCCACAGATGGTATGTCTAAAAGTAGAATGAACAAATAATATTGCTGTAAACTCGTTTGGTGTGAAATAAAGCTTTACTTTACTTTTTTTTGACACCATTTCAGTGTCAAGTGCAATATAAATATTTACTACAACGTAATAATAATTTTCCTTAAATCTTTCAAACAATACTGACAAAACAAACCTCATATTTCATAGATCAGGTGGCTAGCTACCAATCATAAAGCGAATAAAACGTAATTTTTCCATAAAAACTTTTTATATAATAGAAAGACTAAAGCAGAAATATAATAATGTTTGTGGTCTCGTAAGTTTTGAAATAAGTTTTATAATCAACCATTATCTCTCTTTATAAATAATTGAATGAGAAAATAATTTCGATTTTAATGAGAAATAGTTCAAAAATAATCATTTCTGATAAACATTAAATATTCTGGAATAAAATCAATTCCCATCTTCTGTTTTAATTAGATATATTCCGCTTTCTATTCTTCCATCCCTTTATTAATTGAGATGAAAAATGCGGATACACAAAGTCACACAGAATGTTGTTTCATTTCAAAATGACCTCTGCTCGTGTCAGATCTCTTTCTTAACGTAAGAAGATGAAACCATCATCGACAATAGAATTTGCATAAAAATGCAAGTGACAGAATATAAAGGTGGAAATAGTATCCGTTGGAAGGAATAAAACTAACGAGGATCTTTGCAAACTGCGGGGAAAACTAATTTTTTTTCCATCAGTTCTAAAATTTTATTCTAATTGCTCCATCAAATATTCAAAACTACTTTCTGAACAAATTTGAAGTAAATTAAAGCGGACATATTATTAGCATATAAAAGTAAGGAATACACTTGAAATTAAAAAAAAAAAAGGATGGTGCTGTGATATCAGAAATTTTAAAAGTTCCGAGAATTATCTTGTTACGAGGGGATGAAAAGGGAATATCTGTTTCGTATTTTCTCTGAGGCAACTGTGATTATTGATTTCTGTCATCTTTTAAACAAAGATGTGAAGGAAAGTTCTGTTTGTCACTAGCTCAGATGACAAAAGGAGGATTTTTCTTGGACTATAAAGCATCAACTTAATACTTTATATCAAATACACAAAAGAAATACGGATTAGAAATATCAGATTAGTATTTGGATTCAACTAAGTGATCGCCTCGTCCTCATTCGTTTTTCTATTAACGTTTCTAATAACTCGTTTTCTGTTCTATAAAATCTATTTACAAATATTTCAATCGATTTTTAATGAACTTTCTGAAACTTTAAAGTCTCTAAACTTTGAATATAGTTCAGAACTATGTTCAAAGATTTCTTTGAAAGTTATTGTTTGTCAAGTAAGAGTATTTGTCTATTTTCGAAAGCTAAAGAACTATAAGAAATTACCTCCTAGGAACATAAAATAAATTAAATGATGGTCGTCGCAACTCCACAGAAATGGGAATGAAGTTTGTTTCATAATGCCCACCACGATCCAGGAGCAACCTCATTCGTAACAAATACGTCTTGCCAAGGGTGGAAGTAATTTGAGACCATAGTCTTAACGTACACACACCAGTATATCACATTACCAGAAATCCCAATCTTAAAGGGACTCCTAGGCGAAAAGAAAGTCATTAATCATTAATCAGACTTGCATCTCCCGAAGACATCAGAGGTAACATGTCTGTCTTCATGTTAAAACTGCAACAAGACTAGGCTTGAGTCCTTGTTTCTATAATCATCCGTAGTACAAATACTCGAGGAGGAGGTACGCCTGGTCATTGAAATGGGGGTGTTTCAACACGACGCCAATTGCTATGCTTATTAGAGAAACAACAACAAAAAAATCATAATGGAAGCTTCTCATCCCCATATCTGTTTGATTAATTGGTTAAGGGGGGGGGTTACTGGCGCAAAAACCATTTTTGATGATAAAGCGCCAACCATATGCAAAGATATGGTTCTTAAAAATGAGTGAGGGCATATTTTAAAAGGTTAATTAAAAAAATCTTGATTAAAAATTGTTGTATAGACTTTAAAACATTTAAAAAGAATAATATTCTTATAGAATAGAAGAAACCAACCATTTTTAAAATGGTGAAAAGATAAGGACGATGGAGGCACTTTATGAAGGTTGACTTTTAAAATAATGCGAGAAGAGTGAAAACGTTGAACTCATTGAGAATTAAAACGTGGGAGGTATTCTATTAGAATACACCGAACTGTCATTAGGCTTTGGCATATTTGTACGAGAGGCCCAATAACAAATGTCTATTTGTCAGACTAGAATGGCCTTCTTAAAGGGGTAATAATTGTATCTAGTATTCTACCTTTTATAACTGAGCTAAAG
This sequence comes from Argiope aurantia, assembly GCA_026543865.1. Taxonomy (NCBI): domain Eukaryota; kingdom Metazoa; phylum Arthropoda; class Arachnida; order Araneae; family Araneidae; genus Argiope; species Argiope aurantia. Next base: position 50,869 of record JAPMOR010113605.1, on the reverse strand, counting down.
ATTCGACGGAATATTTAATTGAATGAAACTTGTTTGCTTCTTTAGAGTCCCATTCTGTTTGCCATTTTAAATTAAGAATGGTTTATAAATACCTTTTGAATTGTCAAAAGGAACAAGGTGGTGGCGGAATTCTCTACTTAATCAGCCAATTCATTGAGTGCCCATATCTGGAGTGAACCTTTCATGGTTGGACAGAATTCTATCGAACAAAAAATTTCAAACCCTTACAATTTTATCTCTCTTTAAACTGGATGATTGACCTGTACATGCATTCAAAACTTTCACCTTAATTTAGCTTATATCTTTCAGATTAAAATATAAAAATAAAAAAAAATTCTCTACCTATTGCAATTACGAGATAGCAAAAACACGGTTTCTATTCATACATGCATGAACAAATAAACATAATTTTTAAATGATAACATTTTAGATTCCAGAAGCCATGATCAAAAATACTCTGCAGAAGATTTCGTAAAAAATGTCATGAGAACCATAGCAATAAATAGATTTTACAAAATTTAATCTATCTAAAGATGTTAGATATCATGCCGAAAAAAAATTAGATTTTGTAGTTTCTCAACTCTAATAAAATTTAAAAAACAGTTTGTCTTGGATTATCATTTTTTTTCAATATTTCATTTAATTGCATTGCTTTTCAGATCCATTATCATTTTCAATTTAGAATTATTATTAAATAATTGAAATTTTATTTCCAATAACCAAAAATTACATTTTAAAGAAACTAAATTTCTTGCAATCGGTAAAAGTCAATCCAATAACGATACTTGATAAGTTCAATTCGAAGAAATAAAACCCCCGATAATTTATTTTCAAACAGCGAAACAAACAAACAAAAAAAAACGATTCGAGAACACAATTACAGAAAATATAATAAATCATTTCTAACTAAAAAGAAAAGACCGAGAGATAAATTGTCTTCGAAAAAAAAATATAAATCGAAGAAACATTCCGAAAGTTGAGGACAAAGAATCACTGAAGACCAAATTTGGTTCTTAGTTCTTTTTTCTTTAAAGATAGTTTCTATCCATTTCATTTCAGTTTTTCCGGTTATAAAGTAATAAAAGCTCTTTTAGAGATTTTGATGGCATTAGTAATCAAAAATAGCAAAAATGAAATTCAATTGAAGAATTATTTTCTGAAAATGGGATACGAGATTCTGCTTTCTGAGTGATTTCTGAAAGGCAATTTATTATTGTATTTGAACAAAAATTTTATGTTACATGATGAAATGGAAAATATTACATTTTTGGAAATCGAAAATATTTAGATGTGTGTTATAAGATGATTAGATATGAGCATACACGATCAGAAAAAGATTTTCAACAGTTTAAATACACTTTCCCATTTTCATTTCTTGAACTCGAGTGGTTGCAATCACATTTCGTTTATAGATGTGTTGAAATTTTATTAAGAATTTTTTTAAAAATAGAATAGCAAATGCACGAAAAAATAAAAAGTTAATTGATTAGTATATGAACTCAAAGGAAGGAATAATAACATTATATTTAAAAAATGCTTGGAGCCCAATAAGGCAGTAAAAAAAAGAATAATTAATGGAATTTGATTTTAAAATCCAATGGAAAAATTTCTTCATTTTAATTTCTTAGAGATTCTGATTCATATTGCAATTCAAGAGGTCTTTCAAAAACATTTCTCACTGGAAGTTGGAACATCTGAATGCATTTGGAAAAAAAAAAACATGTTTTAAAGCATAATTTTTCAAATTTTTACTATTTTAAATTAAAAAAAGAAATATCTCCAAACTGGGAGCTTTGCGGTTTGCGAACAGATTGCAAAGTGTTTATTCAAGGTATTTTGTTCCACAAAATATTATAGAGAAAATATAATGCTTTATATTGCTTCTTTGCAATGTTAGTTCTCAATGTTTTTTTTATTTTTATTAATTACCATAATATTAAAATAAAATATATAAATTCCCATAAATAAATTCGCATAATTATGTTAATATACTATGATACTGATTTCCTACATTGTGAGACTCATCACTGGAGAGCTAGGTTTACAGAAAGTGTTATAAATTATGTTATGTCAATAATTTACAGCCTTGTTGAGGATTATGGCAATAAAAATAAAATTTCTAGAAAACAGTGTCTTTGACAACATCTCTGAGGAGCCGAGATTCATAGAAAATGCAATAGCTTTACACAGAATCAATACAATCAGACGTGCTAACAAGAGCATGAATCTTGTCTTTGAAATGCTGATCGCAGAGCGAGCTCTTTAGCTGTTTGTACTTTAGCTGTTTTCTGATTAACGATAAGCCGTATTAGTGTGCACAATTTCTGCTCTCTGAGTACGCTCGACTGCGTTTTTGATGTACCTACTGTGCTCCATGCTTTTCATGGAAAGTATCTCGATCCATTAACGATCCCACTGAATTTCGCTTCCAGTGGACGATTTCCGTAACAATTTGCTATAGCTTTGCATGCAATATACTGCTTAAAATATTACAGTTAATACTGTATGATGGAAGAAACTGTACATTAAGACAGTTTCGATACTGAAACTTAAATTCACAAAAATGTTTGATTGCATAATTAGATATATTTCTCAATTTATTTCTGAAATACACAACCTGCTAATTTAATTATATTGTTTGACTAAAAACATCCTGCTTAAAATTATTTTTTAAAATGAATATAAGTATTTTGATGCTGGAATTTCACTGTGTTCTTACTCAGTTGGAAATGATTTTCTAAGAAATAGCAAACTTTAATATTGAAAACATAGCTACACTGAATTATTATTCAGTGTAGCTATGTACGTATTCAAAGGCCTTGTAATTAAAGAAGATTCCACCTTTCAAGGTTCTTAACAAATTATATCTTCTCTGTTAAGACACTAAACAACCACTCCGGGGAAGTAAAGTAATCTAAAATTGTCAGGAATCCTCTTTTACAGTGCAGTCTCCTTTGTCTAATTAAAGACATGGAACAACTCATCAAATTTTAAACAAATTAAACTATTCCTAATTAGCAGTGTATGTTTAGAATTAAAGGATAAAAAGTATTTTAATTGGAGCAAGTGTATTCCTTCTACTGCTTATTGCTTCATTAAAAAGTGAAAGTAAAAGTCTGAAAAAAAAATTATCTAGACAAATATTTCCATTAAAAACTTTGTTCCAATGCGAATTTCTTTCATAATTTATTAAACACTTGAATTTTCTTATAATTACATTTAATTCATTAACTAAGCTTCTGTTTTTTGCGCTCAGCATTTAACCACATATAAAGCACCATTTAATTTTTGAGTTTATACATTTGAGATACTTAGACTGTTAGATTCAAGAGAATGATTTTAAGATGGTAAGCATTAGGATTTATAATTGTAAATAAATGTATTGGATCCATTCGAATTCTGTTTATTCAATTAAACTAATTTACAAAAGTTGGGACAGAAAAATAATTACGCTTATAAACAAATTATTTATCAATAAAATCCTTTGCGTTCAAATGCAAAACAGATGAAATCATTTCCACTCTTAGAGAGAAATATGTTCTGTGCATACGGGGTCCGTCTACGTCTGTTTGCTGTATTTGTAAGAACCAGCGAGTGTGGTCTCCTTAAAATGTTCTCGCATATTCTGCATTAAATTTATTATGCCCGAGAACGTCTTACATGACCATGGCATACAATAGATACAATATATTGACTTTTGATATGAATTTAGCAATTTTACTGAATCTATCATGTCACCTTTGGCGAATTATTTGACGATTAATCCCTGCCATGCGTTAATAGTATATCCGAAAGCGAATTTGACAAAAATCTGCACTTTCCACACAGAATTTGATACATTTATCGCGTTTACATGTTTCTAAAATTACAGAAAACACAACCTGCCTTTGAATTTGACAGATATCTACGCTATAAATATTAAATCTGTGTACCGAATCTTATCTATCCAGCTCTCTTCTTTTTTTGTAGTTATCGTGTTAACTTACTTTTACCTCTTGTACAGGCGCATAGAAACGTTTCGATAGAAGAATTTATCTTTTATGCTAATAAGCACGTTTGATGAATTTCATTTTAATTCCCTCCAACAGGTTTAGAATTTTAAAAGATTAAAAAAGCCGGGCAGACGGACATCCTTCAAACAGAAAGAAAAAGGATTCTTCAAATTTTGTTCTTCAGTTAGTTTAAACCATTAAACCATTCTTTGCGAAAGATTAATTTTTGTCTTTCATAATCAATGAGTATCCTTTAGTTATCATATAAAGTATTCTCTGATGTATATTTTTGTTTTGAAATCCGTTATGTAATAAACCAATTTAATTTTATTAGCTGAAATAAAGCCTTTCCCTATTATGAACACCTATATCTACAAATATTTAAATGAACCTGATTCTTAATTCGATAGAATACAAGTGTTGCGGCAAGCAAGCAAGCAAACAATTTTGTATAATTACTTTAGCTTGAGTGGTATCACTTTATTGTGTTGTTATTCTAAAATTACTCATATGCTTGTACATCTACTTATTGTGAAGAATAAATGTATGCTATACTAACGCCGTCGTCTTTAATAACAAGATTAGGAATCAGAGGATAAAAGCTAAACACCTGTCTGCGAAGATGTCGGGTCTGTGAGTTTCATTAGCATGCAGTGAATTAATATCTGAGTTTCAGGAGTTGCTTTTAATCCAGTTAAATCTTGATCTGAGTAACTAAGCTGAGTTCTGTCCTTTATATGTTTCAAAGTTACAGAATTTCTTCAAACCATTATTTTAGCCATCGTATGCAGAAAAGTAATTCTCTACGTTCTTTATAAATATTTGTTTCGATTTACTAATTAAAATGCAAGTAACGGGATTTATGCTTCCTTTTAAAGAGGCGCACGTGGCTTCAAATTAAAATGTTGTTTACATGAAACTGCATGGAGAGCGTTTAATCCCTTAGAAAGCTGTAAATGGACACTTGTCACCGTAATAATTTTAGAATGAAGTATCTTCGAGTTCGACAAGGGTTTTTTATTTACTCATTACTTTTAATCCTCTTTCAACATTAAATGCAAATAAGCAAAATTAGTCTTTAGTTTTCGAAATAAATAAAGACAATATTTTAGCAATTTAAACAAACAAATTAATTAAATTGTGAATGATGAAAAGAGAATTAAAAAAAATGAAAGATGAAGGACTATGTCACTTAATCCATTCTAATTGTTTGAGAATATTAAAAATTTATTTTCTGTTGAAGAATTATTACTATAAAGAATATAAAGAGTAGATTGAAATTTATTTGAAATAAACTAATACATCTGGTTAATTTTGTATAAAATAGTTTGGAAATATCTCGTGCAGATAAAGCATAGATAGGTTCAGCTAAATGAATTTTTATTGGAGTAAAATATGGAATTCAACGGATAAAATATAGATTTTAAATACAAATCTTAATATAAACAACAATTAACAATACTATGTACATGTGTATGTATGTATGTACGTATGTATTGTATTATATATGCATGGATATAGATCTATGTTCCATATTTCCTCCTAAATGAAAGGGACGATTTCTGCCAAACATTGCACGCATGTTTTTCATGACCAAAGGAAGAATATCATAAATTTTTCAAAGTGCAAAAGTCAATTAAAAGATCAATTAATTAGAAATTACTCGACATTTTGAAATGTTTCAGCAATAACATCAATGTTTATAATGAGCATTTGTAACAAGGGGAAGAAATGTTAAGAATTTCGAGCACATGAAACGATAGCACGTTGATAATAACCATTTCAGGTTGGGAAAAATTAATCATTATTTTGCCTTTCTTCTACTAAAAATTCAAAGAGAATTAATCAAAGAATTAATTTTAAAATTAAGTATTTTTCCTTTCAAAGAATTTTTTAAGTTTTTTTTCTCCAATTTTTATTGTTTCTTTAGGAAAGTAAACGCAGATAATTTTCAAGTCAGCAATTTTGTTGGTAAATAATCCGTTGCTTGACAACTTAAAGATTTCTACCAAACGCCTAACATTCTTTTTATCATTGTTTATTTTTTAAAAGGATTTTAAATTTTATTTCAATGCATAGTTTTCAAGATGGATTTGTAAATTATAATATTTTACAAGAAGCAGTCATTATATTAAAAACATTGTACATAAAAGAATTTTAATCCGAGTCGTATCAGTTATTGTACAATAAAGGACATAACGATACTCTTAAAAACACTAATTTCAAATCAAAACTTTTCCAAAAGTATATTACATGAGGTCTAAATAAACCATAAAAATGGAGATGTTTTTTTTTTGTTGTTTTTTTCCTTGAAAGAGCAAAAAAAGTGTTTCATTGAAGAGGAAATTTGACGATCTTTCCTATTACATATAATTTTACTATTGTTTCCCTTCATTATAAATATTTTTAGACATTCTGTTTGTAATGATGCAATAAAATAAATCCAATTTGACTTTTCCCTTAAAGGTGATATAAATGTTTTATCGCTGGAAGTTTTATTTTTGCTTACTTGCCGAAATGACTTCTATATCAGTAAAAAAATTAGAATCCTCTCCCCTCTTAAACTAATCTATTTCTTCTCTAAAATCTTAACTGATAATTTTACTTCCCTAACATATTCAGTCACTTCCCATGTGTGATAGGTATTTGATTGTTTATGAGAAAAGTAACAACAGAGCTTCAATTTAAATTGTGGTCAAAAAAAGCCTTAACCATTGTCTCCTAAGTTTATGGAAAAAGGAAAAAAAAAAAAAAAAACCTTCCTTGTTTCTTTGTCAAAACCTCTCTCTTTATTGGAAGAATTTTTTTTTCAGATTTTCCTTACAAGGGAGTATAAAGTACTTCCTGTACAATAAAGATGAATTTCATCCTCTAACAAAACATTTGCAAGTTACTATTAAAATGCAGAAGAACAACATTTTCAAGTTACCGTTAAAGCGCATAGAAATAACATTTTTAAGTTACCATTAGAAGCGTATTAAAAATAGTCTGTGATATTTGATACAAGGAGTCTAATTTTATAAACCATACGATATATCCTTAAGTTTTCGGCACTCTGATATCCACTATCTTAGAAATTTGGTGTCAATTTCAATAATTTTATTAGATATTTCGCCAGCAACTTAATAGTCCAACAAGCTAATCCGAATAGAATATTGAAAAAAATATACTTATAATGAAATCATACGATCTGTTCCAATTTTGTTTAATGTCAAGCTAAACTAAATTGATATTCAATTTTAAATACATCGAATTCCTTATTTTTACTTAATTTGGTAGCTACTTTTTAGTAATTAAAATCTCTAACTCAGCTCCATGCGTATCTTCTGAAACGGATATTTCCAAAAAGCACAGTATTTAATTAACAATTAAGCTCTCTCCGTAAATGCTTAATTACCCAGGTGCACGTGAGTATTGCTTAATTTCATTAGGAATAAATAACTTGATTGGTCAATTATTTAATATTTTAAAAATGAAATTGTAATAGCGGAGCAATTTAGAAAATAAATGGACTCGTTTAAATACATAAATCCATTTCAGACGATTCTGAGAAATCGGCAATTATACCTAGTTAGAAAAAAATGCGAAATTTGTCCTAAATTTTATGGAATAGTTCGAATTGAATAAAATTTAATTCTAAAATTAACAGACTAATCTAAAATAGTGACTGGATTTATTGTTTTAAAGAATTAAGATGAAAAAAGATAATTATTAGTTCTTCTCTTTGTCTTTAAAGTAACCATCGCTCTTTGTTAATCAGAATAATCCGGATATTCACTTTTTACTCTAACTTCTACTTTATTGTGTTCTATCTTGTCTTTTTCTTTATTTAATATTGAAGAACTCATATTAATGTATTATTGAAAAGAAAAAAATCAGTGCCCCTATATTTATGAAATTACATTATTTTTCAGGTCATTTTATCTCCAGCAATTTTGAAGTTAAAGCCATCTGAGTTAAAGTATTCTGACAATCTTTAAAACATCGATCATCATTAGTTAAAATATAAAAATATCAAGTTTCTTTAACTTTTTATAAAGAAGCTTCAGAGAAACAGAAAGTAAAAAGGGATAATTAATGTGTCAAATAATTAAAGTGCCTTTTTTATATTTAAACATCAAATGAGCTATTCTGTAACATGTGTTAATGGCGAAATGAGTCCTTTGAATTATTCAAAAGAGTCAACGGAATGACTGATGATTTTTTTACGATTTTTACAACCTTTCCAATTTTAACTTTTATAACATTTAATACTTTATATTTTGAATTTTTTTCCAGATTTACTGTCTAAAAAATATAGGCAAATTAAGATGACCGATGATATTTAATTGACGAGAGAGAAAAAGTAGTAAATCAGTTGAAAAATATAATATTCGTGGGGTTTCTTTTCGATTCCTGGTTTTTAACATTTATTAAATTAGTTAAACAGTTTCTGTTTGCTTCATTATTTAATTCTTCCATATATATTTTTTGTTCAAATGCAACAGTATCCCAAATCCATTTCCTGATCAGCATTCTGTATAGGGTTTGAGGGTTTTTTTGAAGTAAATTTGTCATATTTGAACACCGGTTTTTAAATTAAGAAAACCGGTTTTCCGGAACGCTTGCATATTTCTTTTCTCCAAAAAAATAATTTTATCGGTTGGGACTGATTTGTACAGAATCTGAAGGCTTAGGGAGACGAGATGCCAATTGAACAAGTGAGGTATATTTGAATTTCTGTTAAATGAACTAAAAAATTTAAACACCGAAATAAGTTTGAAATTGTTATATTAAGAACGAATTCAAGAAAGAATACAAGTAGAATTAGAAACTCTTTTGCTATATTTGCAAAATCAACAAATCATTTCTCGTTCAGTGAAGAAATTTAGTATACTTTCTTTAACTTCAAAAACCGAAATTATTGAGTTATCTGGAAAGATACTGTCTAGAATATTTCCGAATTCTTATGTGGAAAAAATCGAAGAAACTACACATCAGAGTAATGTTTTTTTGTAAGAAGCCATGAAAAGTTTCTTGAAGACCCTGAAGAAAAAGTTAAAAATCCAAAGACACTGAAAGTTGAATTTTCAGTATTTGAGTCAACGAATAAAAAAAACAAAAAACTTAGATTTGTTATTTGATGCCATGAAAACTAAAAAACCAAGCTCAGTAGCTAGTGAACGAGTATTTTCAATTTCAGGCAATATTGTGGTCAAAATAAGAATTGACTTAATCACTGTTCAGTGGATATTTTATGTTTTCTGAACTCCTATTTTCTTAGAAGAAATTAAAATTAGTAAAAATAATATGAATATTATTTGAAAGTTTTGTTTGAGTTTTCGTTATTTTGTATATTATCGTATTTTTTGTATATAAGTAATATGTATATATAATTCTTAATTTTTTTAATATATTTTGACTTTGACATTGATTTCGTTTTTTGTTATTTTATATCAATTAAATAAAATTTTTTCCCTATTCTATTCTTTCTTTGTCAAAAATTCGAACACCGGCTAAAACCAAGTTTTTGGAAATATTGAATTCGAAAACCAGTTTTTAAAAAAGTTGGGTTTTGTATAAAATCTAATTCTGTATTAAATCACAAAAAAATATTATCATGTGACATAATTGAATTATGGATGTCAGTTGTAAAATGGAATGTTGTTGGATAAGGTGACGTATGAGCTGTATCATATCAGACGGAGCTATTTTAATAAGTTAAGAGACAGTTGCGAATCAAAGCTTTCTGAATTTCTTCTTCTGAATCAGGGAAAATATACGCTGAGTTTAAAAGAATCATATTTATTATTATTGTTGTTTTTCTGCGACTCGTTTTGTCATAACTTTTTTTTTCAAATAAAGTCTGTCTGAAAAAAGTACCCGCCAACTTCATTTCTTTGCAATGGTGACATTTTACGAAGGTGGCATACCTTGCAGATCATGCTTACAACAAATTCTTTTCCATTTCTTATTCATATAGCTGCACAAATTATGTTGCCACAGTAATGTAGCAAGAATTTTCTATGTATTTTTATTCATTTTCATTTTTTCATGAAAATAATCCTTGTTTATTCTTTTCTCAAATTAGATACTCTATCTATATTTGTTATGTGGTTACCCTTTATTTTTCCTTGAAACAAAGAATGTTAAAAGGAAGAGGAAAAAGTTTGTCCTAATTTTTAATAGATTCTTTTCTGAATCCTAATATAGATGAAAATCTTGAAAGATACATAAATGAAAATATTATGTATAAGTTTTTGAAAGCAAAGCCTATAAAATTAAATAAAAAGTTCCAATTAAATAAATTAGAAGGAAAGTTATTCTTGTTGAGAAACGTTTATGACCATCACGTTTAAATACAAGTTGAAATTTAAGTAAAATTTTAAAATTTAAAGTAATATAATTTAAATTTAAAATAAATATTATATATAAATTTTTGAAAGTAAAAAATATAAGATAAAATACATTGAAAACATTTGTAATTTAATAAATTACGCTAAAGGGAAATGATTCTTGTAAAGAGAAGTTTATAGTAATTATGTTTAAATACAAATTTCCAAAAATCAAGCATTTTTTTCAGATTTAATCCCCCCCCCCGAAAATAAAAGAGTACCTTCAGTACAGTATATGCCAAGAATATTTATTTTAAAAATGTCTAATCAGATTTAGAGAACATATTCGTATAAACAAAAATTTATTCACAAAGTATCGTATTTTTAAGTATTTATTAATTTGATTCAAAGAAAGTTTCTTTGTCGAAATGAGGAGGGATATTTCTAGGAAATGAAGTCTAGCATAACATGAATATTAATATTATTTATCAATGGCTCGTAAAATGTTGTTAATTGCATTATCGATTTTTTAATTATCACGGTTTAATTAATATTCATTTTAATTTATTTTTTACACAGTTTCAGCAATATTGGCTAGTTTTGATTTTTACGATAAGAATTTTCATATTGTATTGAAACAGTTAGTTGTTACAGATAACTGACAAATACAAATTAATTTTTATCGAGCGTAATTATTTTAATGCAATTAACAAGCGATATGCAACATTAAATATTTGTCCCTCTCACTAAGCAAATGTTCTATGACTTTATCGATAAAATGTGTTGATATAAAATAAAAGCTGATACTCGTAAGTTGTCTTTTACTGATAATAACATATTGAATCGCAATTTAAACCAACATTTTTTTTACTTTCTTCATTTGTTCATTTTAGTAATTATCTATCGTTTGAAAAAAATTCCTCTTGAAACTATTATTATCATTTTTAAACTTTAATTTTAAGTTTGATGAAGCGTATTCAAATAAAAATATATTCTTAACTGTATATTAATGATTTTCCTAATTTTTTTTAGTAATAAAGTCCTTTTTCAAAACTTTTTTTTGGTGAATGTGTTTTCATACTATATGAAAGCACCGTGTTTTATTATTTTTATTTTTGGCAACAATCCAACTTCCAAAAGAAAGAAGATGCTAAAGATTGTACTTATATGTAATTATTTAACTATTTGAAGATTAAAATAATCCTAGTTGTACATAAAATTTTTATTATAAAAAATGAAGAAAACATTTATTTTTATTATTTAACATAAAATATTATTCTCAATAAGATAAAGATAACGATATTTAATGAAGTCTTCTTAAGACATATATAAACCATCACTTTTGTTTGTAATAATGGCACTTGCCACGGACAAGTCCCACCGCCAGAGACAGTCGAGTTTAAGCCTGAGGGGGAGCGTCTCTTGTTTCAATAGTAGCGCCATCTAGGGCCAAGAGAACGACTTAGCTACATGCACACACGTCACAACCCTTTTTACTGGGCGGACTTCATTCACCCCTGATCCAGTACCCCCAGTGGTATTACTCTCGACATGGAGGACTTTGTGACCACGGCAGATTTAACGCGCGTCAGCCACCAAGCAAGAGGGAAATCTTCGGCCGGCAGGTTCGAACTCGCAACCAAAGGGACACGAATCCGACGCTCTACCAACCAGGCTATCCCGGCCACCATCATTTCATATATTTAAAATAGTAAAAAACATGAAATAACATATTTTTTTTATTATAGAACAATAAATTCGATGCATCTAACTTAATTACAACAGCACACAAAACTCATTAATACGTTTTGATTTGTATAAATGTTTCACACTTATTTACACAATAGCCGCCTTTGGCGACCAGCCGGTTCGCCAGTCTTAATGTTCGTTAAAATTTTAATAATTAAATATTTTATGCAATTCCTACTTTAATAGCTTCTTCATGAAAATATTTTAAAACTTCAAATTTTGATAGTCATATAACTCACTCAAAAAGACCTTCAGTCATAACGTAATATGTATCTCTCTAATTTTCTATTAGCTGGCTTATTTTTGCTTTAAATTAAAGTGGAAAGGATTAATCTGCAATTAATATAATTATATTTTTTACTGAAACAAAGCATTTTTTTTAATAATATGATTACTGAAAACCAAGTCACTGAGCGTTTAAATTTTATGGACACTAAAGAAAATCTTTCTTAATTTATGTAATATTTCAAGAATTTGTCAACAAAATTTTCACAGATTCATCATGAGCAGATCGATTAATTAACAATGTTTAATTTTAGATGCATCAAACACTAAGAAATTAAAACGAATCGTTTAAAATAATCGGTTGAAAACAGGTTAAAAAATCTACTTAAAAAAAGATGTACTTAAAACTATAAGCATATACAAAAAATATACAACTAACATAAATACAATTTCATCACAAAAGCATACAATTAACCTAAAAATAATTTAAATCAAGTCCGCATCCGTTGATAATAGTTGTCAACAATCAGAACACAATGCGCATGTGTAAATTTTCAACGACAGTTACGGTAACGCAAATGCGTACATTTTTTTACGCCAGTTGGGGTAACGCTATGCAAATTAAATTTATTCAGTTTTATTTTAGTTCAAAAGTACTTCAGAATGAATCTGAAAGATCGATTAATTTACAATGTTTAATTTTAAATGCGTCAAACATTAAGAAAATAAACAGAATCGTTTGAAATAATCGACCGAAAAATGTTAAGCCTAGCCTCATTAATTGGCGGTGGGGAAAATTTTGGCAGGAAAGTTATTATTTTATTAATAATTAAAATTCTAATTAAATATTCAAAAAAGGGGTCCCCAAGTGCAGAGTCCTGACCGCCAAGGTATGCATGTAACAAATTTGGTAGCTGTAGGTCAGACGGTCTGGCCTGTAGAACGCCAACATCCACACGCACATACACACACATTGAGCTTTATATAAGTATAGATTTGCCGTTATTCTATAGCATTGCCAAATAATTGAAAAACTTTAAATAAAATATTGAACTGTATGATTGAAAATATCTTAAACTTTTCGATGTGTGTTAAACTAAATCTATCGTTCATAGAAAGATGAACAAAATTTGGGGCAATTTTTAACCCACCTTGTTCCAGAGTTAAGCAGCTAATTTCAAAGCATCTGTGTGATTGTATATGGTATGTAAAAATAAGAGTAAAAATAATATATATATATATATTAAAAAAACAAAATATCATACGATTAATATCTTAATTTTTAATTTAATTAAACATAAATATGTTGGAAATGTAAAATATTAAAAAAATGTGAGATGCGTGTGTATTATATTATTTTTTTATGTTTGAATTCCGTCAATTTTTTTAATTTCAAAGATAAATCCTGATGAAATTATTGAATCTCTAAATTTAAATGCATCGACCGAAGAGCCTTAACTCAGTTCTAACTATTCAGGAGCAAATGAAGGGACATATTCAGTTGATGGCCGTTGAATTCTCCCTTTTGATTCTTCTATGAAATTAGTTGAAATTCTTTACATATCCTTTGAAAGAATAAGATGTGATTTCAGATCAAGTCGTGTCGATGTTAATTAGTAGAATGTTATGCGACTAAGAAGTCACATAAATTGAATCCATACACAGTAAACAACTCCAGATTTGATATTCATTTTGATTAAAACTGTTCACTGAGTTTAAATTTTGTATTGAGTAATACATACATAGTGATTTTGATGTATGAATTCAATTGAGAAATTTTTTTTCTTATTAAAATGTTAGTTCCATTTATAATTATATTTCATTAAAACGTTTTGTATCACTAGGCATCTTAGGTTAGACTGGAAATAAAAATATTAAAATTTTCCACTTTCACCTATTATGTGCTAATTATTTGTTACAAAGTTTTAAAGACAATTTTTGCTGAAAGGATTTCTTTAACCGAATAATAATAGAAGAAAATTTGAAACACTTTAAACGCTCTTGAAATTTATTGCCTTAAAATGATCGAATTTATGATTTTCTTCTTCATTTTCTGTTTCCAAATAACCGAATTACTTTATCTAAATAACCAACGATTTTCTCTTAAATATATTACCATACAACATGCCACATTTATGCGGTAAACGTCATTATGCACTCTAATAAATAACACATTTTGTCTTTCTTTGCATTATTGTGTCACATCCCCGCTCTCCTACAAGATATTCTAGATTATAAAAATAATTGATTCTGCATATTTGATGCATTTCATGTTAACATGGAAAACCCTATTATATTCTACCCATTTTCTGAGACTGAGAAAATTAATAAATAAGATTTAAATACAATTTTTCTTTATCTATGTTTGATTTTCTAGGAAATATTAAATTTTTAGTTTATTATTTATTTTTAATTTTCAAATAAATCTTTAACTTGTAGGCAACAGCAACCACTCACACATACTCTCGCCATCTGAAATGGGAACATGCACATTAGACTCAACAACTAATTCATCACCACTGAACAGCCATATATCCTCCTCACCTACGACTCACTGGAGAGAAGATTATTGTGGTGAAAAGTTTATAAGCCAATTAACAGCTACGAAACACGAGCAATTGCTTTTGTCTTGTGGTCTTGTTACTCGGCTGAGAACCACAAGGTCCCAGATTCTATCCTCGCTCTTATCGCAAACCACCACAAGCTCCCTAGCCGTAAAAATATCATTTTTACAATGATCCTCGTACATTTTTATCCTCTGTATCTTATCCTCTATAAAATACAGAATGCGTATTCAAACAAGTTTTAAATCACTTATTAATTTATGCACAAAACTTTTAAAGTCTTTGCTTTTGTCTTTACATGATGTATGCCTGTGATTATTCTGCTGGCAAAACTTTAATTCTAATTTAGAAAAGAATTCCGATTGCAAATGCAACTATTCCTTGCAAATCTAAATACAAGACTCGAAGAATAATCGATTCTATTTAGCAAAGTGGCAGATATACAATATTGGTTTAAATTACCGGTATTCAGACTTCAGTTTAAATTTTAAATAATTCACATACTATGTGTTATTGTTAGAGTGTTAAAGTCTGTAAATCTTGATTTCTTTAGAATGACGTGAAATGACATTTAATTCAAATTGTGTTATAACCTTACTGAAAAAATTAAGTAAGCTTGTTTTAGCTTAGAAAAATAAGAATAGACGCATTAAAGTTTTACCAAAGAAATTAACACAGATTACTTGAGTTAAGAAACTATAAACAATATCTATGAACTGGAAAGCGAAATAATCAATATTAATTATTCATTCCTTTGATTAAATTCATTCAAAATACTTTCAATGAACATGAAGATATTCAAAGCTTTCATATAATGGTATATAATTTTATTTCTATTGAAGAAACAATTTTTTAAATCATGATTTTTAATTTTTTACTAAGCGTTAAATGTTTTCTATGTATCTATACAAAATTGAAAAAAATCTGTTCTGATATTAAGAAGTGAATCAAGATATTTTATTATTATAAATACATGGTACTATTTTTATTTTTTAAAAACTTTCAAGTTTCAAACGATCGTTTTAAACATTTGAATATTTTATTAATCTATTAATACCCAACCTTCTTTTCTGAGGACAATCTCTTTTACATTATCAGGATGAAACAGATTTTATTCTATAGTTACTTTTTTTCTCCCTGTATACTATAATTCAATATGCATCCACTAACTTCTAAATAAGGTTTCAGTTGAAATTTACCAGATTTTGAGGTCAAAGTGAATTTGAAATTTATTTTCTTTGAATTGTTATCAAGCTGAAGCAGGCAAAAAGTAATCTTTGAGCACTTTTTTGATATTAATTTTTATATATGTTACTGTGAAAGACTGAAATCTGGAGAATGTCGATTTTTACAGGTGAATGTCAACATTCACGCAGTCGCTTGGTGTATATACGAAATATTTGCTAAGTATCCTTATTTCTCACTTACAGCACCAAATGTCGACATTCATCATGCATTGATGATGAAGTTTGAATATGTCAGAGACTTGAGTTTTCTTCTCCGTATTTCAGGTGCGATAAAATGTCGTAAGGGTGATGTAAATCTTTAGTCTTTCTTGCAGAGAAAAGTGGCCAATCATGAAGCGATGGGTGTCGTCAATCTGTAGAGAAATTTTCACTGCAGGTCTAACTTGGAGAATTTAAATGCCATGATAGATTTAAAGGGCAGATCAGGAATTTTTTTCTTTTAGACAGGTAGCGTTAGATCTTAGTTTAAGACGAAAAAGGGATGCTCAGTACAACTTTTCTTCTTAATAATGATAGCATCTGTACTTGGATAAATGTTAAGCATTATGATTTTAGTTTTAAGTTTAGCCAACAATGAACCAGGTCATTTATACCGTAGTTGACTTTTCTGCTATAACCGTGTCAATAACCTCCCCAGAATAACCAGAATAAAAATATTTTTGCTACGTTTATTATCCATATTTTAATATTAAAGGATCACGGATATTAAGGATCAAATCCTAATATATTATATTAAATTGTCCAGTAATGGTTTGTAAATAATAAATGGTTAAAATCCAGATATAATATTAAAGGATCAAATCCAAAAATGATTATTTTTTGTATATTAACATGTATACAATATACCTTTTGTATATTGTATATTAACATTATTATATAAACATTTATTTATTATTTACAAAATGCAGTTTCAAAACATTCTCATTAATTTTTAAGTATTCAAATTTTGAATTAGGTTCTTTACGCTTACTTTTATATAATAACAAAACTTTAACAGAATATATCTTTGTTTGTGGTTATCTTTGTTGTCACTTTTCGATCTTCACCAAAGCATATCTGTGCTTGTCGACATATGAACGTAAATGGTCCGAATGTACAAAACTAATCAAATCACCGACGCGTTTGGTAGGTTTTGACATTCACCGGTGAACGTCGACGTTCTAAAATTTCGATCTTTCACAGTATCATGTATACTAAATAGTTTTCTACCAATATTTTCGTTAATTTTTCTTTTCAAAAAAAATATATGAAGCATTTTTTCGATAATCAAGTTTATTTTACAGATATCTCAATCCTGAAGTTCTAAATATAATTTACAAAGAATTTCTTGAAATTAAGGCTTTAATTTATTTTGAGCATTTGGGGGACAGCTGTTGATAAATACATCGTTACATAAATATTAGGATTAGGATTTAACTATTAGAAAAGTTAAAAAATTCATAGAATTTCTTTAAATCTATCATAATCAAATTACTATTTTTCATGGAAAGTTTCGAAATTTATCACGAATATAGAAAATATTTTTTATAATTCGGATAATATTCACAAATTGACTGAGTTTTCAACAGTCTTCTGAAATGTTATGATTATTTAAATGTGACATTGCAAAACAATATTGAGTGTATTGATGTATTTGATGAAATTAAAATTTTTCATCGAGCTTTCCATTTCATTAAATTAGAATTATTTATTTCAATTTTATCTAAATTTAATTTCTGTTTTGAAAATTATATACTTTATATAGAAAGAACTTACTCAAGATTGAAATTATATAAAGAAAAAACTCCTCGATATTTAGCATTTTCAAAGAATTACTTAATTGCTTTGACGCTCTATGATGATATTATTAACGAATTTACTAAAAGACGTGTAAAAATTAAAATAAAAAACTTTATAGCAATCTTATTCTAATAAGTCGCATATAAATTTGCCTTTTATAAATTTAAAAAACATTTATTTTTGTTTGATACATTACTGATTATTTGTATCAATTGTTAATAATTTAATTATTTATCATTTACGCCTATTTCGCTATTATAACAAATTGTACAGTATAATAAATATCAAAATTGAGTAAAGAATTATTACAATATATAATGAGTCGACCTGGGGTTTTTATGCTAGCCCCCTTTACTCATAAATGTCACTGAAACTAGTAGAAACAATTTATCAACCGTTAAGTTTCATAGATCAATAAAATGTCTGCAGCCATGATCATATCTCATTAACCTTAGTACTAACTCTCTTGATCATAACTGTAACTAAATGCATCTATTAATAACTATTAAATATAATTGATTTCATTAGACTCAAGTGGTTCTGTGTTAATGGAGTTCTAAATTAATCTTCTGTTGCTCGTTCGAATTCAGAATTGATGAAGGAATATTGAAAATGTAATGTATAGAGAAAAATATATTTGCCATTAATTATTCAGTCAAGGATTTCATTTTTTCTTTCCACAACTTTTTTGGTTATGGGTTCTAAAACATCTGCAACTTGACTAATTTAATTTAGGCAGAAATTATTCCAAAACACAATTTGATCTACTTACAATAAGCAGAATTAATCAATCTGTAGTGTAATAGATAGTTTTATCGTAATTGTAAACGTATCTCTGTAGGTATTTTTACATTCTAATATCATTACATTATACTGCGTATGATGTAAAATAAAAATTTATAATTATCACAGAAGATTAGATTAAGTGAACCATGAATTATAAAAGAACCAAAATTCCTGTTATGAAAATGACAAAAAATATATAATTCCATTTCGTTTTTACAATTTCCAATTTAAAAGTTTATTTAAAATTTTACATTAGTTTTTAATCTAAA
The DNA here is from genome assembly GCA_026543865.1 of Argiope aurantia. NCBI lineage: Eukaryota > Metazoa > Arthropoda > Arachnida > Araneae > Araneidae > Argiope > Argiope aurantia. The sequence continues at coordinate 31,944 of JAPMOR010113605.1, read as the reverse complement.
ATGTGTACTCGGTATTTGAACGATAAATAGAAATTGATAAGAAATTCAGAATTTGTTATTAGATGTTTAATTTTTCTACTTCTTCAAAATTTATTTGGAAATATTAACAATAAATGTTTTGGGATAAAATGATACATTATGATTATATGAATAAATGCTTTAAATTTAATAAGTGTTTTTTGTTAATTTGTTCTTTGTTTCCTTATATCCCTTTTTTAAATTGAATTTCGAAGTAACCTTTTTTGGATGCAAAGAAATTTTTCCCCAAATGAAAGAGGATAGAAATTGGAAAAATATTTGATTTCAAAAATATTCTTAAGTTTCATTTGATGATTTTGATTATTTTATAATATACAGCTATTAAAAATTAAATATTTCTGTTTTTAATCTTTCTTTAAAAAAACTAACCAGTAAGTCATTAAACCACAAAAAATCAAACGACAATACTTAAAAAAAATATTCAAATTAAAAATAGTTTTTATACTAAAAAATCTTTTACAAATTTTTATTTCTTAAAATTATGAAATTCAGAACAATGATATAAGTAAATATAGCATGCATACTCATAGGAATTCATCAAAAATATGAGCAAATCTGAAATTGTAAATAAATAATAAAAATATCATCACCTTTGTGGCGCTTGGCATGTTTGTGGAAACCGAGACTTCTATTCGATGATTTGAGATTAAAAAATTAATTTAAGATTAAAAAAAGAAACAATTGGTAGTCATATATTTTGTTTCATTGGATGAAAAAGCAACTGTGGATAGGTTTGTTAATATTTTTCCTCAAATAAAGGTTTTTTCACTCTTCTTTTCCCATATTGTTCTCATAACCCATGATCCTTTCCCATTTCTCATAAGTCAAGAAGCAAAACTTAATATAGTTGATTCCTTTGTTTCTTTATTTCTTTTATTTTCACTCTCTAGAAATTTGTTTTAAAAAAATAGTTTACTGTTCTAAAAATTTTTCTGTTTTTAATTTAATTTTATTTATTTTCCGTCTTTGTATTAAAATTTATTTTGGAGCAGAAAGAAAAAGAAATAATGATATGAATAACAAAATGAAAAATATATATTGGGAACAATGCAGCATGATAACGTTTTATGTTTAATTTATCTATCTTTCGATTTCAAAATTTATTGTTTATTACAGCAGAGCTAACGTACACACAAAAAATATATTTAATATCAACACAATGTTAGAGTATATAAGTTCAATATCTAAAACAATGAAAAGCATTATTGAATTAAAAGCATTATTAAAATTATTTTATTTAGAAAAAAGACTTTATAAAACAAAGTCTGCATAATGGGAAAGATTATTTATTTGAATTTTAAACAGGTGTTGAACTGTTTTTATGAAATAATTTTTCCAAATTAATGAATAAAAACATCAACTGTTCATTCAATTTTCAATTAAAAATTTAATTAAAACTTTTTAAACTCTTTTTTTAGGAACCTTTTAATCAAGAATGTCCTGCCCACAAATTTTGATAGTTCTAGATACAGTAGAGTGTTTTGATAGATTGTTCAGCATACACTCGACATCACACATGTTACATGATATTACTTAAACAATAGTTTGCCAACCTTAGAAAATCATATTCATCTAAAAAGTAAAATTTAAAAATTATAATTAGATATCTAATGTATTGATCAGAGGAAAAGAAATTAAAATATTTTACCAGTTTGTTAGAACTTTTACAATTTTTATACTCAAGACAATATTGTTTGTGGGATGAAAGATTAGAAAGCAGAGATTATGCCCCTACATATGCATAGGTAGAATCATCTAAAAGTTTTCTATAGTTATAAAGTGTTCTTTCTATGACATATTTTCCCTTTAGAAAAGAAAATTTTTCTAATTGAACCTGATTTATCTAAAATAGTTGCACATATCGGAAAAGTTAAATATTAATTTGAATATAAAATAAAGCTAAGAGTAGGTTTCCTGATAATATAACAATTTTTGTATGTTTAAATGTAATATATTACAAAGTAATACCTCAAAAGCCAATTGAGTTTATGTCAAAGAACATCCAGACAGATGGAGTTCCTCTTTGACTGCCTTAATTAAATGATTGTGAAAATAATTCAATTTCATTCGTTGTATTCCTGCTCATACAAAACAAGCTATCAAACAAAAAATGTATTCCAATTTATAAATGTATAATGTTAAGAGTTTAATTGACGAAATTTTGTTAGGCACTAATAATAGTAAAACAATAATTAAAAATTGCATATATACTCTAAAACGGCATAGAAGTATTGCACAATCTAATATTGCTTTTAGTACGTAACAAATTATAAGAAGACATAACTGATTTTTTAAAATTTATTTTCCTGAATCTTTTAAAATTTAAGCACATAACTTTCTAAGCACATAAACTTTATTGAGCACGGCATGCCACCTAAATTTAAACTATGTCTTATCAAAACAAAAGAAAAACTATTTTAAATTTATCGAATCAGCAAATCATTTTGATTGGTTAGCAATGCTTGCAAATTGGCGAATCATTCCAGTTACTAAAGCTAAGAGCTGTGCCAAAGTATAATCCTGTGATATCTCTTGAAATTTCAAGACAATGGGAAAGTGGACAGATGACAATTGGTGATATATTTAAAGATCAGAACTTTCATATTAACTAAAAAAAAATTCTATCAAGACAGTGAATATGACTGGACAATTCTTTTAAAATTTTACTCTATAGAGAATGAAATGAACTAAATTTTGATGGAACTAAACGTCTTGTACAATTTGAACAAACGTCTAGAACAACTGATGAACTAAATTTTTAAAATTTCTAAAAATGTTATATGTTGGAAGGCAAGTGACCTTCCAACATATAACATGATGTATGTAGGGAGTATGAGCATTTGTATGGAACAAAACGTCTTGTAACTTCAAACAAAAGTTAGTTGAGTCATTGTGATTAGGAGATACTCTAAAAGTAATTTACTACAGATAATATGCAGTAAAGTAGTGTCTTTGAAACTGCTTTCGAAAATGAAAAGGGTTAATATGCTGACGACCATAGACGACATATTTATATGCCATGATATTTTACATGAAATAAAATTTAGTACATTCAGGCCAGCTGGAAGGCTGTGAAGGTTAAAAGAAGGATTCCTTTTACCTGTTTTTTTTTAATGTGCAGAATATTATATTGTAAAGTATGTTTTACTATTGAGTCATAAATAGGTAATGCTTATTTATTTTTCCTGATATTGAAATCATTTATTAATTTTTTACTTCTTGCCACTCTTTCTCTTATTATATCTTGTACCATAGGCTTCCAAATATCAAATGCTAAGATTTTAAAAGACAAAAGATTTTTTTAAAATCCAATGCAATAATGATGCTAAGGCTCTGCATTTGTTAATCCATTCCAAAATTAGAAATCAATTAGCAGGATAATGCATTGCAATTTATGCCGATTAAATGCCCATGCTTATGAAATTTTAAAATCCGTCAACTCCTCCAAACTTAGAATTTCTGAGTGCCAGTTTCGAGAATAAATCTCAAGAAACTCGTACTACTCTTTAGATACATGATGATCTTGCCAGGCTGGATAACATCTGTCAAATCTGGATCATTTGTCATAGATAACAGAAGAGTGATGCATTGAATCAATAAATCGAAAAAGGACTGCACCTTAATTTTTTCTCTGGAGAAGAGGAATAATCCGGTCGGAAGAAATTTCTTAGAAGAATTATTGGAAAAAATATTTATTCATATAAGCACACAACTGTAAGTAAAAAACTATCATTGAGACTATCAGTATTGACTTTTTCAGATTCTTATTAATTTTCCTCAATATTTTCAAGAAAACATTTAGAACTACGACATAGAGCAGGTAATTTTATTGATTTTACAATATTCATCTTTTTTAGGGCTTTTAAATTTAGTTAAATTAATTCATGTTAAAATATTTATCGTTGGCAATTGCTGTAACCATTTGATTCATGCCTGTGATTCATACATGATGCATAATTAAAGGATACTTCTAATCTAATTTAGATAGAAGGTATGAATCGTAGCTATGATTCTTGATAACGAATCTGTTAATTTATCATGTTGATAAATTTGTCATGGTTGATGATGTCCCTTTTACAGGCTTCTAGCGAACGTCATCAAATGAAATATTTCTAGCAATTCTTCCTTATATGTAGAAGTATAAAATATTCATCGTCTTGCTCTGTGGAAAGGTAACGGATTGAAACATAGAATTTTCAAGAGAAATATTTCATAATTTATTTGGAGACATTATAGGGAGTACTTTATGATTATATATTATTAAAGGGATCGTTCAGTGAATTAGGGTGGGAATCACTAGTTGACTATCCGGGGAATACTGATAAATTGGAACGCCTATCTGACGCAAAAGTATTGGTGGGAACTGAAGTTGAGATCTAAAGCCCATTACTGACTATGGTACAAACCCATTCATGGTAGGTAAGTCCCGTCATGGGTATGAGTAGCCGATCCCACACCATTTCTGTAATTCCCAGGGTGCAGAGAACTTACCAATATACCGAAATTTTCTCACCTTCATATCTGAAGTTACCCACTATGGGAAGAGTTACTGTAAAAAATCAACAAGCTTGATTACTGACTACAATGCTTTAATCTAAAAGAAAACCCAAAACATCAGTTGTAGAAGCTTATGATTATGTAAAAACATCAATTGCAGAAATCAACTTACACAGTCAAATAACTATCAACTACAAAAGAGTTCAATACTTCAGAGAGTGAATTTTATAACTGATTCACTCAATGCAAGAATATCGAATTTTCTTAAAGACTATGAATCTCGAATGCTAATGAAAGGTAATCGTTATATTCTTTCCATTTTGTCGTCAAAGTTGCCATATTCGCCTCGATATCGCCAAGTGATTGCTAAGACTGTCGCCAAGGTCGGAAGCCGTTGACTCAGAATCCATTCTGCATGCATTATAGAATGCGTCTGTAAATATAGTATTATGTTCTTTACTATGAGATTAATTATACAGGGAAACATTCTTACAAATTCATAACAATGTGTCTGCGATTGTTGAAATATGTCTACTCTTATTCACTAAATGATAAATTTGCTCATCCTTCTTTAATTTTTGTGGTACTTCATTTTTCGCTATAAAAATCCCCCTTCTACAACAGCGGTTCCCAAATGTTCAGAATCTTTGGTTATAATAAAACGGAATCAATTTGGTTGATATCACATTTATGAAACAAAGTTGGCCCCGCATGCTATCTAACATTCTAAACGCAATTTTTCGTAAAATGTTTTGTGACGTTTCGATATATTTTTTTAAATAAAGATTCACAGCAATTTCGAAAATTGTATTAACAGAGCGCATTTCCAGGGTAACAGGTGATTCCATTAGTTTTTCAGCCTACCATCCCTGGTATAAGACTCAGTTAAACCACAAGTACCATTCCACTTAACAGTTTTTTTACTCGACAATTTTGAAGGTTCAGTTTTTTAGTTCTTCATTTTATTTATGCATCTGACTTCTGAATTCGCTAAATATGGCATTTTCTTTACTTGCATCCAATTTAATTGTTACAAAAATAACTCACAATTTTAACAATTAAAAATAAATCACAAATGGACAAGCTGATGTGGATCAATTGGATTGCTTGTCAGCTATAAGATCCACTATATTGATTGTTTTTTTCCAAATTCAGCACAGAGTTCCGCATTTTACTGCTGTCATCCATTTAGTAGAATATAGTTTTCAAATAGTATAACACAGAGAATCATTTAGTTATAGTAATTATTTCAACAGTAAAGCAATTATTATTTTTTTACACATTTTTTAGTTCGAACATTTCTACAGTTAATTGTTATTTTTATTAAAGATAATATTTATAATGGATTTTTTTTACCAATTTCCTTATATACTGGAAATTTGACATTATGTACATACATGTATGTATTCTAGATATATCATTATAGCATTTTAGGAACATACTTATCAACCATATGATTAACAAATCAAATTATAAAATTATACCTAAGCGTCAGTTAATAATTAACAAAATTGATCTTTCTAAAACATTTGTATATAAAAATGAATAATAAACTTATTAAAGAAAGCAAAATATCTACTTATTATTATACTCTAGTAATCGTAGCTGCATCTTTCATTCCAGTCATTCAAAAGCTCTACCTATCTACTTTCCCTAATACAATCTACGTTTATACTTCGCCAAGGGAAATCCCGTTGTATGTATGCGTGCACTAAGTAATGATGTTCCGATGGTTGTTAATGAAATAAAGAGTTTATTTTTCTAATTGCGATGAAATGCTTTATACAACACTCTACATGAACATCACCACAATACTAATCAAACTGAGTTTTTAAAATCAATTTTTATTTAAATATTTGTCATCATTATTAAGCACTATTATTAAAAACATAAGTATGTTTTTAATAATACTGTGATGCCATGGAACTTGAATCGATTAGGATAGCCTCTATAATGCACTCAACAGAATAGATGTAAGTCTATTAAAATAACATGGTTTTGATATTTGCCATAATCTGATCCTTAAAAATATTTTCTTGGTAAAATTAAGAATGGACGGATAAATGATGTAATTCGAAAATAATACAAATCATTATTTTCTTAGAACCAAATGGCCGTCAAAGGCGGCAAGTAACTAGTATATAATGATTTAGTAACGTTGGTACCTAATAAACTGATATCTGCCTTGTGGTTGTTTCAACTTAGTTATTTATTTTTGATAGCTGCAATTGAAATATTGCTGCATTCACATTTTTCATTCAAATTAAAGAAGTTGGATTTCTAGTTGTGGTTCACCTTTTTTTCTTTTTACTGTAAATATTTTTAAAATAAATTACAATTTTTTACTCCCTAGAAGAATTTTAATATATATATATATATATATATATATATATATATAT
>JAPMOR010113605.1:8230-24909 GCA_026543865.1 Argiope aurantia | reverse complement strand
ACCACAATTAGAAATCCAACTTATTTAATTTGAGTAAAAAATGCTATATATAATGATCCTAATTAAATTATATATATAATGATCCTAAACGCTCAGTATTTTTCGAGTTAAATTAATTCTAATCTATGAATAGGAAGATCAATTTAATATAAAACCTGAAAGAAAACATTAGCTGAATTGGATTGTTTCACAGCACCCAGGGTTTTTGAGTTTTTGAATTTGGTTACTTTTTACAGTATATGTTTGGCTTACTAAAACTAAACATTTTCCGAGTTCAGCTGCTTTCAATTTATTAAAAACCAAACAACTCTGAAAGAGAACATTAACTACTTTTATGTCCATATTTTTACTGAAACTGAAAAGCCTTATTTTAATGTCTGTATCGGGCCTGAAAAACACTTTAAAAGAGAGTGGCTGATCGAAAGCAATGACTGTTGTAAATTTTAAAGGACGTTCCACTTCCACTATATGAAATTGAAGAGCGAAAGGAAAAATGATTTATACGTAATCTATTTCCAATATTGCGAGATTTGATATTTCACAAATGATGGCGTCAAAGTAATAAATATTTATTTATTGAAGAAAGCAGAGAATTGAAATTCTATTACTGATTTTTATGTCGCATATATAGGCATGAATAATTCTATTCTGCAGTTCTTTCTATGAATTATGGTACCTAAAAGAAGTACCTTCTATTACCTTCTTTGGGTACCTTAAAGAAGCAGTAAAATGCTTATTCTTTATTAACCCTTTGAGGCTCAGTGTTCCATTACATGGAACACCTGACTTCTCTCGCTTCTAAAATCATTAAATTCAATTATAAATGGGAAAAATAGGTTTAAGATTCATTTTTAACTTCCTTTTTTTTAATAATAGATGGCAATTTAAATCAAGCCGATCCATAATGTTTAGCTATAGCACGTTATGTAAATGCCTATTTTTTTTCAAGGAATTTTGTTAATTTTTTTCTAGTAAAAAATGAATGTTAAATTGTTAATTGCAATTGTTAAAAAAGTAATTTCAATCTTATTTTGTCGGCTGTATCTTAAACTATATTTTAGAAATGTTTTATAATTTTTTTAACAATAAAAGCATAGTGTAGTCTGTTACGTAAACATGTTGCCCCGCCTCTCACTTGTATCGCCCTCTAGCTGTATATATAAAAAAAACCATGAGTTTTTGTAACATCATCGACGTAGCAGCACGCCGAAAGGCAAAGCTCAAAGGAACTCCCAAAAGCGGAGAAACAATAAAATTCTTAAAAAAACTAAAAAGGGTCCTTCATTATTGTTGAACCTCTCCATTCTGCTTACCATGAAGTTGGATGGTGCTTGAATTTCCTTTATTGTTACCTTCCTTTTTTACGTTCAGAAGAGCACTTCAAATTATTAATAAATCTGAAAAGATAACTTAAAGGTATTTTTTCAAAAGATTTATATTGCAGTCTTCATTTGTTTCTCAACTGAAGCCATACATTTGGGATTAGTTACCGATCTAACTTCTAATGCTTTAATTGCAACTTTAAAACGCTTCTTTGCTCGACGCGGTAAATGCGCATGTATATTTTCGGATAACGCAGGAAATTTTGTTGGAACAAATTCAGAATTAAAAAAATTTTGGAGGCTTATGGGAATCAGGTGTCAAATCTTTTAAATTTCATTTAAAGAGAGAAGTAGGTTCTATAAAACTCACATTTGAAGAATTTTTAACATTTACTGCAGAAGTCGAAGGTATTCTAAATAGTAGACCTATTATATCTTTATCTACGGATCCTAATGATTATACAGCTTTGACTCCGGGACATTTCTTAATTGGCCGTCCAATAACTTCAATTACTGAACCACAATTAATTGAAAAATCAGATAATTATTTGTCAAAATGGCAAAAATTAACTAAATTAGTACAAGTTTGGAAAAATTGGAAACGTGATTATTTGAATAATTTACATCTTAGAAACAAATGGAAGTTTTCTAAGAATAATGTAAATCTTAATGATATGGTTGTAATCAAAGATCCAGATTTACCTCCATATAAATGGAGACTTGGTAGAATTCAAGAATTAATAAAAGGTTCAGATGGTTTAGTCAGAGTTGTTGTAATAAGAGTTTTGAATGGTGTTATTAAAAGAGGTATTAGTCAGATATGTTTACTCCCAAAAAATTAAGTGAATTTATATGTGTATATGATTGTAGATAATATATAGAGAGACTTTAACTCATTTGTATAAATTTGTATATATAAGAATTATTTCAATATTATTTTGTGTAAATTTGTATATAAGAATTATTTCAGTATTTTTTTTATACTTATTCATTTTGTGTAATAATTCTGTCGAATTCATTGTGATGTGTCAAATTCATATAGTGTCTGAATGTTGAAATTGTGCAATTTCAAGGCGGGAGTATGTTACGTAAGCATGTTGCCCCGCCTCTCACTTGTAACTCCCTCTAGCGGTATATGTAAAAAACCATCAGTCTTTGTAACATCATCGACGTAGCAGTACGCCGAAAGGCAAAGCTCAAAGGAAATCCTGAAAGCGGAGAAACAATAAATTCTTTAAAAAACTGAAAAAGGTTCGTCATCATTATTGAACCTCTCCATAGTCATTGGATAAAATTAGGCAGTTGGAACATTGCTCCAATTGTGTTACTTGGAGGGTCAATATGCTGGAATGAGAACAACCTGTGTCTTCATTCCCTGTTTTTTCCCCTTTTTCGTGAAAAATGAACTCAATAAAAAAATAGTGTGTGGGAGGGTCAGAATTCTTGAAAATGACCACCCCTCAATATGGGTCTGAGGTTTTGTAGTTTTATCTTCTTTTTTTTTATCAGTAGCTTAGTCAGAATTGCACGGAACTCCTGCTCTTTATTTTGAGTTCAGAAAATTGCCTTCCAATAGCGAATCTGAACATGTCTCCTTGTGTTAAACCTTCGATCATGCTAAATCTGTTTCACGAGTATTATGTAGTGTTTTTTTATTAAATTTAAATTGTAGAGATTTTGCTCACTTTCACGCTTTACTGAGATGCAAGAACAATCTTCATGAAATTTAGTATGTGTACTTCTGTATTCCTAAATAAGTTATCTATTGGATTGTTCGGAAAGTAATTTCATTTTTTCCCGACAGAGGATTTAATTGTATTTTTTTGCACCCAACTTCACATTTAAGCCATATAATTTTTATATGCTTTGAGAGCTCATATAGCAAGGCTTGTCTGTGAAGAATTCCAATTAATTCTACGCAGTAGTTTTTGGTTAGTGCCCTTTTAAATATGGAGAGCGATAAACAGCATTTTCGACATATCTTACTGTTTTACTACAGAAAGTGTAAAAATGCTGTTCCATCCAGAAAGAAATTGACCGATGCGTATGGAGAAGGTGTGTTGACAGTACGCCAGTGCCAGAACTGGTTCGCTAAATTTTTTAGACGGTAAAACCTTCACCTCAAATGAGGAGGTCAAAAACCACCTCGATCAGTTTTTTGGCAGCAAAGACCAAACATTTTATGAGCGTGGAATTATGCTACTACCAGAAAGATGGCAAAAGGTGTTGGTCCAGAACGGCCAATATATAATTTAATAAAGTATTTGTTTATTATACGAAAACTGTCTTTCATTTCCACTAAAAAAAAACGAAATTACTTTTCAAACAACCCAATATATATATATTATTTTTGTTTGAGTTTAAAATTTAAAGGGTAGTGTGCAGCCAAAGGTTAATGCAGGTGAAGAGAAAGACTTTTAATGGATTATATAAAGTGAAAGTAGAAGGAACACTTTGCTTTAATTTTGGAATCTCTGTTACGATTATTTAAGAAGAAAGAAAATGTAATTACTTCAGAAAAAAATGGCACATTTTCTATCTAGTTAATTCTTATAATGGCTTTTAAATACTTTAAATTGAACAAAGCTTTGTTAAAGAGGAATTTTTACCTTCTATATCACTAAGATATATCACACTTCGGAAAAATAATTAGCTGTGAGAACAACAGCTATTAGTCTTCTCAATGTCAAGATAAAAATTAGCTAATTTTGTATAATATAATATCTTTTGTATGTCTGATTTTGTTTTAATAACTAAAGACCGTAATTCGACTTTAATATCTGGATGACGCCATCCAAAACTATTTCTGGAGGTGAAAACTAAGCCCACATCCCTAAAAAAGGCATTTACACAATTGGTCACGGGAGAGATAACATTTCTGTTGAGTAAATGAGAGCAATTTTAGGAACCCCGGCAATCTTGAAAGTGGGGTAAGTGGGGAAAGATCCCGCTTAGACACTGATGGATACCTAAACCAAGGGATATGCTTAGACAAAACCTACACTTGTGAAATCCTCTGTCTTCGGAAAACCTCTATCGATTTTGTAGAAGAGAAAGTAAAAATGAAACAATAGGTTGCCTTATAGAAAGAATTTCACTGAAATAAATAATCTGACTGTACAGCAATTTGAAAACCAGTAGTCGCTCAAATATGTTTCAAATATGATAATTTAAAATACATGGAATGCCAGAATTCTTATTTATTACTCTTAAAATACATCAATTTAAAGGAATTGCACATAGGGCAATGCATAGCTATGCTTCTGAAAAATTAAGTTTGAAGCTGTATGTCTGTTTCTAAATAATAAATTTGAATTACTTTTGTTTAAAATTAAGTATGAGAAACTTCCAAAATTAAGGTTATATTAGTTCAAAGGATCATCTTATTTGTTGATATACCATAAATGGCAAACGCACTTTCAATGAGAACGCCCGATCGTTGAAACTCCCGATTTCGAGACAAAGTAAATAATTCAAAATAAAATGATTGACGCAATGATTAAGATGGGAACGGCAACTACATTTTTGCAAAGCATCAGATTAAAACGGCCCTCTGTGCTTGAAATTTTAGACAGTCATTTATGATAGATTATTTTTTATTAAACATTTATTGTTACAAAAATTACGCAAAAAAATTCAAACACAATCTTTACAAACAAGGCTTAAAATATATTCGTGTATTTGCTTGTTTATTATAAGTATTCCAGCGAAACGGTGAAAAACAGCGCATAATGTTTGCTACTCTGGAGTTTAATATTATTTTTAATGTTCAAAGATAAATAATAAAAATGAAGCCGAAACTTGGATCAATTTTTATCCAGTAACTAGTAAAATAATTATCTTTCAAATGAAGTTGATTTAATTTTTTCGATAGTCCTAAGCAGTGTGCAAGGTCATTCAAGGGCACTGAGTCCAGTTTCTACCAGAAGCCAAATAAATGAAAGAATATCATGCAATATTATTTCAAGTTAGGTAAATAAGCACCCAACAGAATGGTGCGTCATATCAAGGGAATAAAAATCATCATATGAATAATTTTTTATTATCGCCATTACAATGCTGGGCAAGGGAAAATAGAACCTCAGAAATAGCTTGTAAACTGTACAAATCAGACTTCTGAATACATTTTTTTACAAATACTATATGCCAAATAATACCAAATCATGAGAGTGTCTTTAATCTTTGAATCATCAGCTCAATTTAGTTTGGTATCTCAGAATACTAGAATGCCTGAGTTTATCTTTCAATGGTAAAAAAAATCCCACTCCATCCGCTTAAAAACTGAGTTAACCGGGATTGTTATGAAAAAAGAGGACTCCGCGCAGCTGATAGCTATTAAGCAAATATATTCTCGTATATTTTTTGAGTGTCCTTATAAAAAATCCTTGTCTTCCTCCTCTATTTGGAAGATTGTCTTTGACGAACAAGGCAAACATCACGGGCATTCTATCAATCACACTTAAAGAAGGGGGGGGGGAGATTTGGCAGTGATATCAGAGCGACTCTGGCTAGCTCCGATGAACGGGAGTTTACGACTATTCCATATTGATAGAGTTGATGAAAGTAAAAGAAATTCTTTTATAAATAGAAAAACTATTTTTTTCCTTCAGTGTTTCCAATCTTTGAGAGAAAAGGATTTAAATAATTCATTTTACATAAAACAAACCATATAAGTATTCTGATAGATAAGGTTTTGGCTTTGGAGCCGTTTGGTACTAGATTGGAAATCCGACTCCACAGAAGAGGCAATGTGTAATAGGTTCTACTGCACATTTAATCCATTGAATTCAAATATCTTAATGCTGCTGTGATAAGGAAGACTGTAGAGCAGTTTGTTGGCTCAGATGCCGCCCTTGTTATCTGATCACGATTTTGTCATGTTGCTGAAAAATGAGGTATTATATTTATACTTCACCATGACTATCTATGTCTTTTTTTAAAGTTTCGAGTTAAACCAATTAATTACATATATGTGTATAGCAAAGAAAAGTATTGTTTAAGTCAAATGTATATTTAGATGTAGATAATTATTCACTGATTTGTCTGAAATATGAACGGATGTTGAAACTTTTACCTTTATTTTATATAAAAAAAGAGATTAATTTTACGGAATAAACAATTAAATTCATTCAGACTTCTGGAGAAAAACAACCAATTCTTAACAAACATCTGTGGATAAATGTTATTAAGGAGGAAAAAAACCAATTAAAATATTCCGTATATTTGATTGCAAAAACAATTTCTTGTAATGTAGGTTATAGAAACATTCCAAAAATATCCATTGTTCCAGTGATTTCTTTTCAAAATTACACAAAAGAATTCGAATTACAACCTAAAAAAACAAGTATTCCTGCCAATTACTATTTTACTTTTTTCATTTCGAAAAAAAGATGAGAATTCGCTCCTAAGAGTCGGATCACCTTTTGAAAAAATGTTCATGGATAAAAATATCTTTATTGTATCGCTCGTTATTTTTTTTAAAAAATATTTCATTGGCGTAAATTTGAAAAAAAAAAAAAAGAATTTTAAGTAGGAAGAAAGTGATATAAAATTTGTGCTGAAAAAATATATTTCATTCAGTCTCTGGTATTTTCAAGAATTTTTGAAGAGACAGTATTTGTTAAAATTCTTGTTAAACCAAACTGTCTTTGTATGCAAACGATTTAAAAATGATCTTGTGAAATCCAATTATTGTTTAGTAAAAAATACTTTTTTTATTTTTTTAGAGAAAATAATGTTAACATCTTTTATTTTTTACTGCTGTTATTATGATTTAGGATTTGATTGATACTATCCATTGAATATATATGCATAAGTATTTCCTAAAATAAGATGCCTCTTATTTCCTTCACTTTAAGCATTGAAATTTTTAATTTATTTTCAATTCTATTTCAAATGAGATTTGTTCTGATATAATTGAAAATCGAAAACTCACTTAATTAAAATTCCTTATCCTTCCTCCCTTATTATAAGAAGTTTCCAAGATCAATTTGTTGCGTGGCACCCTGATATAATTTAGGCCAGTGTGGGACAATTTAGGTTTGCTGGACATTCCTAGAATCACCGTGGAAATAAATGTCAGTATTAATATGTCATACATTTTTTATTATTACAAACTTTTATTTACTCGGCTTGTGTGATATTTATAAAGTTTAGCCATCGAGGTTTTACTCCTATCCTGATGTGTTATGTTTTAGAAATTTCGCTTACTTCTGTATACTTGATGACAATATATTGTTCTATTATTTATAGAGCTCTTAATTAATAACCAATCTATGAATTTAATTAAATCGCGATTCCGTATTCGTGGTGCCATCTTGTAGTGAATCTGAGAAACATCAAACTTCAAGATTTCATATTATTTATAATAATGAATAATGATTGAAAGATAAAAGGGTAAATAATGATTAAAATAATAAACATTTCACAACCGAGCGCAGGAAAGTTTGTTTTTAAAATCTGATTTTATTAAACTCATTTTTATATGCCTTCCAATGGTGACATTATTCTTAAAATGAGTAAATGTAATGTAATGAGTAATGTAAAATGAGTAATGTAAGAAAGGTACAGAGAAAGACATTCATAGAAGGATGAGAAGTAATCCATAGTGTCAACTTCTCCAGAATCAGGGAAATAATGTTAAAATTATTTATAAAGATGTTTTTAATATTATTAAAATACACTGAGTAATCAAAAAAGCCTCAAACCTAAAAATAATACCACCTCAAAAGCTTTTTATGGTTATGGATTCCCTGAATATCCGTCAGAATTTACACGTAGTTTCATGGATTCCATGAAATTACGTTTCCAGTACACTCACTGGCAGTTTGCCATTTCAGGTACAATCTGGGCTGCAAAATTATTTCACATGAGAATGCAATTCTTGAGAAGTAGATTTATTTATCTTATTAACCGGAAATTTTTGATAGTAATTATACTGAATTTTATTTTAGAATATTATAAGCATATTTTTTATGAGTATAACTAAATGTAATATATAATGAATATACAATAAAGTAGAGGAGGCTGTGGGATAACCTAAACCAGAAGCAAATAACAGTAAAAATTAAGAGTATCCACAATTGGCAGAGTGCCAATCCTGGTCTGTGCTCAGAACTTGCCAGATATCACTTAACTTAACGAGAGGAATCTTAGGTATTATTACCTCAGCATTGCATGACAACTTTCCCTGCAACCTGATGTTGCATATCTTGCATTCATCGACTAATATTCTGTTTGTTTGTTTTTTCCTCTCTTTGCCATTCTAGTTGTACATGTAGTTTTTAATGTAGAAAAAATTACCAAACAGACTTAGAACTTTTTAAAAATAATTTTAGGGATGGGTCTGTTCAACAAACTCCTCTGTGTATATATTAAAAACCCATTGATAATCAAACTAGCATCTGAAAGTGATGTGTGGGAGATTCGAGAGAAAACTGAAGGCTTAGATGTCATCTTCAATGTTTCACCATACTTCAATCTTATGAAATCCGTCACAAAATAGATCTTGCGATTCTTCACAACGAGGCATTTCCCCTTCTCTAATGCCATAAAAAATATATTGAGCCTAAAATTCCTAAATTTCTGTAGCAATGCAATACTAACTATAGTCAACTATTTACATACCGTGATAAATGATAATAAGAATTAAGAATTTAAGAAACCTCTAAGAAGTTATTAAAATTTTAAATTCTTAATGTTATTTTAGCAATTAGATTAACAATCAAGAAATAATTATTTTGAGATAGTAATGCGCCAACATCCTAGAGGTGCAAAAAAAAAAAAAAAAGGTGCAAAGGTCACCTTTTTGTGGATGAAAAACGAATCTAAATATCTGAGTAAATTATACAAACTGCAGTGATTTGACGATAATTAAACAAATATTGGGTTGTTCGGAAAGTAATTTCGTTTTTTCCCGACAGAGGATTTAATTGTATTTTTTGCACCCAACTTCACATTTAAGCCGTATAATTTTTATATGCTTTGAGAGCTCATATAGCAAGGCTTGTCTGTGAAAAATTCCAATTAATTCTACGCAGTAGTTTTTGGTTGGTTCTCTTTTAAATATGGAGAGCGATAAGCAGCATTTTCGACATATCTTACTGTTTTACTACAGAAAGTGTAAAAATGCTGTTCAAGCCAGAAAGAAATGGACCGATGTGTATGGAGAAGGTGTGTTGACAGTACGCCAGTGCTAGAACTGGTTCGCTAAATTTTTTAGACGGTAAAACCTTCACCTCAAATGAGGAGGTCAAAAACCACCTCGATCAGTTTTTTGGAAGCAAAGACCAAACATTTTATGAGCGTGGAATTATGTCACTACCAGAAAGATGGCAAAAGGTGTTGGACCAGAACGGCGAATATATAATTTAATAAAGTATTTGTTTATTATACGAAAACAGTTTTTCATTTCAAAAAAAAAACGAAATTACTTTCCGAACAACCCAATACTATAACAAATCAACTTAACTTTATCTACTAAAATAAAGTTATTTCCCTTCTTAAAGCAGAATTTAAAATCCCCTTTATACCATTTTTGCAAAAATTTGAGTGTTTAATAGGTTAATACGACTAAACTAAACTATATTAAATTAAACATGGAAGTTATATGACATTTAGAAATCATTTATCTACAGGGAAAAAGTTTACTATCAGGCTATTTTTAAAATAAAAATGTATTATTTTCCATTTATAGAATCATTGCTGATTTTTTCCCCACATCGAAATGCATTATTATCGATTTGATAATGTTTTAATTTTCCTTTCTATGGCGTACTAACCACTGAAATGTGTTTTGAATTATAGTAAACTTACAGTTGCCAAATGACTGCAGAAAGTTACGGGAAGCTTACTTAAAAAAAATAATTAATATTTCAGAAATTAAAATGTAAATTAATAATTAAGGAAGAGAACATTCAAATAGAAAATTTAAAGCTCAACCTGTACAAAGGCATTTATATTACATAAAAATAGTACAAAAATATGCTAATATTCTCTGTATTCAACAATAACCACAATGTAAAATTATTGTAGTAATAATATATCGTTTCTTCGAAAAATTCACCAAGAAAATATTAAAAAAATATTTCAAGGAATAATAAATCACAGAATACTTATTTTTAAATAATTAAGAATCATGTCCTTTGAAATGCCTATTTTTTTTAAATTTTTAATTGTCATGAAAGAAAAAAAAATTGCAAAGAATTTTCAAACACACAGTAATATTTCAGTTTGCTTGCTAAAAGAACACAGTTTTTGTTTCAGCGTTGCTTGAAAATTTATCAAAATGATTTAATGAATAATTTTTTAATATAGTACTTGTTTCTGTGTTTTTCCAGAAAATGAAAACCCAGATCGTTGAATAATTTATGATATATACAAAAAAAGAAAGAAAGAATATTTCATTTAATTTGTCTCTTAACTTGGAATATTTTTTATAAAATATTATTATTTTGTAACTTATTTGATAAATGAATAATAAATAAAGGAATATCTTATATCAGAAATTACTTTTTAAATTTTAAATAAGTTTCATGATGATAAAAACATAAGTTGTTCAGAATTAAGGAAGTTATTCATTTATTATTTCCATGAAGATTTATAAAAGAAGATGACAAATGAAATCGTTTGTTTAATATTTCATTTAAATCTTAATTTCAGTACGAAAATTTTATTTTTAAAATAGAAATAAGACATATTTATTCTTTTCAAACATGATTTAATAATTAAATGAATAATGTTTTTTAATTATTTTAAGTTAAGAATTCCTAAGAACTGTCTTTTTAGAACTTATCGAATCTTGCATTTCAACACCCATGTGGCGTTGTTTTCCTTGTAAATAAAAATTATTATATGTTAGATTTAAAAAATAAAAGGATTACTAATTTTTAATCAGAGAAAAATATATTTGAAATATATACAATTATTGGTGAATATAAAAGCATTAATTTGGAGGGGAAAACTGACGCCATCTTGGAATACGTTAGATTAGGAAGTTACATGTCCATATTATCGTGACTTTAACGTCACGTGTTCTGGAATGATTTTCAAGTAAAACAACAGTATTATTTCCCTGCAACATTATGCGGGAAAAGATGAAATTTCCTATAACGTAAATGTAATCACTATGATTTTCAGTTGGCATGATACCTTAGAAACGGAAAGGCAGGAAATCATTTTTATTATTATACCGCCGGAAAGGAACCTAAAGAAAGAAACTCGAACCTCTGATCTAGAACTGTGTAACATGATATTTCTCGATGATCGATTCGTCTGTCTCCGTGACGGCTCGTTAGCTAAAAAATATGTCTGCAAAAATATTTATCATACAGTAGCAATAAAAAACAAAGCTATTTCAACCAATTGTAGCTTAAAAGTCTTAAAAGCTACATATGAAAGTTGATGTATCCCATTTATATTAAATAACTAATATGCGATATAAATTCTTTATAGTTTTATCAATAGAAAAAATAATTCAGCATATACAAGTATCAGAACTTTACTCCCCCCCCACACACTTTCATCTTCGAAAAGGAAAACTGATAATGCTTGTCTAAAAATGAATATCAAGTATATATATTATGACGAATTTATAAATTTGACCGTTTTTTTAATTTTATAGTTAATAATAATAATTTTATTTATCAATTCGAAAGGCTGTATAGGGTAGGTCGTTATTGATTCATAGTAATTCTTTCAGTTATAAATGTCCACTACTAAAAAAATTGATCAAATTTCAACGATAATTTGGAATTAATTTTTATTCAAGATTTTCCTATTTTTGATTAAAAATTAATCAGTTTCATATTTTGTCTTTGAAGTTTAATAGTCTAGTATTTTATTATGAGGTCATTTTAAAATTCCAAAAAATCATTAAAATTTTATTTTTATAATTTTTTTTCCTTAAATTTTAGCTCACTTAAAATTATTTGTACAAAAAGCCTTTTCACTATTTTAAATATCTTAATTATATTCACGAGCTTCCCAGTGGCATTAAACACATTTTTATCAGTGTAAATATTATTACTGCTATATAATTAAGAGGAATATAATAAAAATGAAATCTATAATCGCAAATTTCAAGGTATCATATGAGAACATTATTATTGTGTATGTCATTATTTGTCTTAATTAATTTAAATCATTAACCAGTTTAAACCGGTTTGAAACCCTCACGAGACTTCTCTATCAGTCTCTCTCTCTCTCTCTCTCTCTCTCTATCTATCTATATATTAATTTTTTTAAACTTTCATTTTCAATTTTTCTAACTGGCAAACAAAGTTTTGGAGCTCTACCGATTTTGAGATGAAAAAAGCCCATCGTTCTTCTAAATATTGACGCATGCGTAATCTGATAGTCTCGTGATTGTTTCAAACCAGTTTAAACTGGTTAATGACACAAATTAATTAAGACAATTCGTAAGAATTCAGAGAATGAATAATTTGGAAATCAAGTTGTAACTTTAGTTGGTGATAAATCTTCAAATGTGACAACCTTCTGCATTATTTTCTAATTACCCTAAAAGCGAAAAATGGATACCTCAAAAGTGATAAATCGCCAATTTGTTGCCAACGCATTTTGAGGCTTCAAAAACCTCAAAGCAAAACAACATCATGTTCTCACATGATAATAAAGGTTTTGAAGTCCAAAACTATTATTTAAAGACAGTGTTTTGGGACTAGAAGTTAAAATTTCTTATATATATATTTTTTCATTTAATATTGTACATATTATAAATCATTAATTTCATTGACGGATAATAAATTAAAATTATTTATTTTCCATATTAAATTATTTATTTTCAAAATTATTAAAATTTCTTTTTCCCCTTGTTCTGGAGAAAGATTATCAGAAATCCCTCGTAAGAAACCCACATGTATTAAGACTTTAATAACCACGTCACATGATAAATTAGCATGGAATAACAAATCTTTCATCTGCACCCGCGAAACTATGCCGTGAGATTGATTACGGCTCAATCTTTCTGCGACGATTTTCCAAACAAATCTCCTACAATCTGAAATAAATGGAACAGATTATCAGACACATCCCCCCCCCTCTGCATCACTGGAGAAATGTTTTCTGGTAACATGACTCAAGAAAATAAATCAAGTGATAAAATAGATTCTTCATGGAAATAAATGACCCAATAAAGACCATTTAATTCGAGTTGAAAAACTCAATCGTAAGCATTCAGATGAATAAAATATCTTTTTTCTTTTGTACTAGAAAGACAGAATTTAGATCACCCTGAGTAGTGAAAATGTAGAAATTAGATCACCATAAATCAAATTTGCATTGATCTAAACAATTTTGAATCTACTACGATATTTTCATTTTCACACAGTTCAGTGTTAGAAAAATTAGACGAATAAAAGTTTGTTGATTACTTCACTCTTTAGTGTGTCGCAAAAATTGTCACAAATAGTTTTCATCGAAATGTCTTTTATACAACAATTATTATTAAAATAATGTTACAGTTTTTACCGCATCTTCATGAAATTTTTATTTGTGCGAGAGAGATAGAATTTTGATTATCAAGAGAGTGAAAATGTAGAAATTAGATAATTAGAAATCAGATTTACAATGATCTAAACAATTTTACATGAACTACGACATTTTGACACAGTTCAGAATTAGATGAATAGGTTAGTTGATACAGTTAGTCTTTTATACAACAGTATAAAAACATTTAGACAAATGTTACAGTTTTTATCATTAAATTTAGCCCATTTACTTTCCAAAACAAAATCGAAATCCAAAAATTACATTAAATAAGATTTTAATTTGTATCTTTCAAAAATATTATTTAACAAAATTTAATTTCATTTTGTTTTAAAAAACAAAAATTTGAATTACCAATACCATTGATATCATTTTGTGACAGAATTTTCCATAATTTCAGTAAAATTTTAAGGATTTAATTTGATATACTATCTTCAATATTTTAATAATTATGAAGAAAATCATACAGATTTCATTTTCCATCCCTTAATTTTTGTACTATTAAAATTAAGATTAAAAAATTACTTTCTTTTCACATTAATTCCAAAGTATTTTAGTTTGATTTCACACGAACTCTCACAAATAAAATGTTTTATTAAAAATACTATTAAATTTTATTAATATTTATTAAATACTATTAAATTTTATTAATATTTATTAAATACTATTAAATTTTATTAATAAATTTTGTAGAAATACTCCAATTGTGTAGAATGCTATCCAATGAATTTCGAGCGAATTTATAATTTTTGTCTATTTAAATCTATAGATTCTTGAAATCTATTTAATTTGTCAGAATCTTTTGATCTAAAACACTATTAAACTTCAAATCCTACTATACAAAAATAAAAAAAAATAAACCAGAACTTGAAAAATAAAATGAATAAATGTCACACAAGCAAAATTATATGTCAAATGATAATTCTATTTTTAAAGGTTGTAAATCGTAATTCGATATTTATTTGCAACAATGTGCAAAGAAATAATAATGAAGTGAATCGAAGAAACTGGACTCTTACATGAGCTATTGAATTAATAAAAAAATGGTTGCATAAATGCCGTCTCTTTCACATTTCAATGTAAATAAATGAAGGTAAAAAATGATAGTTTTTAATTTTTCGCCTCATTAAAGTCTTTCGTTAATTAAAAAAAATGTATAGATTCTTATATGAAGTGTATTTATATTTTGACTTTATTATGTTGCGTATGCTTGCATACCGGAAGGAACCCTACTTTATCTTTAGCAAGCGTCCCAATTCTTTTATTGGCTCTTCACGTGTGCAGAATGTTAATAACAGTTCAATTAAAGATAAAGGTAATTGGTAAAACTAAATTGGCACATTCATTCTTTTAAAATTAAAAAAACTAAAAACTGATATATTTATATATGTCGTTTTATTAGTTCTCGTTGCCGAACGAAAAAAATGTCTTTTTATATTTTCAATATACATAAAAATGCATGTTTATTTTTTCCATTATATTTTCACTGAAACTGTAAATGCTAATATTCATTAGATCAGCTTAGAAGCTTAAATAAGAATCTAAGCTGATTGGACTTTTAAAGAGATTTAATCGCTTTGTTTTGTAAAATAGTTTTCAGGTAATTACTTTATTTAGATCACAAAACAAATTCCTGAGCTCTAAAACTTTTGCAATATTTTCTTTTAACTGTCGAATGCTTTAAATGTTGCTGAATTGTAATTAAAATGTCATAAAAAAGAATTTCTAAATTTTTTATATGCTTTTTTTTCTTAATCTCTAATATCTGCCATGAAATGAAAAAGAAAGTGAAAGCATTGAATAGATATTTTTCCTAATGCTTCTAATTAACGTTGTGTTAAAGAAAATGAAATTTACTAAATGCAATATCTTTGAATCAGAATGAAACAGCTTTGTTTGAGTTTAATTATTCCCTAGAGAACGTTTAATCAGTAAATTTGCTTGTCTTACAGAACGTTTTGTTCATGACAGCCAATTTAGTTGTCGAATGCTTTAAACATGTTGATTTTTTTTTTAGTATAATGTTTGCTTTTCTTGCTTAAGATGTTTAATAGTTAACATGAATGATAATATAAATAAAGGCGAATGATGCAGGATTTATTTTCTAAATTTATGAAAATTTTTCTTAATTATAATTAAAAAGCAGCATTAATGATATGATTGCTTGCTGGATGATTTACATTTTTATCACTTTTCGATAGAAAAAGTGATTTAAGAATCTAAGAAAATAGTTTTATGAGTGCTTTGGTATCTAATTAAATTCAAGCAATTAGTTTATTTCTTGCATTTTATGTAATAATGTAATATTTAATAAATATAACTTAAATTATTTTCCAAAATATTTTCTGAACTTTAATTATTTTTTAAATTAATTTTTTTTCTTCAGTTTGCTATTAGATTCTAAGCAACAAACGTGACAAAAACAGATTATTAATATTATTGATTTTTCTCCTGTAAATTGTTTTTAAAATTCATATTTAATGTACTTAATATAACACTTTAATATTAGGGTATTCAAAATGCTTTATTCCAAAACAGTTTAAATTCTAATAATCCAATAATATTTTAATACTACTACTACTAATAATAATAATTCTAATAATAATTTTAATTCTAATAATAGTAATATGGGTTAAAAATAAGCAGCAATTTATTGTAAATAAAATGCAGAAATGTCTTTTTTTTTGTTGAAGCCATGTGTGTATAGATATATGGAAATACATTTTGAAACCAGGAATGCAAAAAATTAAGATTGAAAGAAGATTAATTGATATCATCTAAAATGGAAGTCCGATTTCTCGACAAGCATGAGAAAATTGTGACAAAATTCCGAAAACTGGCCAAACTCCGTCA
>JAPMOR010113604.1:0-21935 GCA_026543865.1 Argiope aurantia | reverse complement strand
GAGAACTACCTTGGACAGAAGCCAAAGAACTACGATAATATAGATAGAGGAAAAAAATTCTCGATCAATTCCAGATAGGCTAATACCAGATTTACAGACATTAGGCTGAATTTCATGGAATCGATGCAAAACTAAAATGGGCAATTCTCGATTTATTAACTGTTTATGCCTTCAACTGTCTTAAATCTTAAAGTCCTTTCAGAGTAAAATAAATGTCAAAATCTTAATTGTAACTGTACATGATTATTTATAAAATAACTAAATTTTAGTCTTTTCATTCAATTTCTTTTAACAGTATTATATGAATATGCACTACTTCCAACATTTCTTTACCGAACATTTCATTCAACACATTACTTCATCGTTATGTTCGAACACTCAATACGCAACTCTATTCAGAGTTCAAGTTACAGATCCATTCGGTACTTATTGGCATACTTTATATGTTTTTCCATTAATTTTGACTATGAAAATTGCAATTATTATAAACTCAAAGAAAATATACGCAGCTATATTAAAATATGTAGGCTTGAAAAGTTCACATTTAAGCTGATCAATAAAAAAATTGCATAATGTTAAATGAGTCATTTCAAACACTTTCTAGAAAACAATTCGATGTTTATTCTAATTACATTAACAGATCATGAATATTATTGGTTGCTTAAAACGTTTTCGGACCTTTTACTAAGTGGCTACATCAAGTTTCAGATCCAAAAATTAACTAATCCATATTTATTCATATGTATAAAGAACTATGCAAGCCTTGTACAGATATCAACAAAGCCAGAACAAGTAAAAAAAGAAGCGAAATAAAATCAACGGGTCGAAACACAAAGTGCAGATATTCAATACCCATCAGCATTTAAAAACAGTATGTGCAGTTTGCTGAAACAAGGAAAGAATGAATCGTATTCCAAGTTGAAAGAATCAAGTATGGTATCTTTGACAAATTTGATGCTTCTTGCAGGACGCACATTTATAAGGAATTTCTTTCTAAAGAGGGCAAAAGAAATAGATACGAAAAATAAACGACTTGAAAGGCAGACAAAATAGAAGATAATCTCATTCATCGTCTTCAAAAAGCAACAAAAGCCTTCTAATTCTGTACTAGGATTTTCATTTTTTTTCAAGAGAATATTGTTAGACTATGCAATTGCATCCCACATAATAATTTTAATTCAATCTTTATAACGCGTACGATTTCACAGCCTTCATATTCGACGTACCATTCTCGACCGGAACCGTTATGAATAAATAACAGTACATCCAAATTGAAATTGCTTATTTTGAAATTAAACTTCAGAAATTTCACAAGTTCTACACTATCAAAATGTTGAATATTTTAGAATAATAGTCGAACATGAAATATTTCAAATATACTTTTCTGTTCAAGATGCACTTAAAGTGTCAAAATAAACACTGTTTTACTTTTGACAGGTAGAGTATAAATTTCTTAACGTTGCGTTTCGATGGTTACTAGTTAACAATAACAATGTAAATGGAAAAGCTAAAAGTTTGGAATTGAAGTAAACCCATCAATTCAAAATGGACACGAGAATAATGAGCAATCAATCGAATAAACTCCTCGGCTCCACTTAAATAGTTGCGACCTAGAATTTATTTTAATACAAATAAAAGGATGCGACTAAAATATTGAAATCGAATCCTTTCCCTGGAACAATTACATTCTGTTCCAAAAGAACGAATATTTTTTAACAATATTAAGAATATTTAAAATAACTGAACAGCTTTAACTTAAATACTTTGAGGAATCAACAGAGGAGAGATCTCCTTCGACTGTCAAGACTAGCAATACAACGAAATTTTGCTTGAAAAGCTCCATTTTTCGGAATTGTGAAGCCCAATCCTTCTATACGGAAGAAAGTCAGTCTCATAGCCTTCATAATACAACCGCTAATGACTAAAAACACCAGCTTGTTCGATATCAAATAACCGTTCTTCATGGATAACTTTCCTCAAAAACTCTGAAAACTCATATTGAAATGCAAATGATTGGAACAAATTACTATCATTCATCCTTCGATTCAGAGTATTAACTCGAATATTTAATTCAAAATTCAGAATTATATAGTATACTTGGACCGAAAGCTACTAAACGCTTCCGACTCAAGTTTTTTAATGCAGAAAGATTATACAATAAAAATTTTAGAAAGCCAAGTTTTCAGATTTCTTTTTATTACTCATAGATAAAATATTTCCACCAAGTAAAGTTTCTTGTACAAAACGAGCTGAAAATAATGCATTTATATAGGAAATGTTAAATTGTTTGAATATTGATGATGATATGCTTCATTTTGATTGTATCAAATCTTCATGGGGTCTTTTAGAGTCAATACTCGTGAGTAAATATCTGTTTATAAGGAATGATAAAGGAATGTCTAAAGGAAAAAAAGGAATGTCTAAAAGAGATAAAGGAATAAAGGAATGTGATAAAGGAATAAAGGAATGAGATAAAGGAATGTCTAAAAGAGTCAATGAATATGGCTCAAAAAATAATTCAAGAAATATGTAGTCAAAGGCATTTTACACAATAACTGATCACTTGCAAAATAAACAAGAATTTTCTAATAATCATAGTATCCTGAAATTGCAAATGGTATATTTGTAGCAGAGTTTAGCCATCGAATACTTTCATTAAATATTTAATAAAAATTGTTTTTGTAATACAGAGTTCATTTCTTAAAATGCTGTGTGCCAATAAATATACTGCTAAGTGGTGATGAATAGATTAACTTAAAGGAAGGATTAATAGAAGTAACTTAAAGGAATAATTGTAATTTTCTGCTGGCACTATATCAGAACTCTGTTCCAAAACTACAAGAATATTAAATGAATTAGTGCAAGTGCATATATCAATACGAGAAAACTAAAAATGGAAAATTATGTGCAAGAGAAACTGCTATTCCACCAGTCATTTCAAAAATCAAAACTCAGCTCCATCGATTCATCCGTTAAGCAAATAAGCCTGGACATATTAATTTCATATTAACTGATCCTTCCATATTCATTGATTTTACGTTCTAAGAAGTGTAAATTTACGACATTTAATAAATTTTCAGCGTTAAAATGCATTTTTTTGGTATGGCGATATCGAGCTACTTTCTAACATCGATGCCACCAAAGATCGCCACAAAGATGAAACAATTATCCACAAAATTCAGCTACTGATCGAAGTTGCGACAAAGTTTATCTCTGTGAATGAGTTCGCAAAATAAACATTCTAAGAAATTCAGTTTGATTTAAAATTAAATGTAGCTTAATTAAATTAAGTTATATTTATGTCCAATTTTGAAGTAATGCGAGAACTGTCATGGGCCTTCCAATTCTGAACGAATAGGCAAATGTCAAAGATGACACCTAAGTAAATGTTCTCTTTTCCAATATTCAGCTCCATACCTGCAGGTTTATATTTAAAATATATGGCGTTTTTTCTAGAAAAAACTAGAACTCATGTAAAGAGCATCAAGGAAGACTGTTTCACTGATATAAAATTCTGTGTAGATCTTTTGTCTACAAAATATTAAAACCAAAGAATTCAACTATTATTGGCATATAAAGTTATAATTCTATGCCTGGGATTTCGCAAGAATAAAATGTCCAGGAAGCGTTCTTGAAGGTCTCGGTCCTTATGTTTCTTGTTTGTACAAGTTTTAAGAGAAAATGAAATCGCCCATCCAAAATTATCAGAAACTCAAAATAGAGAAGTGTATATTGTTGAATTAGATTAAAATTATCACCCAGCCTTAATATACTTAATTACTTAATTCTATATATATATATTATATTTTCAACTTTCATAAAACAGTCAGGATAATTAGTATTATTTATGAACAGCAGTTATAGAAAATAATGGCATAAAAATTTAATAGAGAGTGAAAAGTATATTTAGCATTTTAAATACATTATGTATTAAGAATAAAAGCAAGTTAAACACAAATATATAGCCAGATAGAGTACAACTTAGTTATCAACTAATTGTAGGAAATACTATAGTGATATTGATCCAATCTGTCTAATTGCAGAATATTCAGTTTTGGAAGAATTCATCAACCATATGCTTTCACAAAAATAAGAAAGCGAATTATAATTCAAAATTGCAAAGGCAATTTTCCAGTTTGCAGTGAATTGACAGAGTTCTTGAACTCAAAAACCTCTGGATTTTCGCATTGCTGATATTGCGAGTTAAATTCGGAGGTGCCATATTACATAAAATGAGATTTAAAGTATGAGAAAAATAAATCCAATTTTAACAAGATTCGCATTTGTTCTTGAAATAGATTAATTACATTTAAGCATTGTATAACGTGACAGACATTAGAAAGTGGCATAGGAAGACGTCTATTTAGTCCATAATACGTAATCACATAATCCCAGACTTCAATTAGTCGGAACGTTTCCGATTGTTAAGAGCGAAGGCTATTACTGGATTTCATTTTAGATCCAAATATCAACTTATAAGATTATATCTATCATCAAGCCCCTCAGAAAGATGAGTGCCATACCAGCGTTATTTTTGCACGTTTATGGGATAAATACGGAGCGGTTCTCTCAAGACACTCATTAAGTTTCTGTGGAAAGCTAGTGTTTATTCGCAAACCTGCCAACTTCATATCCACAAAAGATTCAAGCTCAATTAAATATGACTTATTTTTTGTATCTGAATGTTGTCAGAAAATTTATGCCCAGATTATTTCAAAGACTAAATTCTAAAGCAAATTGTTCCATTGGTTTTTGTTAATAGAACCATTCAACTTGTAGAAATTCTCCAAGCTTTTAAAATTTTTGCTATGTCCAAAATTACTTTCATTTTTTACAAATATCGTATTCTGTTGTATTCAATTTGGGAATAGTTACGTGAAGCGAAAAATGGCTGTGCCGCGCTAATTGCATATTTTTCAACAACCAAATATTTAGAAGTTATTTGATTATGCATGATCAATCATCCGACCGAAATTTATCTCTTTCCATTAAATGTTTACTGAACCTTTCATGTACCAATTGTTATTGTGTTGTAATTGTGTTCTCAATTACAGCATATTAATTCTACAATTTGGCAACAAATAGTTTCCCCGATCGTATCACATTATAACAACTAGATTTCGTTTCGAAAGGAGAATAAACTGATCATTGTCAGTAAAAAAATAAATCTTTGTTACTAATGTTTTGTAAAGGAGAACCTCATGCTCGACGAAGCCACATGGAGATGTTTGAAGTTCAAATGGATCTCACTAGGAAAGAAAGATTTTTTTTGTTGCAGAAATTCATCAAAAATTTCCCTTTAAATCAACATTTTGAAAAGGCAATGACTATTAGTATCTTAATTTCGTACACATTGCAAGATGGAAATATTAAACACTTAGACAACTTATGCAAAACTGGCTGTGAAAATAAAGACAACAAAATCGTATTTCATTTTTACACAGAACTTGAGAAACTTTCCCACTTTTCTAAAGTTCGAAAATATAAATAAAGTTTCTCTACTTCGTGTAATCAAAATTCGGTTTTACAAACAAATCCCACTCTTACCAGCCAGCTGGCATCTATCCCACCCTCCACTTTATTTCACGATAAGGGAACAGTCAAACGCATTTTCTATCCTTTTCTTAACCCACCCCTATCCCAGCACCATTTCATCGTTTTTCATCTTTTCAATTTCACGGATTTAAATTTTCATTTTGCAATGATTTTTTATAAATTTTCTTTTTAATGTAGGTAAATTGTTAATTTTTAAATTAATAAAAATCTTTGTCATTTGTTTTTATTTTTAAGGGCGCCCTTTTCGATATTAATAAAATGTACTTCGATTTTAATAAAAAAATATACATTTTTTATCTCGTGTCTTTTTACCTTTGATATTTTTCTCATTTTTCTGCAATCTCCCAATAATTATGCTACCTGGAAGCTGTAGTCCTATCTTACTATGCCCTCTCTTCTATAAGAGAAACTTAGATTTATACTTCAAACATTTAGAGTGGGAGAAGAATCCGAAAGTTCTTAAAGCTGGTCATCCAAGAATCCAAAGTTAAATAAAGGATATTAATAAAATTAGACTGATTGAATTGAAATCCATAAACATTCCAAAAGGGAAAACTTAGTATCACAAATATACTGAAATCAATCCCTTTCTGGATTTCGTACAGTAGATTTTGCTTGGTTTTGTTAGGGATATTCTTGGCACAGAAGCCAATTTCAACCGCACTAGAATCAATATTGAAAGTGGAAATGCAAAGGGATATAAAAACATCAGACATTTAAACATTCTCAAGAATGGGCATGCGGAAAGCTAAAAATTCAGTCGGAAATGAAAATAGTAGCACATGACACCAACATGAAGTATTAAACAGATTTTTCCATGTTTTCAAGAATGTAAGAAACTGCCCTTGTATCCAGTGATGAAATGGGATATTCTAAAGTTTGAAAGGTTAAAGAAAAAAATCTTCGCGAACATATTAGCCAAGGAAAGATAAGACATCGCAAAAAAATATTTGTTTTTGAATTGTTTTAAGCAATATGTGGGCATTTTAAGTGTAAAAAATGAACAGGGAACTTCATTTGCTATACAGAAGTGTAGATTCCCCAACAGATGCTTTGAAAGGAGTCTAAATTTCAAACTTCCATGCTAGGTTTAATCATTTGAAGATTCTTTTGGAACTGATCGTCTCAGATTTTCTACTACTAAGAACAGAATGCAATGCAATTTGCATATTTGAATGAAAAATTGGAATCTAATCTAGAAGTTTTGCTTTCTATACAAAGCATGTCTTCATGTAGCGAAAACCAACATTAATATTAAATTCCTTATAATTAAGTTCGTTGTGCAGATCTAAAATGAAAGTTAAAGGATGGCTAACCTTCCCATCTAGCATTAGTGTAGGAGTTATTCCATATTTTATTAACCCTACATAAATTCTAGATCAGATTGTGTTGGAAGTTACAACACAAGACTAACATTTTGGGTCCTTCGTCAATTTTCATATTTGGAACCAAGTCACTTTAAACTTTTTTAATAAGACAAAAACTAATACCTTTTTGATTAATAAAATATATATTTAAAATATTAAAGATTGTAGAGATTTTCGGATTCAAAATCGAAATACACTGCACTTATTCAAACTGGAATACTTTTCGAAAATTTGATGCTTCAGAATGCATAATAATTATGGTTTGATGAACTACTTCCAAATTTAAGAATAGATTCAAACATGGCAAGCAAATCGGGAAATAAATCCCCAAAGCAGTTTGGTATCTTCTCACCAAAAGCTCTTGGTTCATGTATTGGTCCATACATGCATTGGTCCGTTCATCTATGATGGAGTTTTTTTGATGATTAACAGCAGTAGTCTGACATCAAGATCGGCTGGATCGTGACAAGGCTGTTGAAGTTGAATTTCGTATTTCAATCAGGCTGATTCCCCGGTGTCATCATCCACCAGCCTCTTTCGAATCAAAGATTTTTCTTCATACATATCCTGAAATGATAAAACATTTATTAGAATATTATAGACTGGAAACAAAGGCTTAAAATTAAATTTAATACAAGATTCAGAGATCTTATACTAGTAAAAGAGCAGATTTAATAAGAACAATTCTTAAAAAACAACCTAAACAGAATTTTAGTTTTTCTACATTTCACTTAAGTCATAAAGTTAATGAAATTGCGAAATATTTTCACTTTCTCAAGTAGAGAAATGTTTATGGAATCCACCTTTAAATTATTAGATAAACTAATAATCAAATTAGAAATTATTAAAATAATGTATTGCCACTAAGAACGCAAGCGTACAAAATTTCAAAATCAATTTATCAGGAAGCGAGAGAAACATCGATTATAAAATTTCCATCGCAAGCATCCAACTAAATAAGTAAAAAGTTTACAACAGGGTAAATAGACTTCACAAATCTTAACGCTGTTATCTCCTACCCTCTGTATAAATTGTGCATTTTGGTTTAGAGAACGCCTGCTTGGCATTCAGTAGGCGAACAATTACGAAATATTAAATTTTGATGTGAATCCAATAATTTTACTGAATTCAACTTATAGTGATTGGATGATTAATCTCTGCCATGAAGGTAGTCCATATGTATCCAGAATTCGAATTCCTATTCTGAAAGCATTTTATTTTCAAATTGAAAGTTTGGTATAGAACTGAAATTTCATAGATCACATACCAAATTTATTATCTCAGTGCAGTTACAGATTTCAGTGTTTCACAGATTTGATTCAAAATTAAACTCCAAGCCTCTCAAAATTCGTTTACCCAAGTTCTTGCGTTTTGAGCTTGTTTTATTTTTACTGTTGACAAGATAGCGTTCTGAAATAATTTCGCACAAAATTTGATAAATATTTCCAAACATGATGCCAAGTTTATACTAAATTTTACCCATCTTAGTATCTTTGTTATAATGTGCATAAGCAGACGGGGATAGTTCCAGGAATTCGTTTTTCTGACCTCGGTAAATGCGAAATGTAGAAATCCAACACCTATAAGCTCGAATCGTTTTGATGACTACAATACTTGTACTTCGTAAACTTTATTTGCGAGAGTGCAGAAAGGCAGGCAAACTAGTTTCGCACGTATCTTCATTTAGAATTCGTATACCTTTGGTTTGTATATCCTTAAAACAAATTTTAACTCAAAAAACATTAAAAAAACGAAAACTGGCTTGACATGAAACAATAGGGCATTAAAAATATTTGGCGGTATATTCCACCATCCTTGATATGGCCCAAACGAATTCAATAGATGAATTCATAATAGAAGAGAATGAATTATTGTTCAGTTAAATTTTTAATGCCTGAATAGCTCTAAAATTAGATCATTACATTTGTATATCTTTCTAAAGCAATATATGCCTATTTTGGAATTCGTTTTATAATTTTTAAAAGCAATCAAATGCCCGGTCTTGCATCTGCATTCCAATCCATCACACTACAACAGAATATACATATGATTTAACGTACACCATATTCACTTACATGGTGCATAATTTAGTTGAATTTAGTTTCGAGCCCGGAATCTTACCGATCTGCATCCCATACCTAATGATTATATCATCGAGACCTTGATCACAAAGTTTGAAATGTATAGTTTTCTCGTTAACTTAAATGCCTTTCCTTATCTGCTGGTACAATAAAGATAATTCTTTAGCATCTAATCAGCCTCGAAGGTTTTTCTTGTGTACAATATAACCTTTTTGTCTCCAAAACAATAAGAATGTTCAACCCTATTGTTTCTAGTATACTATGTTTCCTAATACAGCGAAAAATTTTATTATGGATTTCTGGTGTTCTCTTTCCTCCGATTATGCCCAAAAATACAAATTTACAGTGCTACCGAATTGGATTTTGTAGACATCTGAAGACCTAAATCAAAGTTTCATTTGTCTAAGTTGTTGCCTTTTCAAGTTTTCTTGCTCAGAAATAAACAGAATCAGCCTTTGACAGATTGAATTCAATATACCTTAGTTTTAGTTATATTAACGTCCAGTTTTTAAAGCAACTCTAGGGCTATTTTGGGGCGGACCTCGCAATTTTGAACCTCTGTCAGGTGACGAGGTCTGAGCTGGCACCCCCCCCTCTTCATACCACGCCACACCAGCGGGAGGACGTTTGGCCGGGTTGTTTAACTTGCACCGGACCCGCTTAAACGACGGTTCTTCGGTGGAATCTGGTCTCGCACCTGAAACCCTCCGGTTCCGAAGCCGAGACCTTACCACCAGGCCACCGCAGCCCATATTGAATATAGCATTACAATTCGAATTATAAATATGTGCACTTAATTTCACTCATAGCTGTTTCAGTAATTGTATTTATAACAGCTAAATTCAATAAACAATCTTTTCATGGGCAGATTTCTGTTAAAAGCCGGTTTGATGAAACAAATCCAAATTTGGTTAAAAAAAATTACTCCAAATTCCATTATGTTCCCATAATCATAAGCTTTTTTCATTTTCTGTTTTTGTACTAACACCGACAAAGTCAACTCCAAATATCGGCTCTTCGCATTCATGAGGTTTGAAAATGGAAATTCATGAAAATCTTGATGTCGATTTTTTTTTTCGAATACCATACTTTTCCTGGTCTGCTTATACAAATAGGCAGAAAAGAATATCTATAGTACTAAACAGAATTTCGCACCTTTAAATTCCAGTTTTTATTGTAAAAGTTTGGTTGTTTTGCCAGCGTATTCTTAATATCTGGGCATAAACCACTGAGTTACTTCAAGAAAAATACTGCATCCAAAGTGTTAAAAAATCAATCGAAGTCGGTAAGTAAAAACTTCAAAATTTTCTTCTAATTTTAGCACTCAAGTGAAAACCAATTACCGAAAATTGGAAGTGTTAAAAATGCAGAAATACGATAAATGCACTTATTCTGCTTGCTGGAAAATTAGACTGCGAAATTTTCTGCCTTACTTGTTTAGAAGATAAAACTTGTATTAAAAACTTACAAATCTAGAAGATATTTTCCTCCTGCAATGATTAACTTAATCAAAAGTTGTATATTTAGGATTCGAACCTTAAGTAACCATACCTTAACATGTAATCAGCATTAAAGTTTGACATTAATTTATTCGATTTTATGGTTGCGTGTGCAATTTTTCAAAGATAGCAGAATCTTCTCACAATTTCAATTCAAGTAACTTTACTTTTAAATGCTTGCATTTAGTAAATTTCATGTTTGTAAAAATGCACATTTCTAATCATTTTTCCCTCATTTCTCGATATACAAAAATTCTGAAAATTTATGTTCCGATAAGTTTGTACTCCGGATACAGAATTACCTTTTAATCTATTAAATTTTAATTTCGAAAGCGTAATTTCCTTTAGTAGTAAATTTAAAAACATTACTGTACTCCATAATATTTGAAGATGTATTATGAAACATTAAAGAATATAAAACAGAAGGGAGACCCCAAGATTTCATCGGATATTACGTAATGGATTTATTCCTCTCCCCATTGTATAATGTTTTTTAAGCAAGGTTAACGCCACGAATGTTCAGATTTTTATTTTTTTAAGTATCGCATGAGCGTTTTATGCTCTGTAGTAAAGTTAAAACCGGAGTATGAATGACGACTTTTTCCGTCTGAGTAAAGTCAAAGTTTGACATAAAGCTACAATTTAATAAAAATCCCGTTTCACATTTTATTTATCTAAACCGTCGCATTTTACTTAACATTTTTACATGCATGCAAATATGCTGATATACGATCAATTCTTATATTATGTTTAAAATTTGTTATGAATTTGTTATTGTTTCTAATGGCACTTGTCACTGACGTTAGAAGTCAGTGATGCATCTTGTTTTTTTCAGTAGCGCGATCTAGGGCCAATAGTACGACTTGGCTACACACACGTCGCAGCCCTTTTTACGGATGGACTTCATTCATTCATTCACTCATTCATTCACAGATCAAAATTTAGATCTGAATCCGAGAACTTTCCCCCTGATCCAGTAACCACAGTGGTATTACTATCAATCTACATTTTAAATGTATTCTTGTGCATAACTTCATTCATGTAGATATCGACATTTTTTAATTATTTTGTTCACCTACACTTGGGAAGAAAAGCTTTATACGAGTCTATTTCGTTTAAAATTTGGTATAATATCAAATTTTTATGTTTTCTGGGTATTTGTATCCTATTTTTCTTGAACTTAATAAAAACATCGGAGAAATAAGTGGTTTTCTATGATTTGTTCCGATGTTCTTATCAAGTTCAAGAAAAATGGGCATTTCATCTGTTCATTTTTAAATGCTTCCAATTTTTATGAAAAGTAATATTCACTTACGGCTCTAGAAAAAAGTTACCATATAAAAATCTGTAAAAATTGAAAAGACTACCTCAAAATTATGATAAGCGGGAACATCAGCAATGTGAATGCTACCAAATAAAACTTATCTAATCAATATGTACTATGGGAATATGATCATAATTTAAGGTTATAAGACTTGAGGCATAAATGGAGTTTCGCACAATTCAAATATATTTTCAATTCGTTTACCCTCCAGGTTTGTCGAAGAACTAACTGCTTTTAGGACCAGCTGTTTCTTAGGGAAATATTGGCTACATTTGCTTTCAATTAAATCTTTTGTACACATATCCATATTAATTCAATAAAAAGGATTTAAGAAACAAATTGCCATCAATATTGACACCATAGTATTATAATTGTTTTACATCAGTTCCGTTTATAATGTACATACGGCGTATTAACGGAATCAGAAACTGCAGCATTATAGTGCTATTATGTCTGGTTCTTTTTACTAATTTTTGCCTTTTTCTCTATTATTCCAAATAGAAACTGCACATTCAATAAACATAATAGTTCTCTTTTGCTATAAAAAAGGGCAGAAAATTACGCGTTGAAATATTTTATCAATGAAAACGATGTTAATTTCAAAAGCAACAATGAAATTTATTGTTTAAATTTATGCACAAAACTATTTTTAAAAATAGTCATTAGCTTGATAACCTAACAATAAAAATGTAACAATAACAATAACCAACAAAAAATAATGTTCTAAATCCACATAAACACCTTTCTTTATTATAAGCAGATAAGATGTAGTTTAATATGTTTGAACAACGAGAACGTTTGAATTGAGAGCTGATTTATGAATACAAAGAATATAATAGTGCACAAGACGGCTTTTCTCATACAAATTCTGTATGATAAAGATTTCATGTCAGTTCTAAAGCTTTAGATTTCAAAATTTTCAGCTCGCTTTATTGATAATCGCAATTGTAAATTTTCCTTGCAATTAACACAGTTACATACGACTAGTGCCAGATAGTTAATCCCTCATGATGAGAATATTTAATTAAAAAGCTTCAAAAATAGACATTATGAGATTTCATATTTTAACAATAATTTAAAAATGTTTTACCCGGCTTAAATACTGCATCCTACAAATTTTAATGACCTCTTTCGAACTTTATTTAAAACTAATTAAAAATTTATTTATCTATATGTCGATATTCCTTGCTAACTTTTACTAAAAATGCTTCGGTAGAAGATTCGAACTAGTTCTTGTTTTCAAATATCCCAAAATAAAGTCAGCAAGTGAAATAATCAAAATAAATTTTAATATTCATAAAAATTGTCAAAAAATAAACCTTAGACATTGAATATCAGATATTAAAAAGCATCTGAAGTAGCACTTACCATCCTCCATTACGAAATGTCCAAGATCATCTTACATAAGGGTTTGCCATAATTAAAATTGATACTCAATGGAACTGCTCATGACGTGGAGATATCCATCCTCGACATATTTCCAAGGGGAAAAAATAAATTTATCTGCTTCGCACCATAGTTCTAATATAATTTCTTTTAGAAAAACTTTAAGATGTCTGAGATTTCCAGTACATCTGCCATTTCAAAGACTTTCGTCAATTGGATCATTCACTTCGAAGACAAAAGCCAGAGACCACTCGAAACTGGGTTTTTAAAGCAAATGAATGAAAACGCCATTTGCAATTTCAGCTCTTCAATTCAAACTTCTCCCGAACGGCTTGATTTCATCACATAAAATTTCAGAAAGATATGAGATTTTGCGATTTTTAATTAACTAAAAATGTAATTAAATGAAAATTAACAAGCAAATGTAGCAAGTAATTATAAAGATGGTTTTCTCTCTCCTTCTAATCTCTTATTATTATCCAAAAATCGGATTTCCAGACAGCAATTTACGAATATTTTTACGGAAGCAATACCAAATTCCGGCGAGCTTCAATTAAAAAGCAGTCCATATGAATAAATATCAATTTTGGAATAAATTGTTTGTCTTCAATTTAGAAAAAAAAAACCTGTG
Source organism: Argiope aurantia (assembly GCA_026543865.1). Taxonomy (NCBI): domain Eukaryota; kingdom Metazoa; phylum Arthropoda; class Arachnida; order Araneae; family Araneidae; genus Argiope; species Argiope aurantia. The sequence continues at coordinate 8,091 of JAPMOR010113604.1, read as the reverse complement.
GCATTAATGCTTATACCAATGTGTAGTTAAATACTAAATGGCATTTACCATTTGACTGCAACGTCACCTGAATACACACTATTGTAATCAAGATTTCTTGAATACATCAGATGGTGTATCATTGTAAATTGAGAATTAAATTTACATCTAGCCCTTTCGATGGGTTTCAGTGGCAGTAAAGGCAGTTAATATTCAATTCCACAATAGACTTGAAAATCATGTGGGTCTTATACATGCTTAACCTGTTTTGGTGCTGCAGGTATCCCATCTTGATGTGTCAGTGAAGGATCAAACTTTAAATAACCATTGTTATTCAACAACGGATCAAAATTATAATGTCTGGTCTAATATCCCGAATGCCCTATACTCTATAGCTTAAATATTAATAGAATATGTAGATAATTACGGCCCTAAAAGTGGAAAAAAATAGATGAAATATTAAACATAGAAATCTCCGGGATTTTGTCCTCCACTGACCAGAATTCTTCCGTTTTAAATAAATGGTTAAATAAGTGGCCATATGGCCTAGTGTGAGTTCGAGTTCTGAATGGATTTTGAAAATATTGCATTTCATAAAAAATATAATTACTTCATTGCATAAAATTGTGTGTACAATGCAAGGAAATGCTGATAAAATATATTGAATTTGATTCATACAGCTAACACAGCGAATTCGTAAAACACAACTAAAGATATCTTCAAAACTAAATAAAAAAAATATCAAGGAATAATGGATTCGAATTGACGAAAGAGATTACACTTGAGGCATATGGTTATAACTCTCTTCTATATGTATCTATATTCGAACAATATCTGAAACTTGACCATTCTATTTTGTTCAAAAGGAATAGCTTCTCTGAATGATTTTCGTATTTCTATGAAAATTCGTGAAAAGCCTGTGTGAGTCCAGTTACTGCATGTAATCTTTATATACGATATAACAGTTACAAGAACCAACTTAATTTTATTAATAAAAATATAATTATTTACAAGAATTTTCTCCCAATTATATTAGTAAATAACAATTTAAATGTCTCCCATTAGAAATTTTATATACCTACTGCATAAATTTTTTCTAGCGTCCAAATTTCAGAAATTGCATACAGCAGTAAAAATAAACAGGTCACATAAGCAAATATACTTTCCTTCCGTTTACACAAATTCTACCATATAAATAATATAAATGCATTCTTTACTTGCGAAATCATTCAAATGCTACAAATAATGCAAAAGTATTTTTAAAATGTGATAGAGGAAAAAGTTTTGCGGTTTGTATTTAAATCCCCAATTTCCTCCCCAGGAGAAATTCGTCTATTTCCAAACGATATTTATCTACTAGTTTGCTCAAAGTCGATCTCCATTACTAGGATGCACTACTAGTTAGAGGGAAGGGAGAAATCCGTTTACTACTCCAGTAAAATAAATAACTGTAATTGAAAAGTATGTGCAAAACAGCGCAAGCAGGGGAAACATTTCAAATACAACTCAAATCCGCTTTGGTAAAGACGCTTTACCAGTGAAATAAATATACTCAGTTTTATATAAGGCAATTTTTGTTTGAATCAAACAAAGGAAATTTTTGTTTGTATCAGAGAAAGGAAATTTTTTGTTTGAATTTATTTGAATCACGCAAAGGAAATTTTTGTTTGATAAACTAAATTTCTTCTTTTATTTTTTTAACAAATTGTTGAAATTTTTAAAAAATTGAATCAGATATACATATATCTTTGATAATTTTGTATGTATTAAATACAAGGTCAGCAAAATAAGCGTCAATCAGGAACTAAATCTGTTTTATGAATTGCGCACTAAACTGACTGTTGTCATATATACTTAAATACATAAAGCAAACAAATGTGTGGCCAGAATCATAACTCATTATAAATATTATTCCACGTCTAACAGTTATATAAAACGTTCCTACGAAAGAAAATTGTATGAAATATTTCATCTTTGATAAATATGCCTGTCGATATAATTTTCCATATTTTTCCTTATAAAATTCTATATTATTGATAAATTATTGGAAAATTATTCTATAATTTTCCTTAATAAAGAAGAAATTATTTTAACACTTTGTGAGAATTTTATTTTCCCACAAGTGTAATCCTGTGGGATATTTTTTTTTCTGGATTACAATTGGAAAAATAAAGAAATAAAACCAACCAAAGGAAAAATTAGAGTTTTTTTCTCTTTAGCAGATCTATATCAGCATCTTGTTTCTAAACCATCGAGTAAGTTCTTTTCCGGCAAACAGAATTAACTGAATAAGAAAAGATATATTATTTATTTTCTATTTATCCTTTAAATAAATACTTAGAATTCCTATAAACCTAATTAGAAAGCAAACTCTCATGAAAACGAAAAACACTAACATAACAAAAGACGTCTTTTTAAATATATACCCTTGATATTTCTAAATGACAGAAACAGCAATCACTAGAGTTAACTCGTTATTTCTCTGAGTTTTCTCAAAGAATTATTTATTTTTAATTAAACATTTTCTATAATTTTGAAAAAAGACAACACTTTTGTCATTAATATGTGTTGGTTTATTGCACATGGTCATTTTTTTATTTTTAATAAATTTGATTTTTCAGGTGACATTCTATGTAGTTACATTAGATAATTAAAATTCTATATATTCTCTCTCAAAATCAAAGTATTTGCATTATAATATGAAATTTCTTCTTACAGTCGCTTCTCATATATATGTTCTGATTTTTTAATAGCGATTCTTGAGGAGTGTTGTTGAAAACTGTTTATTTCTAACTATTTAAAAGAAAAACATGCAAGGCGCGTGCAATTTTTTAAAAGGAGAAAAAAAGATTGTAAATTTATCACGTGCCATTTTATAGAATTCCATGTCACGAAATGTTTGTATTGCAGAAAATAATTCCTGTAATGTCATACATCACTATAGGCAGTTGGTTTATATTAATCGGTCTCATCTCAAAGGAAGCTTTATTGAGTATTAGAAAGCATGGATGTATTTAATTCTAATAATAAAATTCTGATAATCTTTTACAAACATTATAGTTTGTAGAATATATTAAAATGGATTATTTTGAAAACACTTCAAATATAACAGTAATCTCATAGATACTTTTCACGTACCTACGTTAGAATATTACAAAACTGTTTTCTACTTAAATACATTCTCATAGAATCCCTGTATCAACTGCATTAATGGTATTCAGTTTGTATACAACTGCTCCATATCTGTTAGAAAATGCCTTTATTACATCAGATTATAATAATTTAAGACTCCACCGAATGTAATTTCAGTATCGCCATTTTCGGAAAGTACATTTACCCTATCGAAGGAACGGGCATACAGAAAAACACCAATGGGTCTTACAAATCATTGTATTTTAGAATTTTTCACATATAAGAAAGGGAAATCGTAATTGACCCATTGGGTTTCGAGAAATTAAAAAATATAGATATTCGTATGTTGTGATAACGTATTACGGAAATAAGGCAGAATATATATTTAATTAAATTTAAAACAATATAATTTTTAGAGAAGACGTATTGAGGTGATTAAAATGTTAATCTAAGTTATTTTAGCCACCCATTAGGGCTACGTTGAATAATCCGTTAACAGTAATTAGTTATTGTTAACGAATTATTATTAGTTATTATTAACAATATTCGAAAAATCTGCGTCATCATATTGAATCAGACAAATTATTATATAAGCACTGCAATTTTCTCATACGCCGTAAAATATTTTATTTCGGTTTAACTCGATATCTTTTGTTTGAAATCTAATTATCTTCTAATTAAACATTGGAGAGATGACACTACCCACGTCTTAATTTTATCTAAATTCTGTTAAACAATTGCTCGGCCAAAAACTTTTAACTTCGCTCACTATTAACTTGCATTTTTGAATCAAAAATCCTATTAAAGTTATGTAAAAGCTGTTTTTTTAATATTTAGTAATTTTGAATCATTGCCAAATAAGATGAATCCAATATATTATTTGTCAATCCTCAATTCAATCGTCTAAGCCTTGCAGGGTAATGTATGATACTCGTCGAAAAATTGAATTGCTTCTTGCTCATAATTAAACATACATTCACGATGAATATCCTTTCGAGCAATCGCAAAAAGATTCCACTAAGCACACTATATTTACAGGCATGTTTTTAAATATTTCAAAATGGGATATTATTTTTCATTAAATGAATGGCTAGAAATTTTTAGAAAAGATCATTACATAAATCATTCAATTCAACAGAATATAAGTGAAATAAATATGCAGAGAGATTCATTTTGACCATATAAGTAACCAACACCTATGGCATCTAAAACAAATTTTTTCATGCCAATTTAATTATTCTATGAAAGTTCCCACCAACCCAGTGTTGATAACTTTATTTTGTTAGCAAAATTTTGACATAAATGTGCTTTGTAACTTTAGTTTACTCATTGCATTAAAATGCTAGTTTAGTGTTATATTGAGAGATTTTTAGCTAGATTGTTGATTATGCGTACAAGTATTTGTAGTAAAAAATGCAAGATATATGGGTGATTTTCATAAAATTTGTCACAATTCAGATTTGAAGTTCCAGTTTTGACAAAAAATTAAAAATGATTTACATTAATTCTTTATGTGGTATGAGCTTTGTTATAATATAGAGTATTGCAAAAAAGTTAATATTTGCGAGTTCTTGTTTTAATTAACTGAAATTAGGTGTTTTTTGTACTTAATGTACCAATATATCTCAAGAGTGTTACTATTTTACTTTAATTAATAAAATTTTATTAAAAACTGAATACAGTTTGTGTATTTAATGGTGAAGTAGACATATCTGATATTATTTACAGATATTGCTGAAGAATATTTATATAATGATTTTCTTCATTTTTTTTTTCAGAATAAAGACTCACGAGTGTTACACTGTTGCAAATTTTAGAACCGAATATTTCAGTTAAAAGTTATATTTTTATATTAGTATTTAAAAACATGTTAATAAACGTAATGATATTTATTAGCCTATCACACCATAAGTTTGTAATTATTGAAATTATTTTTTTATGTTCTAAAATTTGAATTTTGGTTACAGTAACACTCATGAGGCGTGGTAACACTCTTGAGACAAAGTAACACTCTTGAGTGTTTATAAATATATATGTTAAATAAGAGGAAAATATCTTGAAAATGATATATTATATAGGGAAAGAGGATTCAGGGTTATCAATTTGCTTTATTGTAACTGGTAGAATTGAGAATATTTTGTAAAATTATACAATCTATGACTGCTCGTGAACATCTATGCTTCCTTTAAATTGATAATATGCTCGCTTGCCATTCAACCTTAACATCGCATCTGGCAATATTGCTACAATTTGATCAAAATTAACATCTGAAATATCAGATTCATTTAACTTGAACAATGCATTTTTTTCTCCACAGTTTTTTAAATACATAATTCGTACATCACCATCTTCATCAAGTTCAGATTTGCAAAGCCCTACATATCTATACTTTGCTCTTTTCCTTGATCGGCTTGCAAATCCTACTAATACAAAAGTCCCTTTTTTGACTCCATGTACAGAAGGAATTTGTAGACATACATCCTCTCCTGGATTTAACTGATCCACTTATCAGGTCATCATCTATGTCAGAAAAAATTGTACCATTAGAATCGCATTCACTTGATGTGTATATGAGGCATTTCTTTGTTTTCGGTTTTATCAAAGTTGTTATCTTCCAGCCAAGATGACAATTGCGCAATTTACCTTTATGCCATACATTTTTATGGCAGAAACAAGAAAGAGGTCGATGAAAAATTTGACCTCTCACATTGGCACAAATTTGATGGATTTTTTGAGTTCCATCTACTGCTTTAAGATCACTTGAAATTGATTTGGTGTTTGTTGATCCTCGGGAGTACTCATAACTCTTTTAGCTTCATTTAACTTCATTCTCTGTAACCGTTTTTAATACTTTGGAGACTTTCTTTTTTCTTGCTGGAGCTGATTCTTTAGTTGTTCCATTTCCTCTTTCAATTCATAATTTTGTCGAACACACTTTGAACGATTCTTGAGTACAATTTTTCTTCCACGAATTTTGTTGCCTGAAAGCTCCAGAGAATTATCACATGGTGGAATGGGAGATACATTCAAATTTTCTGTCACCATCTTCTGTCTCCTTATCCTATTATAGACTTTCCACTTTCTTCTCTGAATGTGCTTCTCTCGTGCTGTCATTTCTTCAATTTTTTTTCTTTTAGCATACCTCATTTTCTATTAGGATCAAGTTTCCTTCTTTCTCGATAGAGACGCTGCTTCTCAGCAGATGAAAGCCTTGCCTAAAAATAATTATTTTTAAGCATTTGTGGAAAATTTGAAGCATAATACAAAAACAATAAATTTATATTAAGAGTTTAGAAATCAAAACAGAACATATGAAATTAAAACACACACACACACACACACACACACACAAAATCAAGACGCAAATTGTCAAATTATCTGTGAATCATTCATATAAAAGCATTTGATATTTAAACTCATAATTTTAATTCATAAATTAAATAGAAAAGGTACAATAAATATTAAAGGAAGGCTCTGTTTTTTCTTTGAAGTTTCCAAATGGAACAATAATTCTTTTTTATATTATTCTTAAACTCATGAGTCCAACATCCTTATGATATTAAAACAAAAAGTAATTATTTTTAAAGATTTACAGAAAATTGGAAGCATAATGCAAAATATAAGAGTTTAAATTAAGAACAAAAATTAAGACTGAGAAATAAAACAAAAAATAAAATCCAAATTAGAAAAGTGCAAGTTCTTAAAATTTTTGTGAAATCATTCATCTAAACACATATGATAGTTAAACTCATAATTTACTTTTCATTCATAATCTAAATAGACAAAGTGTAGTAAATATATTACAAAAATTGCTTTGTTTTTTTCTTTTCAAGTTTCTAAATAGAACAGTAACTTGTTGATAACATTCTTAACTCATCACAGTAGAATACTTCTTCCTCAAGAGTGTTGTTACTTTTATAGAGTAACACTCTTGAGAAGTAACACTCTTGAGATTTCACATAAAGATTTTGCTCTAAAAGAAACAACTTGCACATGTAAAAGTAGTTACTTCAGTAGACTAGTATACAAATATGCATCATATTTTAAGTGAAACTTTTTTACTGATGAGGTTGAAATACATATTAATCACAGTAACACTCATGATATAAAATAAAAATACTCACCATAGTGAAGATGAATTTTCACAATATTTTTGAATGTAGTATCACAGCTCAATTTTTACCAGCAGTAAGTAAATAGAAGACAAACATGGCTTACTCCAGAACTGTTGCCAATCTTTAAAACTAAATTATTATAAATATATTTGAGAAACACTCTTGAGGTAACACTCTTGAGCAGCAGTGGGGGACAGATAATAAACTGAAGTTTTAATGCACAAATTCAAAATATAATAAAATACTCATTTTTTTTAAAACTTAAAATATTACATTATATCTACTAATTAACATTTTATTGCTGTCTTACTTCTTTAATTTAAAAAATCCCAATGAAATCTTATTTTTTGGAGTTGGGACATGAAAAATTTCCTGACTCTATAACCACTTAGCATTATAAATCATTAAAAACATAATAAAATCATCACATGTTATATATATTTTTGAACTAGAATAAAAAATCTGTTAATTTATTGATATAAGAGTCTTTGAAAACTAGAACTTTTTATGATACTGATTACTTTGGTGCTGGGACATCAATGTGACAATTTATTTGAAAATCACCCAATATGTATCTCTCTAATTTTCTGTTAGCTCCCGTAGTATTTATAATTTAAATTAAAATGGAAAGGATTAATCTGCAATTAATATAATAATATTTTTTATTGAAACAAAGTATTTTTTTGTAATATAATAACTGAAAACAGTCACTGAACGTTTAAACTTTATGGGCACTAAAGAATATATTTCTTAATTTATGTAATATTTCAAGAATTCGTCAACACAATTTTCTCAGATTCATCATGAACAGATCGATTAATTAACAATGTTTAATTTTAAATGCATCAAACACTAAGAAAATAAA
>JAPMOR010113601.1:0-11694 GCA_026543865.1 Argiope aurantia | reverse complement strand
TATAAATTTTATAGGGTGTTAGTGACTATTAGTTTTTAAAAGTTTAGCTCGTCTAAACAAATATTTTGGGTAACAGAATTGAGATCTCGGAGGTTGAATAAAATCTATATATATATATCTGTCTCTCTCTCTATATAAATAACCCTTCCTCAAAATCAAAAGGTTTGGGGTAAAACAGTGCGCTCATGACCTACTAGTTTGTGTACATATAAAATGAGATTGCCTGTTCGTTATAATAAAGTACAATATATATTCGAAACCCTTTGGGATAAGACCAATATGTCAGTGACAAATATCGCTCAACTGCAGGTGTTCAAGTATACCAGTGTATGCTTCTTTGCATTTATTGATTAGGTATTTGTATTTATGACAGCAACCCCCGTCAGAATTCAGAAGGTCCCTCTATATATATATACAGTGTCTCACAAAAGTGATGGGACACTTGTGCTTTACAAAAGGAAACTGTAATAAAATAAATAAATAAACATGTACAAAAATGTTTTGGGTGTTTTTCATATTTAAAGTTAGTAACAATTATTACATAACATACATTTTGTCAAAATATTAAAATATTAATTTAATAAAAATACAATTGGTTAGAACGGAGCAAAAAATGGCTTACATAAGTGATGGGACACTTACTTTTACATCAAATATTTATCCAAAAATTTTACTTTTTAAAAGATTTTAATATTTTGTTGGATTTCCTTTTACTATTAAAACATGATTAAATCTTCTTAGGATCGATTCGAGTAATCATTTCGTGATTTCTGGAGTAATTTTACCCCATTCTTCTTGAAGCACCGATTTTAATTATTGTTTTGAAGAAATGGTGTGTTTGCGAATTCTTGATTCCAATTCTTGCCAAATATTCTCTATGGGATTTAAGTCTGGAGATTGTGGTGATGTTTTTATTATTTCAGGACAGTTACACGGCAGCCAGAGTCTAACGTTCAAAGCAGTGTGCTTGGGGTCATTGTCCTGGTAGAATTTAAAATCGTTATGAAGGTTCAATTTTCGTGCTGAAGATTTCAAATTTTACTTTAAAATGTCAATATACTTGTACTGATCCATTATACTGTCAATATAAACATGATTACCAACTAAAGCGGACGATATACACCCCCATACCAAAACTCCTCCTCCACCATGTTTTACTGTTGGCACCAAGTTCTGTTTGCGAAATTCTTCCCTGGGTTTTTCTCCACACCAAGATTCTACCGTCAGAACCAAATATATAAATTTACTCTCATCAGCAAATATAACTTTATTCCAGTAATCAGAATTCTTATTTATGTTGGATTTTGCGAAAGCTAGTATGAGTTTTCTATTCTTTTCACTTACGAAGAATTTTTTTCTGGCTACTCTACCGTGATATTCAGCAGATCGAATTACCCTTCTAATAGTCTCAGGATTAACAATTATTCCATATAATGCTTGTAAATCAGCAGCAACTTTCAAAGCACTCTTTCTTGGATTTTTTTTAATATTTCGAACGATAATTCGCTTTATTCCATTGGATAGCTTTGAGGGTCGGCCAGGCCTTCTTTTATCCTGAATAATATGATTCTTTTTATATCGATTAATGATATTGAAAACTGTTGAAGGACTCAAGTTAACTGTTTCAGCAGTTTTTCTAATAGATTTTCCCCGTTCAATATGCAAATTAATAACTAATTTTCGAATTTCAGGCAAAGTTTCTTTTCGTTTAGCATTCATTGCTGCACAGAGCTAAAAAACACAAAAAATCCAAAACAAACTGGAAAGAAATACTGCAGACGATTTTATAAATTATTGCCAATTGCTTTTTAGTAAAAATAAAACCACCAAAAATATTTTTAGTGCTTATTTCAGACGATTTTTATTGCATATCTAATGGTGTCCCATCACTTATGTGAGCTATTTTTTGCTCCGTTCTAAACAATTGTATTTTTATTAAATTAATATTTTAATATTTTGACAAAATGTATGTTATGTAATAATTGTTACTAAATTTAAGTATGAAACACACCCACAAAAAATTTGTACATGTTTTTTTAATTTATTTTATTACAGTTCCCTTTTGTAAAGCACAAGTGTCCCATCACTTTTGTGAGACACTGTATATAGGAATTAATTCAGAACGGAATGTATTGTTTTCCATATGTCAAATTTTTTCCATCGAGGGCAGTAGCTTATTTGTGTGCATGTGTGAGAAAATAAGCGTTTTAATTTATTCAAAATACTAAGCGACTTGAGGGTTGAAGTGTAGTTTAGTGTGCCTCCGATATTGTCGCCAATATGGTAACCCAACGAAACGATCTTATGAAAACCTTAATGCTGTTTTGCTTACTACTTTTTACAGTGGTTGAGTTGTTCATGAACTATAACTTTTTGTGAAAAATGTTAAATTAAAAATAATAAAAAAATAAATTTAGTTTTGTATTATAATTAAAAGTTTTTTTTATTGCTAATAAGACAATGTAATGTTGTTTTTGATGTGAATACAAACAAAAAAATATTTATTCTTTTAAAATATTTATCGTCTGAATTATTAATTCAATCGTCTGCAATGGAATTCCTTGCGCTTTTCGTAATTCTTTTTCCAATCTGACGGTTTCCTTGATAATTCGTTATGTCGCTAATTGTTTAAGAATGGATGTGTGGTGAATGGGATGGCAGGAAATATTTTGAACCTGCAGAATGGATGAAGGGTGCGTGGAATATATATACATATGTATATTTTACGAGATGATGAAATTCAGAAAAGGATGCTTGTTTAAAATTTTGTATGGAGAATGGTTTGATTGCTTCTTCGTTCTTTATTTTCTTTTCCTGTTATCCACTCGGTCCTTATGTTCAATGGGCTAGCGAAGCTACTAGGATCTCGCTCCCGTTGCTAGCGAAGCCGTAGGATGCTTTTTTTTAAGTAAAAAATTCTGCCGCTGTGCCTTCTTTAGATGCTTCCCGTGATCTAAATTTTGCAGCCGGTTTGAAAAACTTCTTTGTTTCAAAATTGTTATGATAAGCAGCGATAGTGATCCCAAAGGTTAAAAAAAATTTAAAAATCTCAGATAAAACAATACTTATCAATAAAGATCATAATTTTAATGCAGAAAGTGGTAACCGTAACTGTTTTGCAGAAGTGTTTGTTTATTTTGTCCGCCATCTTTACTGGCAACATGGTATCCGTGGTGCAGCAAGGGGCACACCAAACTAAACTTTTACCCGACTTGAGAATCTATCAATAGGTAACAAAAATTTTGCTTGCATATTTTTAATTTTCTTATAAGTATATTTCATTTATTAAATGTCAATTTATTTTTTTATTAATAATGCATCTAATTTACATGATACTACAAGCAATGAGCATAAACCTGGCAAGTAACAAAACATTATCTTGATTCCATTAACTAATTTATTTCAATAAGTTTTTAATACCAAGTGATTTTTTTGCATTTTGATAAGATGTATAAAACTGCATTCTTTTTTACTTGCCTACCATTGAATTTCTTTTAAATTACAATTAGCAATTCCAAAGATACTTTTCTCAGTTCTTGGGTGTTTTTAAAATATTAATCTTAAAAATTGCCCCGACACAAAAGGATAACAATAAAAACTTCTGTTAGATAGTTTAAACAAAGTACAATTTTGTATCTCTTTTTTCAAAGCCTTAGAAGCTGAACAATTTAAAAATTGCTGTCAAAAATAATAATATACACTTTGAGGGCTTAAAAGCGAGAAAACATGGGCTGTCTGAAGTCCGATCTTACTTGCAATAAAGCTCAGGGTAGCTGAATCGAAAAAAAAAAGTTTATCAGCAAAGCTGCTCTTGTTATTTCTAAAGTGCCTCGTCCTTGTCCCGTCTTCATTTTTTTAAGGGAATGTTTTACGCTACTTTGTTCGTGTACAGAAGAATAGTCTCTTAATGATGTATAAATACTAATATTTTTCATCTTTAAATATTTGTCTATCTACTTTTAAGCTTGGTTGAGCAGTTTCCAGTCTGGTAAACACTACAACTGTGCTGGAAGAATGCACCTTGTATCCCTTCGTTGCGAACATGTTTAAATATATAAAATAAAATTGCCTGCATAGTTTTTTTGACATTCACCAGAATCAGTAGCTTTGCGAAAGCTGGGTAAGGAACTTTCTATGTGCTAGAGCTCCGTTTTGCAATCTTCAAAAAAAAAAAAAAATTACCCTTTGCACTCAGATCTTGTCTCTCATTCACCATTCACGACGGTGCATCATTTTAACGTTTTTTAATTTTGATTTAAAAAAATGCGTGAAGAATGGTAAGAAGATGTAGATTAACTTTTTTGGTAAAATTCAGCTAAGAACTATAATAAATATTTTTTTAAATAGCAATAAGCAAGTCCTTGTGTTAGGTGAATAATTTTGCATCGAATTACTTTTCCGAGTGTAAAGGATTAATTAGCTTTAAATGAACAAATACGGCAAAGAAGTAGAAAGAAAAGCTATGAATAGACTTCCATTTATTGACGTGAATCTACTGGTAACATTTTATGCATCAAGAATTTAACAAATATTACGATCAAGTATGATATAGCAAATTACAGCTTATAAAGCTGTAATATAATATATCATCATTATCAGCTCTTTTTTTCAAAGTGGTCTTAATAAAGAAATATCGCTCGAAATAATTCTTAGAAAGCTATATGCTTTTTTCAGACGTAAAGAAAGCATTATTTCTTCCATACACCATCAATTACGTGAAATGGAAAAATTCAAACAAATCATTCTTTAGTAAATTTTTTCCGTTATCGTCAATTTTTCATTTTAATTTGCGATCGACTGACAGATGGCAGCACGACAATCAAGTGAGATAAAATCGAAAGATAAAAGTGTTTGCTGCCATCTACATATGTTGATGACAAACAGCTTGTCACCTTTTATTACATAAACAAGAAATCCTATGATCTTATAATACTTTAAAACGATTACTGATACTGTTTGAGATTGGCCCAGACAAAATGCAATCTCATAATTTGGTGGGAATTATTGAAGTTATATTCAAACACTAAAACTGTGTGTCTGTATTAATTGGAACAGACATAAAAATTAACTGACAAATGGAAAATCAAACCATAATCATTATAGCAATTTCTTCATACCTGTAAGCATTTAAAACAATGCTGTTCCAGAGTTGAATATTATAAATAAAATTATTATTACGCCGAAAGCTATGAGCGAAATTATTGTTGAATGACGAAATACGTGTTTACATTCAACTTAAAAGAAAGAGCCATAAAATAAAACCATTTTTGTCGTAAATATGAAATTTCATTTCATGTAATATAAATTATTGACATTTAAAAATAGTTTAATAGCTTGTAAAACATTTCTATTATAATCGGAACTACAATGGAAAGTTAGCAAGGATTTTTCCTCCGTACTCATGGCTTAATTTATCTATCCGACTGATTTAAAATCGTCATTTCCGATAAAATTATCGATTTTTTTTTATGATTTAATTTTGTAGCTTGTGGTAAAAACTTTTTAATCCTGTCTTACGTTCTATTCTGCGTGAATTATATATAGAGTTACAGCTGATTTATTACCGAGTCACAAGCAAAAATCTAGACTGGAGGTAACGTTCCGAAACCGGAAGTAATGGATTTCATTCGTTAATCTCAACTCCAGCTCTGCCTACTTCAATCATTAACTCAAAAAAAAAAGTTACATTTATTTTTTTTCTGGTCAAAAACACTTAAAAAAAAGTGTCTGTATGGTAAAATACAAAATTGCAATGGAGGTTTCAATAATGTTGAGTGGAGTGTTGCCTCAAGAAAGACATTTGTTGTATTGCGAACAACCAGGAATTAATATTACCATCATTCTTCTTATTTCTGGTTTTGCTGGTTTGTTACTTGTTTTTCAAAAATTAAGCTTGCCAATCTGATTTAAAGATGTTTTATTGGAGCCTTGATAATGTGAGGATTGTTGACTCAATGAGTCATTCTGAACCATCAGTGAAACATTCCAGAAAAATAAAGGAGAGCCAGCAAAAAAAGCAATAGTTTGAAATTTGAGGTGAGGGGAGGGAGGTGCCACCTACAGACAGGGAGAGTTTCAATGTTTTCCAAAAAACTGTAAGCATTATTTTGTGTTGTAATAAAATTTTAAATGCATTTTCTAATAAACAATATTTTTAAAAAACTGCCAGCCATAACAATGTTTTTTGAAAAAAACTTTTTTTAAGTGTAAACAAAAAGCATTTTTTTAATGAAAATTAACCAGTTTAGTAGCTTTCTTTTTTCAGTTGTATCTCAAAATTATTTTAAATTACAAAAAAATATTTTAGAGCATAACACTAATAACTGTCATAAAAATGTTCCCCTGTAAAGATTTATATATATTTAGAATATAAATTGTCTATAGTTGTTAGCGTAAGGCTAATTTGTTACCTATTTTTTCTTCAAATATCTCGATGTTATCAATAATATTTTGAAAGATTATTTTTTTATAATACTTTTATATTTTTAAAATATATGTAATTAAAAATAATTGTCATAAAAATCCCATGATTGTAATTGAAAGGCTAAAATTTTAGTAATTTTTCTCCCACTTACTCAATTTTTTTAATAATAATTTGGAAGTTTAATGTTACAATATTTTTATAGTTTTGAAACGTATGTAGTTAAAAACAAAACAAAAAGAAAATGTTATTTTTTACATCGGACACTTTAAAACATAAAATCATTCATTATGTCTATGGTTCCCAAGTATGCGCCTCATCTCTCTGGGGAGTCTCGACTTCCTCACAGGGGCACTCGAGATTGATGATTTTCATTATTTTGTTTCAATTTTTGATCTCCAATGAAATTTATTTCTCTTGAGGCAAGAATTATATTTTTTGAAACACTTATCACAGCATTATCACCTTGTTGGAGAAATCCATCCGAATTGATACTATCGATTAATTTGAATTGATTTAGATCATTTTATTGTCTCTGTTACCTCTAGATTCTTTTCTGCAGAAGAAGAAAATCCAATTAAGTTATCTTGTGACATTTCACTAAAAACAAAATCTAGCGATGTGTAATTGGTTAAGTTTTGCTTGACAATAAAAGATGAATATCCATTCATAAGTGCTGAAATTCGGAGAATTTTAATTCCGTTTGCTGCTATTTGTATGTACGTAGCTGGGGTTTCAGCAACTGCTGTTATAAAAATAAAGTATCGCGAGAAATTCAATGTGGAAGATTATGCATAATTTAAATCCAAAATTTAAAAACGTCCCTAACAAACTCCTACATACTACTGATTGTTAGATTTGTAAAAATTTATTCAATAATTATTTATGGGATCCAAAATGTGCTTCATTTATTTTTTCTAAATCTAAAACAATTTTTATCTGTTTTATAAAAACAGCTTGTTGGAGTTTTATATAGGGCACTTTGGAAAAAACCTGAATTCACCAAGGGCTTCGAGAATTAAAAAAACTGGGAACCACTGACTGCAGGCTAGTTAGATCAAACTAAACTCCCCGTTTCTAAACTATCTTTTTTCTTCCAAAATATCCATAAATACAAAAAACTTTTTCTGAAAATTATTTAGATCTTTGCATTTTAGTTTAATTTTTAGCTTCCAAAATGTGATCCAGATTTAAGACAGATTGAGAAAAAAATTAATCGGCCAAGAAAAAAATGAGATAAATTCTGGTTTTAAAAAATATGCCTACATAATGATAATGATGCAGAATGAGTGTTACTTTTTCTATGGACAATTTATTTTGTGAACTATGAAAATGTTGCCACCATAGGACACTATTTACTTCTTTTAGGATATCGAAATGAAGGTCAGACAGATGTTAGAGATCATATACTTTCTCAGAATATTTAGGTATAAATTTACATAATGAATCAATGGCATTTCGGTTATCAAAGTTTGCAAGCAACATCTGTAATATGATTTACTGGCAATATAGATTTAAAACACCAAATTTTTTGTTAGATATCAGTTCAATTAAATTAACGTCCCATGTAAAACTAAAACGAAGGCTATCTTAGAGATAATATACTAATTCCGAACAGTGGTTAAATGGCTAAGTTGAAAATTTGATTAAATTCCCTTCCTAAACTTCTGCACCATACTAGCATCTCTTCCTAAATTTCTGCACCATATTAGCAAGATATAGTTTGACCTACGAAAAATTTAATGTATTTAAAAACCAAATATGTATTAGTTCTTTTATGAATTTGGTTTTCGATCATGCTATAAAACCATCACACCACTGCTATATCAAATTCAAATTATGAGAATGTTTTGCGTCGGCTATAATACTATAAATCTACACTATTAAGTTAAGTGTACATTGGAGTACAATTTATTTATGTTAGAACTGAATAAAAGTTAAAATCACTTCAAATAATGGAATAAACTGGCATGATGTTTCAAATGAAGGTTCGGATACTATTTTAGATTTATAAATCTGAGTAACTTTAAAATTAATGAATTAAAAAAATAAAAATAAATTTCTAGGTGACCATAGAAGATGCTTTTACATATATCTTAATTACAACATGAATGCCTTTTAATGCATTTAAATAATTTTTTAATTGTATTTTGTAGGGAAAAAGATATTTATAAACATCTTTTTTTGCATGGTATGTAGAATGAGATTATATATGAAACCTAATCGAAGAATTCTTCACATTGGTCCATATATGCATCTGTTTCATTGGTACCTTTCCTAGTGCTTTGCCCCTTCTATCAGCCTTCTGTTTACTGCAAGGATTAAATCCACATGATATAAGATAACAAATTTAATAGTCATAGATCTAAAGCTTAAAATTTAAGATCTGTGATTTTTTTGTTGTTATTACTTTTAAAGTTCAATATAAAACACTTTAATTATCCATTAACTGTTTTTAATCATCATTATCTAATTAAATGACACCTTCCATTTGAAAATGTGCTGTTAAACAAATTCATTTAAAAATTCATATATTTCAGCCATTTGTGGATTATGTATAATTTTTGCATCGAATCAAAATATATTCGAATTATTTAATTTCAGCTTATAAGTTTGAAAAGCGATAATCCGATACTCGTATGTCCCACGGGTGTAACTATTAAAGCTTAGTAACCGTTAACAAAATGTATTCAAGTTAAAAAAAAAGCAAATTAAAAAAATGATGGTGTTAACGATGTGTTTAAAATATAATACACAACTAACAAGTTTTCTTGAAAAATACCAAATATATGATGATTGGAATAGCTAAGAAAAATAATGCCTTTATCTTCGCTTTCATATTTAAATTGTCAAAACTCAGTAGAAAACTCCCCTTCATACATTTTTTCTGTTTTTATTTAATTTTTTGTTTTCTCTTTAAATAATACTTCCTGATAAAAAAAAAATTGGAGCTAAATGTATGAAACCTAAAAGTCCCTATCGATCCCGCATATAAACAGTCTGAGAACGTATCCCTTTTGGTGTAAATTTTCAAGAATGGAGTTCAGTCACATCAAATAATAGACACATGATAAACGTAGTAGCCCATTTCATCTAATATCGAATCATTAAACATTTTCCTCCTAAAAGATGGGCAAGAATTGAAAAACTAAAATGATCCATTGCTCTTGTTCTGCAAAGGGTCAAGTTTCCTTTAGTTAATTTATTTTCTTCGCATATCAAGACAATTCTCTGCAGACAACAAAGTCAGTATAGTATCCGCTTAAATAAATTAGAAATTTCAACTGGATATCTTAATCTCATATGTGTAATAATAACTGGGGAGTCCAATAATGAGATGAGTACAAGAAATGAAGGAATTGAAATTCTTTGTTGCAAGGTTTTTTTTTAACGTTTACGTTTTTACGTTACTGTGAAAGTGAGCTACGATGTATAAATTTTTCAATTGGAATTTAATTTTTACGTTTTCACATGCCTTTTAATTAAGCCAAAGTTATTTGTCAATAAATCGTAGAACTTGAAACTATAAACTGAAGAAAAAGATGGAGGCAAAACCAACATCTTATTTTCTTAACAACAAAAACGGGAAGATGTTTGACCTTCCGAAGATATAACATATACCATTTTTGATCAAGTAATGGATCCTAAGCTTATTATTCTCGGCACATTAACGCATTGCGAATTTACTGGTACATGTCGGGAAAAACTGCACACAAAGAAACGAGTTTTTTCGTGAGCCGTCCGCGGTACGTAAAACAATGGTAAATTTGTAATCCTTCTACAATTTTTAATTTATTCGAAATTTTTCAAATATTCGCATGCATCAAAGATAAACGATGTAGATATATATTACTTTGCTTCTTTTTAGCATGCATCCAACTTCTAGTCAATCAGAAACAGGTTAAAATTATGCTACCAAACAACATTTACCATTTATAAATGAAATGATAGAATCTGAAAGTTATTATCAACGTGCAAATTAACAATTTCAATGTGCACGCATTTTAGACCCAGCTTCAAGAAATAGTAGACAATATTTTTTCTACAAAATCAAGTCACTTTTTGATTACGAGCTTAGCAAAATATTCTATAGAAGTTCATGTTAAGTATTTTCATTTGATTTAGAATCGAGCAGTAATCTTAACTGCTTTCTAATCTTCCCAAGTCTGCCAGCCTATTCCAGGGTTTGTTTTTGGAAATAGCTCAGTCCGAATAATAATCAATTAGATATTTGAGATGCTTAAATATTCCAAGTAATATTTCTATTCTAAATATATTGCCACGAATGCCTTAATAACATTGTATAAAGTTCTTTTTGGAGCGTATTTTAGACCTGTCTTCAAATGCGAATTTCCGACTATGCAGACAAAGCAATTGCCCATGATAAATGTACTGCAAAAAAGTCGATTAAAACATATTAGCCTAATTGTCAAACGCACAATTATTTTAATACAAATGGAAATGAATGATACGAAATCTATGAATTATAAATATTAGGATGACAACACTTTTTCAGCTATAATTGGTTAGCTCTTGTTTCTTTATGTTTACTAACTTATAAATACTAAGTACTGTAATGATTATCTGGTTAAATATAATTGTGTACACATTTGAATACTCTGCAGTCACAAGTCTCACTGAATAAAAAGAACATATGCAATTTTAGAAGATGTATTGAAATGTGAATTTTATTAAAAAAGACAAGTTTATTAAAGGAGAAGTCTCATAATGTGCACTATCACGAATAGCAAAGTTCTCCATTCTGCTTCTTGGTTTCGCACTCTTAAGGGCTGTATAATTATAATAACCTCTTTAAAATAAATTTTTTTCCTTACTCTAATACAACTGGGAAGCCTACAATTAAGAAGTACGATTTCTTCTACGAGATAAAGTTCATCACCAAGTCAAATAGCATTTAATTTTTAAAGCTTATTTTAACCTTTCCGGTTCAATGCAATATAATAAACTCGTACTGCATCTTTTAAGTCAATAAAATACTTTATTTTAACGTACTATTTTTAATATAATTGATATAGAATTTTTTGTGTTAGATTATAATCAAAATTTTTTTTTAAAAAAAGGTAAATTTCATTACTTTTTTTACTCATAAAAACACTCAGCTATTAAAATTAAAACACGGTTGAGTAAAATATGATTCTTGTTATGTATAGTTAGCTATTTCCTGAAAACAACAATTAGATTCATGTCTGTTATAAAAGACACGGAATCCGAAAGAATTGAATACCCAACTCACTAAAACTACCAGAAAAAAA
>JAPMOR010113597.1:116892-136775 GCA_026543865.1 Argiope aurantia | reverse complement strand
AATCACCAAACAGATTCGTATTATTATATTTAATATGTCATTGTTTCTCCGCTTTTTTATAAGATAAAAAACAATTAAACAAGGTAAAAAAAGATGTGTCAAAAGAAGGAGAAAAAACTCTTGCCAAGTTAAGAAAATCAGATTCGCGAAATGATAAAGATAATCATCGATCATGTTAAAAAAAATAATATGAAGTAAGGATCGTATGTAAGAAAAATGCTAATGATTCCTTCGACTGCGTAAAGCTTGAAGTTTCTTTTTCTCCATGTTTTGTTTTGAAAATATTTCGAAAACAAAAACAAGAAAACGAAAAAACACGGAGATGTTTTTTCTTCTTCTTTAGCTACGTTTAAAGGTAAATAATAATAAAAAAGATAAATAACACGTCCAGACAGCAGTTAATGTATTAATTTTCATTCAGTTGAATTAACATATATTAATTCTAATTTGAGTTATAGTTAAAATGTTAATGATTTTCTTCTGTTCATTTTTTTCTGAATAGTTATCTTTTTAATTCTTTTTACTTTAATAAATAAAAGTATTCTGTCCAAATGTGCAAACATTTTAACATTTTAAACTGTAATTAAGTTATAAATTTATGTCTATCGTTTTTGAATGCTTAATTAAAAGAGAAGTAAATCTTTTGATTAACGTTGTGGATTATCGTCCTCGAACGGGATAAGTTATGTCACCGTTACAAAAACTTTTTTTGTTAAGGTTTTCAGATATAATGGAAGAAAAAAAAATCCTATTATTTGCTTCCCTCTCGTATTTTCAATAATTATTTAATTGCTTTATATACAGTCAGTTAAGGTTTTGAAAATCAGTCAGCAATTTTGTTCGTCTTAAAGAATAAAAAAAAATAAATTATTTTAAGATAAATTTAGTTTATTTTTTAAAAAAACAACCCCCCCCTTTTTATATGATTATTGACATAATTTATGATATTCCTAATAATAAATTAAGACGATAATAATTGTCAATATTTTATTCGTAATATTTGCCATAACTTTATTCTTAACAAGCAAACTTATTTTTACACATTTTTATTTCATTTGGTTAAGTTTTAAGTTTCTTAAAAGTCCCACTGGGGCACCTCATAAATAGGAACGGAACACTTCCGCTATGGTGGTTGATTCCCGCTATCCAAATTTCTATAGTAACTGTGTGGAACCGAATCACCTCCTGCCAATGATAGAACGTGCTTTCAAGAGAGATTGCGCCGTGGCCGGCGATGGCCATTAGGACTCAACCATAATTAATCTTTCAATTTAATCGCGTGACTTCGGGTAGACTCAAATGGCACATTTATGCTTAATTTCCTAAATATATTTTTATAGATTACAAAGCATTAGTATAATATTTTCAGACTTTAATTATAAGTCAGTCTATTAATTTAATTAAAACTGTGAATTGTATTAATTGTAGAATTGTGAAACTGCTTAGTGAATTTCAGTTAATGAAGAAAAATTCGGCTTTAAGATTCCATAATATTAATTATAAGGAATTTAAGGCTAAAAATTAAATGATAATTAAAAAAAAGAACATTCGCCTTCTCAGCACAGGAATGAGAGTGACTTTTAAAAAACCTGTTTTTAGTTCATTTTAATAAAACGTGTATTTGCTAGCAATTTCATACTGATTTATGCATTTTTAATTTCTAGACGTTCCCAAATAATTAAAGAATGCCAACTTTACCAAAATGGATAGATGGCAATGAACCCAAAGTGTGATGTCACTGCATGAATCAACTAAACATATAACTGTTTCATATTATAATGCAATATGCATGTATCTATCTTACGACATTTTATCTTATGCTTTGATGCTTTGTTTTCATTTAGTGTAACCTTTTTTTTTTATAGTATTCTTTCATTATAATTTTTGTTCGACTTTGGTTTTGCAATGCGAAGCAGAGTTGAATGCCTTAAGAAAATGTTTTTCGAAATTCCACTTAATAATCTGATACAATAAAAAACATGAATAAATAAAATTCGAAAGGAAAATTCTAAGACTAAATCATGCTGTGGATTGAATTTCAAAAGCATTTCCAATGCGTTGCATTTTTAAACCTATTTATGGAAAAAGTAATTTGATAAGTACTTTAACTGAACTTTAAATGATAAAAAGTTGCATTAAACGTTTTTTGAGCGTATATACTAAGTAAATAGACATATCTCTATAGATTTGAATTTTTAAAATTAATGGATTCTTAGAAATTTATGTTAATTTATTTTAATCATTATGTAGTGGTATGTACTCAAAGGTACGCTTATTATATCTATGTAAACCATGTCTTGAGTTGTGGATCTTTTATAAAAAATCAACAAAAACAAACAACCATGCCAATTAAAAGCTCAAATGTGGACCTCGTCATCTGACCGCAGTTCAAAATTACGAGGTCCGTCCTAAAACAGCCTTAGTGTTGCTTTACAACGGGACGTTAATATAACTAAACTAAACTCTAATAAACCTACTCTATAAGTACTAACGATTCTTGTGGACTTAAAATAAATTAGTAGAATATATATAACAATAAAAAATGAAAAATAAATTAAACTTATATTGCAGTAATTTGAATTATGTCTAATAGAAAATGCAAAGCATTTTCAAAAATTCACTAAGTTATATAACAACTTTTAAGACTGCATGTAAAAACACGAAATTTTAAACCTAGTTCTTCTTGATCTTTTCCTCCTCTTATTGTACAAGTAGAGTATAGAGTAGAGTACGATATTTTAGAAATTTAATCATACGAAATACATGTACAAAAATGAAACCGGAATAGACATTACAAATTTATATTTCTTTTATATTTTATTTATGAACACAATTTTCTGTTTAAATTCCATTTCGCTTTCATAAATATTTTGATTCAATAATCAACATATTTAATTTATAAACAATAGAGCTTCGTATATACATTATTCATAACAGTTTTTATGATACAAAATAAAAAAATAAGAAGAATTTAATATTAATAACAAACAGTAACCAAAATACTGTATCAAAGCATTTATTAATAGAATTACATAATAGAAAAAGTTTTGTTTTACATTTATAGCATTTTGTTTTATAGCATCAAATTAGAAATGAATTAAGACAGGGTTACAAAATTGGGAATAGGAAGTATTTTGTTGGTTTTCCTAACGCGTGGTATTTATTTGTAATAAGAAAGGATTAGTTTTTAAAGTTTTCTTTTCCTTTTTTGTATGCAAAGTACAGAGGAAGTATTCTAATCATCGAAAAATTCGAATTCAGGATTTTGATGAATTCTCAGGTTATGGACCTCCTGGAGTTCGAAAAACATAATTTTGGTATTATGTGTATTTGTCTATGAGATCGATAACTCAAAGCTCTTTGATCTAGACAGATGAAATTCGGTAGAAATTCTTTACATTAAATTTGCAGATATCTATCAAATTACGAGCGAATTTCATTCAAATTAAGTCTGTCTGACCGGCTTCCCAAATATGATTCAACTCGATAACTACAAAATGTAGTGAACTAAGATAGATAAATTTCGATATACAGTTTTACATCTTAAGTGCAGATACACGTTAAATTTGGAGCCAAATATTAAAACACAATTTTTTTTGGGGAGGGGGTAAAATCAGTAAAAACATTACAATTTCAGTAAAAACATTAAATTCATGCAAAGATATGTATTTCCCAACTATCGTTCATCAAAGCCAAGCAAGGAATTCCGGGTCATATTCAAGGCCCACAGTTTTGTCGGGGGGGGGGGGGGGGGGGGGGGAAGTATACGAGAAAGTTTAAGGGAGAATACTCACTCTAGTTTAAAATTCATAACATAGAATACATTTTAAAATTATAAATCAAACCTGACAAAATTTGTGAAATTTAAATCGGAATTTTATGGAGGTGATAAACAACACCCCAACAACGCTTATTTTATATTCTAATTTAACAACTGCAATTAATATATTTGTATTTAATTGATACATTTTGTCATTATTATATTTACTTTATTTTGAAATGAGATGTAGAAAAAAATATTTGAGATCAAATGCATACAAATATAGCAACTGGTGTTAGTATATTTATATTTACTTGTTAATTTACTGATTAATAAAAATAAACCATCACCCTGTTAATGTAAATGAATGAATATATAATTTCTTTAATTATATTGTCTAAAGTACACACAATATTCTAAAAGTATTTGAACATACTTAAAGGTGCCAAAAACACGATGATAAATTTAATATTAGATTTTGCTTAGGTAATAAAAAATATCAATCGATAAAAAGAATCCTTTATGCATTGAACTTATGCCTCTACAAGCTCTGTCGACAGCTAATTATTGAGCAAGTTTCAAAGATCGAGGCTCAGCGCAATAAACGATCACCTCCATCTATATCCGCTCAATATATCTGAATAATATGGCATCGTGAATAGTAACTTGAGAAATGTGGGTAATTACAAAATAGCCATTACCTTCCCTTGCACCGACTTTGTCGAAGAAGGTACATTCCATCATTAATGATAACTTGCATCATCTCGTTGTACCACTAGGAGAAGCGAGAACAGACATGCTTAAATAGGGCCGTTTCTCACCCCCATATTTAAAGCTGTCGGGAGGACCAACTTTCAAGGCACACAGGTGGCAATGGACGTTCAGACTACAATTAGTTACAAAGACAATTAGTGTTGATCACTTCAATCGTCTTAAAATTCTAGCCAACCACTCAGAACTCAAAAAATCATCTGGAGAGTCTTAACAGGATTAAACTCCTCAAATAAATATTGTGGTCGTGTCGTAAATAATAATGTCATTCAATTTTATCACTTTTCTATAGTTTTGCGAGGCAGCTTTATAAAACTTTAGAATTTGTTTTTACTGTTGCTTATTTTAATTAAAACACCAGATGTTATTGTTTTCACGAAAATATCTTAAAAAGACTAATAAAGTTAAAAACCGACTTATTACATTCATTGTAACAACCTTCAAATAATATTATTAATAAAATTTTTCTTGAACTCTATATCCAAGTGTTCTTGTTCGCAGAAATTCTAGTTAAGAAAAAGAAATTTTAGTTTAGAGGTAATAAAACAACAACAACAACAAAATAAATAAATAAATATGGCTTTTATATTTAGTTGCCATTTATAAAACTTTATATTGGAAGTATTATGATTCTAAGAGCTTCCCTACATAAATCTTCAAGAAACTTTCTTTACCACAGTAATTTCAAAACCGCCAGCCATTTTTTAAGTTATTTGGCATTTAGTTAGCATTGGTTGAAGATAATAAAACTGTTTGCTTCGATTAAATTTGGTTAAATCTGTTAAAGATAATTCTGGAAAAAAACTCTTCTATAATTCTAAGTTAAATATCACTATGCTGTGAGTTTAGTAATAAAAAGTATGCTTATATTATAAAGTGACTGCCTTTGACGACCAGATGGTTCGAAGGAATTAATGCTCCATAAAATTTCCTATTAAATATTTTATATAAATTTATCTCTTAAAAGCTTTTGCAGCGAAATATTTTAAAGCTTCAAATTTTGATAGTTGTATAACTCATACTATTATACAAGCACTACGCCGTACTGATTATAATACTATGTATCTTTTTAATTTTTTGTCAGCTCCCGTGAAATTTAAACTTGAAATTAAATTAAAATTCAATCAAAAGAGAAACAATTTTGTTGCTTTGTGCTTAATTTTCATTAAATCTTTTGTTCATAACTTTGATGTTCATGATTTCTTAAAGAAGTATCATTATCAAAGAAGAGTTTTCTAAGTGTGTTAGATCTGTTTTCATAATAGCATAAATAGATTTTCCTTAAGAAAAATCAGAGTGCTGTTAAAAAGCGAAATAAATTATCCGAATTTATTTTTTAATTGCGCGCTATCTTGCGTATTCTTCACATATATTCAGCAGACAATAAACAGAATTTTTCATTTGTTTCCAATAGTGATGAAAATCATGCGATTAATTATTAGATGAAACAATGAAAACAGTTTAAATTTCAACACAACCTTTAGCAAAATGAAAATTATGAAAAAATGATCTGCCATTAAATGAATTCGTCATAAAGCAAATTGTTGTACTTTTTCCATGACGTCAAAAACAGCTAACTGGTTAAACAGACTTTTAAATAAATTTTCTATAACAAAATTCTTTCTAAGGTACGCATTCTAAAATTCAAAGCATATTTGTACCAAATTGAACAAGCAGTCTGAGCTGTAGAACGCCAATTTGCACACACGCTACTTTATTGTTAGTTAAGACAAATAATACACCGAAATATCATTAACATTATGGAAACTTTATAAATAAATTATTAACATGTTCCTTAAAAGGATAAAAAAATCACTCAAACACAAAAGATTAAGAATAGTCAACTCATATAAATATTCCATTTTGTTTGACAAAGTAACACACCTTGAGAAAATATCAACGCCCTTTATTTATGCCATGTAAATTGCTTTCGTTAAATTAAATAACTTCTATCAAAAGTGACAACTTAAACCTCTATACAATGAGAGCTGACTTTGCGGCCGTATATTATCTTAGAAAAGTAAAATATTATTTTATCGGTGTAGAAAAAAATGAAATGAAATGAAGAAAGAAAACATGCAAGAGAAGAAAATTGGAATATAATGAGGGGAAAAAATAGTAACAAAAATTAATCAAATGAAAGAGTAACCAAATGAAGCACAGCTTGTATTACGTAGGAGAAGAAAAAAAACAAAATAGAAATAAAGTTTGAAATAAATTGAGCAGGCACGAGGTAATAATCAAATAAAGAAAGGGCTAGGGAAAGAAATTGGATTTTTTTAATGTCAAAATTTGTTTCATTAAAACGCAATAATATAATTTTATATGCCTCTTTCTTTAACTGACTATGACATAAAATGGAATTTTTTTTTCTTTTGCATACCCAGTTTTTTAGGCAATTAGGTTGAAGTGGCAATTCTTCAATTTTCTTATCTTTCTACGTCTGTCAAGGAAAAAAGTTTCTAGAAAATAAAAGGCTATTTTTTTATTCACATTAACTATCTTACGATGTAATTTAGAATGGTTTACATGCAAGATTATTTTTACTTCGGTAGGAGTTTTTTTAAGCAACAAATTAAACCTGTTATAAAATAAATAAACAAGAATTATTCGTTTATTGGCTATCTCTACTACTAATAAAAATGAATATGTGTTGCTGTCACTCTTCAGAACAGACCATTAGGTTTAGAGATATCGAATTTGGCATAAGAATACTTTGGGAGTTGGGAACATTCACCTATTATTGAGTTTTTAAAAATTTTAAGTAATTAAAATTTATGCAAAATTTTAAAATTTTTAAACCGTAACATTTGAAAATATTACAAAACAAAAATACATTTTACATCATCTTAAAATTAAAAATATTATCCTTTTAATGAAACCTATTTTGTTGCAGTAAATTTTTTGACTCTTTTTACTAAATTTTTGAAATTTTTTATTTTAAACAATCATAATGTTGACATATAAACCAGATAGGGTGTTTTCATCGTTGCTACAGATATTTTTTTCTGAATTTTTCTTCAATTGTTGTTAATGAATATATGAAGAAACTGTTTATTTTTCTATGTCACACAAGGTTTTGGTTTAAGTCATGATCTCTTTAAGTCTTCTAATAAATTTTTGAAATTTTGTTGTATTTAAAAATTAAGAATAACTAAAAAAGTTTTGAGACTCCATTGTAAAATTAAATTTCAAGTTCTAAATGATATGCAGAAAATTAGAGATAACACTTCATCCCTTATTTAGTAGAATGAACAGAACAGTGTAAAGTTACGTAAATAATACAAGTATTATGTCTACAGAAGTTCAAAATTTAAAAATGCTTAACTGAGAAAGCCATTAAGACTAACATATAATAAAATATAAATATATAATATAATATAGATATAGTATATAATAAGACCAATATATAAAATCTAGAGAACACGTTTAAATTTCATTTTATAGTTCTTTGACATTGATAGTCATTGTTGTTACAGAATAACATAATTCCAAAAATGCTGTTCAGGTTCAGCAGGACTCAAAACATAGAGATTCATAAAAATCATGAATATTTTTAAAGGACAATATTTTTTGTCTTTGTATTTCCATCTCTATTAATAATAAAGATAAATGTGTGTGGGGGTGGGGGTGGACGTTCTATAGGGCAGAATGTTACTTGCAGAACCATTAAATTTGACGCAGCTGTACTTTGAAAAAATTTCAAACAGTTTAATATTTAACAAACGAACATTTTAAAGTTTTAATTACTCAAAAATTAAACGAAGTTATACTATGCTTCCTCAATAAATCCTTAAAATATTATTACACAAAACTAACTTTAAATTAAAAAAAAAAACTGTGTTTTTAATACTATTAATTTGATAATTGTGCAACATTTTCCAAAATTTAGCAATTTTTAATTCTTTTGTGCCATTTTTAATTGTAAATTTCATTGTTGAAATGAAATTTAAACCATCTTTCATGCATCATCAAATATTTAATCATTTGATATTCTACCATCTTTAAAGTCTAAAAAGAAAGAATTTCGTTCAATGTCTGTTTAATTTACATGGCGGATAATAAAATGGAAGTTACAATACGACGAGAATCAGAAAATAGACGAATTGGGTAGTCACATTTTTAATAGCACTATGATATTTAATCTGATTTCATTAAGAAATTTCATATACATAATAATTAAACTATTTGTGAGACTATTAAAATGACGCAGTTTTGTGGTCTCTCATAACTCAATGCTTAACAATTTTTTCATGGGGGAATCGTAGACATCAAGTTATCTTTAGCAGTTAGAACTGAAAGTAAACACAACCAGTTTGCTATATTAACTAGTCGCTTGTCAAAGGCAATATTTCATGGAAGAGTAAAGAAAAATGTTCGATATGAAAAGTGCTGAAATTTAAGGTTAATATATCAAGAATTAATTCCTTTGAAGGATGTTAAGCTATATATATATATATTTGAATATGGATGGTCTGATTATTAAAATGGTTAAAAATGATTTCCCCCCCCCCCCCCCGAAAAAAAAGAAAGAAAAGTCGCTTTTACATATAATGAGAAAACAAGGTTTTTTTGTATATCTAATTAGATTAGAACTGCTAAGAACCGAAATAATATAACTATATGAATTTGAAAATAACAAATATTTTGAAATTTATTAGAACCACTATAAAATTAAAAAAAATTAATATCTGGATTTCTACCAAAAAATTAGATTTTGGAACGCTTTCAAGTTATTATTGTCACTGCTATTTCTTTCAGTTATAGAAGTACTTTTTATTTAAAGTTCCATAGACTTGCTCCAAAACTTTGTATCTTTGATTCAGAGTGTTAGCTGAATAAAATAAGTTCAGTATCTTGATATTCGAGAGGAAAAAATAAGCCTTTTTTATATTTGACTATCTAAAAATCCAAAAGAAATAATTTTTTAAATTTGATTTCGCTAATCTATATGTTACAGCACAATAAATGCAATGTCAGTTCGTAGTGTAATTCTTTTTATGGATGTTGTATGTGAGTAAACAAATTATTTACATATGCTATCTTTTTACTTAAAGAATACTTCTTATATAATTTTTTTTATTTCAAAAATATAATTTAAACAAATTTTTGGAGCATAAACGAAAAGAAAAATAAAGTTTGGTAAAAATAGGTTCTCATAATTTATCATAGAATACAACATAATAGAATTTTATTAATAAGCTGCTAAAATATGAGTATTCTTAATTATTCATAAGTTGAAAATTTAACTACAGTACAAAGTTTTGCTCATTTATACTTTCTGTTCTCAAAATAACTCTCAAAATCATCTCAAACGAATTTTAATTTCATAGCAATTAGCACATTTTGAGAATGATTTTAATCTTAATTTGATTAAAAAAATCAACAGCAGGGAAACTTTTGTTAACATACGAATTAAGTAAAAAATAAATCATCCAATGTAGTTAGAATTGTTTGCTTCCGTTCTCAATCCATGAGTTACGGTAAAATATCAAGCCTATATAGAGGTTATTAGCATATTTTTTAAAAATTATTTTGATAATAAATAAATCCCAATTCACCGACTTTCAATATCCCTAATGTTTTCTCTTGATTTTTACTAATAGCATGCAATATTTTCCATAACGTTAATTCTTTTTTAAGTATTAATTCATAGTAATTCATAGTTTTTATGTCTTCCCTAATTATTGGAACAATTCCTCTTTTTCGACCTTTTAAAGAAAAAAAATAACTAAGATTATTTATTCCTCTCTTTAAAAGATCAAAAGACAAGAGTAAGCATATGGATAATAAATACGGTATTATTTTTAATTTGTAATATTTTTCACTACCATATTATGCTTGTCATTGGAAAAAGAGACTTACAAAGATTCTTAATGGATGATTTAATGATCTCTGAGCTTCCATGAAAAAAGCTCTGGAAAATACAAGCATTATTTCGCTATCTCTGTTAGGAACATAAATCAGGGATTTTTCTAGAGAATCCCATATGGTACTACCTCCTATCGGAATACTTATATTTATCTCAGAGATAGAAGCGATTGATTCTTTTTCTTTCTTGAGTGCTCACTACATTGTTACCTTTTGACATCAAGAGCTATATTGCTGTTGCTTCCTGTTTAATTAATGATTTGTCGACTCTCGTGTGTCATTTCTATAAAGTATGTATTTTTGTTACCTGTGATTCTTGCTTTCTTGTAGAATAAAGCATCATTTTCCCAACATATTGGAACTTTTTAACCGTACACCCAGAAGAAGATTTGCATTAAAGTATTTTAGAAGAAATGGGAGTGAAAGGTATTGCACGATAATATGCACTTATTTCATTTCTCAGTGAATTTTATAGAGGATAAATGTAATAAATTCAATTTTCCGTGTTCTTAAAGTGCATTTATGTACTTAAAGCTTAAATTTAACTTACATTTCTAGGTTGTGCGAGATTCTGGTTTCCCACTCTTCTTAGGATTTAATTTTTGTTAACCTGTCTATTCTACTTCAAATTGTAGTATCAAGGAAAACGCATGTGGCTTTATACAAATACTTGCTCAATTAAATTCTGAATAAATTCCTTTCTTAAAAGTATAGAATTTTTTTATATTTTCTCATTTTCTCTTATGCATCTACATCATTCATGCTTTGGCAAAAGATTTTTAAAGTTGTTAATTATAGAAAAATTTGCTTTAGCATGAAGATGAAAAATAAAGATATGATTTGTGTGCTAAAATACTTTCCAAAATTATCAAAAAATTAAAAATTTCGCTTAATTTTTAATGAATTAAAATTCTAATTTCAAAACAATCACTAAACAATTTCAACACCTCCCACACACTTTTATAAGTGCATATTAAGTATTATTATTATTATTTTGTGAAATAAATTGTTCAAAACTATGCTTATAATATTTTTCCAAAATTGATTAAAAATAAAAATTTAATTTTTATTAAAAAATTTGTATCATTAGAAAGATAATTTTTTCCGAATTTTGAGATTTTTCAAAATAACTTTTTTGTACTGTAATATTTCCGGATGTAATATCCAGGGAGGGGAAATTACAAAATTTCGCTTAATTTTTAATTAATCAATATTTATAATAAACGATCCGAAATTCCACCCCCACCCCCCTGCCGTTTAAAGTATATATGCGTCAACTTTGGCAGCTTTGAGTCATATGTTTAGCCTGTAGAACGCGCACGCACACACACACTATTCATTCTTACGCTCGCACATCTTTATTATTAACAGAGGTCGAGATTAGTACAGTATAGAAGTATATGGTATATTTCTTATAAAGAAAACAAAAGTATGATATTTTATGTCAAAGGTTTGGAGAGAAATTTTCAGGAAAACATTCATGAATTTTTATTCTTAAATTTTTCTTTTGTGTGTGTTTATCGTTAGTCGTTTGCTCCAGGACTGGTGCATTTAGGTTCGAAACCCATTTCTCTGCTGCACGCTTGGTGCAAATTAAATACATTAGAATCACATGTCTTCCCTTTGGTGTGGAGTGGAAGTTAGAGAAAGGGTTCAGATGTCTTTCTCATCATCCGACCATGGCTCAAAATTACAAGGTACATCCCAGAATAGTCTTAATGTTGCTCCAAAATGACACGCTAATGCAATTAAATTAAACCAATCTAAACTCTTCGTTCTAGAAGACTTAAAATTATATGTCCCCGAGTTTCGACCGTCATTTAGCTATTAATTCAAGAACACTTTAATTCTAGTGATTCGGCGTTCACATTTCGTCATATCATTACTGAAAAATATATCATTTATTATAATAATTGATGCTCTCCATCAGATAGCTAACAATATCCTAAACAGTATGATACTTTCTTTCATATGCAATCTTATTAACTTCACATTTATCCTTCATTAATTTTATTTGTTTTTTGCCAATAGGAATGTCTTTATAGTTGCTCTTAATGGATATATCATCTTTATCTTATCTTCTGATACATATTTCATACTCATATCTTTATGAACTTCCTTATGTCATGCAATCACAACAGATTGTTTCTTGGTGCGTTGTCTTATGCAGCAAATCTGATAATATTACATATTTCGTTTATTTTATGCTCAAGTACTCAATTATGTTAGCAACAATATATGAAATACATATCTTTACAAGATTTGTAAATATTTGTCAATATCTGATTTTGTATTAGACAGTTTTGTTCAAATGTTAAACGACATTGATTTGTTTTAAATTATTACTCAGCTTTGGGAGCAATTTTTTTTCTGTTCCTCTTGTGAATTTCTGAGAAAGCGTGTGATACTTCTGATTTAATTCCTTTCTAAAAGATGCTTACAAAAATATTATAAGCGAATCAAAGTTGTTGCTGTTGTTTCTAATGGCACTTGTCATTGACAAGCCCACTGACTTTAGAAATCAGTGATTTTAAGCCATGGTTGCGTCTCTTGTTTTTACAGTAGTGCCATCTAGGGCCAAGAATACGACTTAGCTACTCACACGTCACAACCCTTTTTACAGGGCAGACTTCATTCATGCATTTCATCCACTCATCCACAGATCGTAATTTAGATCTGAATCAGAGATCGATCACCCCTGATCCAATACCCCCAGTGGTATTATTCTCAACATGAAGGACTTTGTGATCACGACAGATTTATACGCGCGCCAGCCATCACACACACGGAGAGTCTTCGGCCGACGGGGTTCGACCTCGCAATCCAAGAGACGCGAATCAAACGCCCTACCAACCAGGTTATCCCAACCCATACGAATAAAAGTACAATGTTTGATGAAGGGTTGGCACATATTTGGCGGTGAATAAATATGCCAATGATTGGGTTCGTTTTGGGTTTTTGTAGCCATATTTGACAGTAATAGTATGCAAGTATCATTATAGTAATTTTAATGCTACATAGAAGGCCAAGAAAGAATCTTAGATTTTTCAAACGGAATAACTAACTGGATGTGCTACTGAAGGTTAAAGCGGGACTTTATGATGTTTCAATTATGAATACATCCATTTCGGTTATCACATGTGCAATACTTTGAAATTATTGGCTTTTTTTTCAAGCAAATTTTTATTTCTAACATTTTTATCTTAAAACTTAATGTATAGACAGGGGGTAGTGGTTTCCCCAAAACTTTCTCGCATAATCTCGAATAAGTTTGTCATGCTAAAGAACGCCTTCCACTGGATTGGCGTACAATAGTTACGAAACATCAACTTTTGGCGTGAATTTAGCATTTTTACTGAATTTAACTTGGCGAGTTATTTGGCGATTAATCCCTAGCATGCGTTAATAGTACCCAAAGATCGAATTTGTGCTTTAGACGAGTTTTTCATAACAACAAAATCCCATACAAAATTTGATAAATTTAAGTCATTGCGTTTTTGAATTATAACTTTCATATGTTTCTGAAAGTACAGACCGACAGACAGTCAACCAATTGTTTGATTTGGTTCAAAGTTTGATGGGCGTCTATTCTATATATGTTAAGTGAATGAACATAATTTTAATTACCTAGCTCTCTTCGTTTTGTAATTATCGTGTTAACTTATATTCGAACAGCCGGATCGACGGAATTCCTCTGAACAGATTTTTCAATCTGAACAATTTCATTCAACAATTTTACTGCAAAATTTCATAAACATCTGTAAATTTGGTGTAAAGAGCATATACCAAATTTTATACGTTTAGTTCAAAGCCTTGTGAGTTATCTTTATCACAGACAGACGTACATTTTTTTAAAAATGTGTTTCTCGAACTAAGAAAGGTCTAAAACGTGTAGATTTGTCAAAATTTCGAGTTCGAATTTTTGGCTATTTGATTACTGTATTTTCTCCTTACTACGTATACAAGTTAAAAAAAAAGAAGAAGTAGAAAAAGTTCAGCACACTCGCTGTATCAGAAAGGAGAAGTTGATGAGATTCTCCCCTTCTCCGAGATATATAGCAACTAGCATTCCGGTACGTTTGCAGCAGCAATAAAAATTTGAACTTTTCGATATTCCAGAACTGCACGTGTAGACGAAGAGTGATGCTATTTTGCAGTATAACAAGTTTGAGGATTTAATAGATTAATTTTTATATATTTAAATATTCAGACCCTTTTATCCATGCATATAAATATCATGTGTTTGTTGTCAAATATATGAATATTCTTTATTAAATGTTGTCATCTTTCAAGTTTCTTTCATTTATGGTTTCGTGAGTGAGCATAGATATAAAGTAGAGTATACACTATTACTGTAAACGCATATAATATCAAATACATTATTATTTATTCGGGGACTCGTCTCATTACGCTTCAACGCTCACAAATCCTGTATATGTATCCTGTCCCTGTATGAATATATATATTCTGCCCTGTACGTATCATGCCTATGTATTGCTATCCTGCCGAGTTGGCTAAAAAAAACCTGTTATCGTCGTTCGCTGCAACGAAAACATTGTACATTTCTTTTAAAAATGATTATGGTTAAGTATAATAATTCATTTGTTTATAATACCTTGATTCAAATCAGAGTACAAATTTTTGGTTTTTAAAAAGGTCCTTATATTGATTTTTGTAAGCATTTAGCCGACGAGTGAAACTTGTATAGAAAATTATGGAATTGCAAAAGAAGTAAGAAGAGAAGTGCGATAAGAGTTTCAAGATTATTTAAAGAGAACATTAAAAGTAAATTATTGAAATTTAACCATAAAGAATTTGTTATGTGATATTTTAGCACAATTATAAAAAATCTCGAAAATTACTAAAAATCTTAAATTGATTTTCTTTTAATGTTTACGATTTCATAAATATAGAATGAAAAGTTTTGACTCTAACAAAAGAGGTGTTTGCTTAATGAAGGTATTATAAAGACAAATTCAATAAGCAAATGAAAATTATCTTAAAAAAATTATAATGCATGAGAAAAATACAAAGTTGATTTTCCAATGAACCACTTGCTTGCAATTATGTAAAGAATGAATACATGAATGCATTTTAAAATTCACTAAAACATCTGACATGCATTTAAAAATTTATACAATCACATATCAAATCATAAATAAAAATGATCTATTTCATAAGGATTATAAGAATAAATAAAATTTTGTCACTGTTCCAAGACAGTTCTCTTGAACATCAAAGTGTAAGATGTAAACAAGCATGCCGAGCGTTTTTAAAACAATCGAATTCTTCCTGAACGCCTTTCAAAACTTTCTTCAAATGATTTATTGCCCTTGAATTCGTCTTCTTTCATAATTTAATATTCCCATGGGGGCGGCATCTCAGAAATGAGATTGAGAAGCTTCTGGTATGATGGTTGGTTCTCGCCACTCTGGTGAGTACAGAAATGGTTGGGTTTGGCTACCTCCTATCGATGATGGGACGTACTTCCTACAGGAAAGGCTGTACAGTGGCTGGTAATGGCGCTTAGGATTCAACCATAGTCCCCGCAAGTGTTGCTGTCGCGGGTGTTCGGTCAATCAGATATATTCGTTCCTTTGGGCCGGTTGGCATAGCCGGTTAAAGTTAAGGTTCATGTTTTGATAATGCTTCACATCATAACTGAGATTCATTTGCGTTTTGAAAGATAAATCAACATTAAGCCCATAGATGTCTCCAAATCTTCAAGCTGAATAACACATTGTTTTTGGAGCAGAGTATAAGCATAAAAGAATTATTTGTTTAGATTATAAATATATTACCATCTGTTTTTGTGCGATTTTTTTGCACGTGTGAAAGAATTTGTCATTTGAGCCGTTTAGTTTGAAAGTGGGGCAAATACATTTTTGAAAAAAAAAAAAAATGGAGATAATGGTAGTTATAGATAAAACTTATGATTTTTTTATACGTAAACAATTTAAAGTTAAAAAAAAATCAGATTTTAGTATTTTGGAGGTGGAAGTTTTAGCTCTTAACAGTATTGAAAATCTGTTTATTTTGAAAGTGGTCCAAATCTATCTTAGATCGAAATTATTTTTGACCGGATATATTACGGCAAAATTTAGCTCCGGTTGCTGTATGGTGAAGCAAATGTGACCGTTTGATATGTCTGAAACCTATCTATCTACCTTTGATAATGAAAATCGGTGTTTGTACAGTATTTTATAAATAATAAAAAGTATACATTAATTTTGTGTTTCGATAATATGTTTACTTCCAATACCGATTGTTCAGTCCAGTGACAATGAAATAAATATCGTTGATCACAAGTTTTTGTTGTCAGGACATTCAATTTTATCGAGCGATCGTGATTTTGGAATGGTAGAAGTGGCAATCCGGAAAACTTGTTCCTTGCATATTCCCCAGGATTACTATAAAGTAATACGAAATTGTCGAAAACATAATAAATGTTTAATACATGAAATGAACCGTGGATATTTATTTTCAATCCAACCTCTGGAGAAAGCGATTTTAAAAAGAAATAAAATTACGGATGGAGAACCCATGAATTGTGTAACTATATGCTGGATCAGATTTACAAGGGATGCTTCAGACAAAATGTTCTACGAAATTTTGATATAACGAGATGCTGAATTTAAAATTAGCAATTTGCCACCACAACGAGGAAGACAAGTAATTTCAGACAGAAATATAAAATTGTCTTTTATATATGAAAAAAAGGAGTTCTATTACATCTGAAAAATGCAATGACATAATGGAATTATTACCATATATACTTCCTGTTCATCATGAACATTTTAAAATGTTAAATCCTAAATAAAATTCAATTTAATTATACCTACGTATAAACTGAAAATATATAATTTCATTGAAATTTTTAATAAAACTGAATTGCTTTTTTTTACATTATATTTTCTACAAGAATATTCTTTGTTTTGTTTCACTTTTTATCAAATGAATAAATAATTATAAATTTCTGAATAGTATTTTGTTTTTATTTTTAAAAAAAGGCTGATGCAACTGAAATATTTCCTAATTAAATGGACGTTTGCAATAATTTATTAATTTTTAAAGTGAGGCAAGTCCATTTAGTTATAATAAAACTCTTATTTTTTTAATCAGCACTGTAAACACTATTGATTATAAATTTACATTCTCTGGTGCCATAAAATACAAAAAATATATCTATTAATATTTATAAATATTTTTAATTTATTGAAATGCAAACCTTTAAATATCTCTCAATTAAAAAAAAAAGACTTGCTTCATTTTTAAAATAAACGGATCATTTGTGTAATCTTCATTAATATATAAATTTGTGTCTTCTTTCTTTTTAATCAATATCCTATTTTGCAAAATTAATTTTTCTATAAATGTTTAAATAGCAAAAGATTTAGAAACTAATAACCACGATAAATAACAATTTGACTTTACAGTTATTTAAAGGCAGTTTTCAGAATTAAAATAGAGAACGGTTAGTATTCCATTTCAAATCAGACTGTTAAAAATATAGAAAAAAAAGTTACTGAAAAAAAATTCTCTCATAGGTAATCGATGTGCAAGATTTCAGCTTGGTTTAAAACGAAAATGCTGAAATCGATAATTACAACAAATGCACGGAAAACAATTTACGCAAATTTGTTTTGTACAGAAATGTGGCAAGAAACTAGAGAGAAAATATTCTGTTATTAATCCATATTAGGGTTATATTTTCAATATCATGACTTTATCTTTCTAAGATATTGTATTGGAAAATTTTTATTTACAATATTCGTCTTGTCATACCTTCCACTGCTTGCAAAGGAAATTTGATTTCATTACGTTCATTAATTTTAACTGTAAATTCCTTTAAATAAGATAAATTATTTTGTGAGAAAAAAAAGTGAAGCACAGTTGTATGGTCAAATAAAAGTGAAATAAGAAATTTTTTCAAATTTATCAAAAAAAAAAAAATGAATAAAAGAATAACTTTACTTTTTTTCTCCCATTTTATTTTTACATATAGGTTTATTCATTTATTGTTAGAGAAAAATGTAATTACTAATGGATCATTTAACTATCTAGTACATTACAAAAATAAATAACATGAAAGAGAAAAAACCAATTCCCGGTTTTCAATTTTCAAATTATTGAGAAAACGAAAAACGTCATTATAAATGATAATTTCGAGCTGTGTGTGTACATTTTCATGCATTTCTAAAGGTCATTGCCATTCGTTGAGTTATACGTGATCGAATACATTAAGAGATTACGTGAATTGAAATACCATTGCATATGTATTGATTTTGTTGACAAAATCGATAAAGTAAAAAGAAGATAAATTAATGTGTGGATTTCTATTTTTAGCGGCATTCTTCCGTAGTTTAAACGGCTGTATCAATTTTAGCGCAATATTCATGAAATTCACATTAGGCAATGGCCAAATCATTATTTCAATTATTTTTTTCATAAAATGTACTTTTGATTGCATTAAAACATGAACTGTAAAATTCTATGATTGCAAAATATCAAATTGTTTTATTGCTTAAAGAATTCTTTGAAGTTTGAATTGATGTTCCATAAAATGACTTTTTTTTATGTAGATTTACTTCAAATTGTAAGATTGACTGATTTCATGAAGTTTTTATTTAATTTGATGGAGTTTAATTCTTTTTTTTTGTCAAAAATTCATATTACAAGGTTTTTATGAATTTTTAGAAGATTCTATCATTAAAATCTTTTTCACATAATAGTCATGCTAAATACATTATTCCGAAGTAACAAGCAATGAAGCTCTTTTCGTTGTAAAAGAAAATACGAAAATAAAAAAACATTTCTAAAAAAATATTTCTGATGCTACTAGATTTTCTTGCAGGAATTCTATAAAATTTATTAAAAGTCAATGCATTGGAATAGGTAACTTTTTGAATGCGCAAGAATGTATTTTTTCACTTAATTATATTTAATGAGAAAAATATGATAACCATATTAATTATGAATAATTAACGAATAATATTTCCATGTTACGTTACCGTTTAATTGTATAATCCGTTTGTTTCAAAAAATATTTATCTACTTTATAAAATAACAGAGAGAGTCAGTTAAAGTATACAAAAAAAAATTTTAACACGTTAGCTGGATATTTTATATTGTTAGTTGTTCTATTAAGGAACTAATGATATTTAGCTAGGTTACGAAAAAAAAAACTTATTTAATTGTGCGCATAATCTAAGTACACTATCTTTCATGCCACACTCATTAATAAAGATTTAAACTTTTAATTTATCAAAATTTTTTTGCACACATTACTTAAAGATGTTCATGTTTAAAAAAACCCAGTAATTTAAAGAATGAAATTTAATTTACATTGAAAAAGAACTTGTTATTTTATTGCAGGCTTATTACCTAAACCTTTAATGGATTTATGTTGTTATTACAAGAAACAACCAATTAAACAATATAACACAAATAGATATTTCATTTTAATTGAAAAATATATTTG
>JAPMOR010113597.1:93113-115613 GCA_026543865.1 Argiope aurantia | reverse complement strand
TAAAAATTAAAAAAAAATAACAATTATAATAATTTTTCGTTTTATGATTTTTCTTTGAAAACAATACAATACCTAAAAAAATAATAAATTCTGATATATATATATATATATATATATATATATTCACAAATATAGATTTTTTTTATCATGTTATCCAAGTAAATAAACAAAAACACAACAGTTTCTCGTTTTATGAATTTTTCAACACCGAGCATTCTGAAAATGATATTTCCGAATCGAATGATTTTACATACGCAAATTGTTCGAAAAATCTGAAATCTCATAAACGACTTGCATAAAAAATTTCATCTTCATCACCTCCTGGAAATGGTGAATGAAGAATCAGGAAGAAAAAGAAATTGAAGCACTATCCCAAAAAACTGTGTTTTTCAATTTGCATGCCTGTTGAAGCACTTCCCACACGCTATTATTCGCATGCATGGACTTACTGCATAAACTTCAACAATCGCTTTATTTACGCAACACTGCTTTGATAGTCGACGTATATTTAGA
Organism: Argiope aurantia; assembly: GCA_026543865.1. Classification (NCBI taxonomy): domain Eukaryota; kingdom Metazoa; phylum Arthropoda; class Arachnida; order Araneae; family Araneidae; genus Argiope; species Argiope aurantia. The sequence goes on along the minus strand of JAPMOR010113597.1, from coordinate 115,100 downwards.
TAACATTATCTCTCCACCTTTGTTCTGCAGAATTGATGTTGGACGCTGTGCCAACGTGATAAATAAAGCTGCATTTCGCCCTTAAAAATTGCTTTTATAAATAAATATGAAAGAAGTGAAGTGTGTTTCATTTCAAATTCTGAGAAACTGGATGTAAGTTTACTAGGAATGTGAATTTTTATTCTAAACAAAAATGTAAAATAGCTTTTCAATTTTTTTTGGATTCAATGAGACTGAAGTTTTTATCAAATAATTAATATATTTGTATGCAATATATTCAATGCATAAAGACTGGAATTGTAGAGTTTTACGATATTGAAAAAACAAGTACAATTTAATATGTTATTGTCATTAAGAAATACTTCAAATGTAATTGACTGTGCATAATTAAGAAATAATTTAACTCTTTTTACTCTTCTATTGTTCATAAGAAAATAAAAATTATTTATTCCTTATGACTTAAATATAAATTTTTAATTAATTTTCCAATAATATAACACCTATTTCCAATTAGCCTGTGTTTTATTATATCGAAAAGAGAAATAAATAATGGATGCAGTTCTTAAGCTCTTAACCTGCAACCTCCAATTTTGATAAATTTTCCCTAGATATCAAATTACAAGATTTTAACTGATAAAAGAATTTTCCCAAATGATATTTTGTAGTATCACACTCTCTTGGGCAGGCAGTAAAAATTCCTCTGGTTGGATTTCATTAAAAATTTGACTGACATCTATAAATCTGGTAAAAAGAAAATACGTCAAATTTCCTAAGAAAATACGTCAAATTTCCTAAGAAAATACGTCCTACATCTAATTCAAAGTGATTTTCAGTTATTATGTTCTTAATATCATGTTATTTATCATGTTACTATATTATATACATGTTAATTATCATGTTACTGTACTTCTTCATTGTATACTACGTATATGAGAAAGTAAAAATAGAAATAAATTACTCTTAAAATCCAGTTATAGTTATGTTATTAACCGCTTAACTGTCTTGCCCGTATGCCATACATGCATCGATTTATCGAATTTTGATAGTTGTAAGCAAAAAATAAACCATTCATAACGATTATAATTTAATATTAAAATTACTTCGAATACACAGATAAGTGAAGTATTCAATGGATTTCCATTTGAATCAAAATAATAAAATATTTCCAAAATAGGAGGTATCATCTTATTAGATAGTAAAGAAAATAAACAGTTAAGTGATTAAGGCATTTCATTGAAATTTAATGAGTTTGAAATTTCATATAAAATCTGACAATATGTACACCGTAATTGGGCGTTCGACTAAGAAGTTTGAAACGTAAATTTGTCAAAATGTTGAGTTCGAATTTTTTGACGATTACTATACTTTCTCATAGTAAACTAAAAAAATGAAAAAAAGTAAATATAGAAATACATAACGCTTAAAACCCAGTTATAGTTGTATTACTATATAGGTATTTCAATGAAATTTAATGAGTTTGAACTTTCATATAAAGTCTGACAACACGTACACCGTAACCGGGCGTTCACTTTTCCATCTAATCGTTGGTTGGCATCTTCAGTATGATTTTGGCATGGATTCAAGAAAGTTAAGTCGGAGTCAAAGTAAGAAAAACATTTATTTTCCGTAGATGGACCTGCCGTTGAAAGTACAGCCAAATATTTGTCTCAATACTTTCTTTTCATCGGCCAATTACCTGCAAGGGAATTCTTTTTGATTATTTTCTTACTAAAAGAACTATATAAATCCTTCTTTTAAGACCATTTGTAATATGAGATTTATATAGTTTAAATACTCTATCTTTTATCTTAACATAGCACTTTGTGCATAGCGCCTTCTTTTATCAGATATATGACGTTTTTTGATAATAAACTAAAATGCGATGTATCTTATAATACTTAAAAATTGTAAAATACAAGATAATAGGATTAGGTGATAGGTATAGATATACACAGTGGTATAGGTATATGTCTATCAGGTAACAGACAGGTATTTAGTATGTTAAATTTTATTGAATCAGAAAATAAAGCTGCTTCAAGAAGAATAATTATATGATTTCTCAAATCTTATTTTTTTTCTCTAGAAAAGTTTGCAATTTTATTTCCATAATTGTTTTTAACATAAAATAAAAAAATAACAAGATTTGAGAATATAAAGTATTTTATTAATATATAAATATCTGTAATATTTATCGATCTGTATCTATATCTATATATAATAAAAAAATATATGGCTGCAAAAGTCAAATATTAAAAATATGAAGGACTAATAAGGATACTTTAAGTAACTATATTAAGGAAACTAAATATAATTATTTTCTCAAATTCTCTACCATGTGGAGCCAATGGTGTAAAATTCAAATTTAATTATTTTGACACTTATATATTGAATATGAAATAATTTTCTATATTTTATCTAGTAAACGTGGATTATCAAAGTAATTTTTAATTTTATTATTTTCTACATTTTTGTCGTTAATAATCTATATTAACAAAATTCATTATAATCATTTTCTCAAATTCTCTACCATATTATTATATGGCGCCAATTTTATAAAATTCAAATTTAATTAAAATCTATTGAATAACTGATGATTATGTTTTGAAAATTATAAAATCTAGCTTAAAACTCAATACTATATAAAATTTCAAAAATCTAGTACATCAAAAAATTAATAAAAAGTCAACTATCCAATCTCATTTCTAAAAACATAAAAAAAAAATTAAATAAAGACGATGACCCAGATTATACCTTGTTACGTGCAAATATGATGACCTTTGCCATATCTTGATGCTTGTAAATATAATGAACAATATGAATGTCTTGATGTGTATAAATATGATGGTTGTAAGATTGCCATAATATGCTTTAATGTGATGATTTATAATAATGCCTTAACATATTTAAATATGATGATCTATATGAATACATTGTTATGTATAAACATAATGATGAACCTGGCTTCTGAAATGAAAATCATAACGTTGACTGAGGTGCAATTTGCGAAGAGAAAGCGGACATGAGCTGCAAATGTAGTGTATTCAGGGTTAAAAGTCCAAGAGATTGATTTTTGTAATTTTAGCAAATTTTATAGTAATAAAATATTAATTTAGCTGAATGCATGTAAATTTAAATTCTTTCAAAGTCTATAGGATCGTTTTTTTTTCTTCACAGGATATAATGTTAAAATTCAGTCAAAACAGTCTATTGGTTTGTTTCAATTTTCTTACCCTTTACTCAGTATGCCAAAGTTGCACTTTAATATTTTAAGAACTATTCATATTTTTTTAAGGTGAAAAAAAAAATGAAAACTTCGAATGACAGCAATGTATAGTTTTTCCTTCACTTATCCTTTAGAAATATCAGTTTTTTTCTATTTATAATAGAAATTTTAATGTTTTTATATTAATATTATGATTATAACAAAAAAAACGTGTACAAATAATAAGTATCCACTTATTTTTCTTATATACATACATTTATTGCACGAAAAATAAAACATAGTTAAATTTCCATATTTCTCACTATAATTTTCATTAAAAATGTCCATGTTTGATACATCTTAAAATAGTGGGATTGTAATAAAATCAGTAAAATTTCCGTAAAATAATCAATAAATAATCAGTAAAGTCAGTCATTAAAATAAATAATCACTAATAATATCAGTAATCAGCAACAATAACAGTGAATCAGCAATTAATAATATCAGTGAATCAGAAATTAATATCACCAGTAATCAGTAATAATATCAGTAAAATAAATAATCAGTAAATTCAGTAAATTAATCAGTAAAATTTCAAAAAAAAACTTGAAAAAATATTAGCATTTGTGGAATGAATAATAAAATTTCCTATAATAGTTAAAACGAAAAGGGTTGAAAAATTGCAATGTAGATAAGATTTTTTTCAATTCAAATCTCAGCATTGGCCAAAATAAATCACAAATTAATTTTTACAGCAATATAGTTGTGGATTATTTAATGAATGTTGTTAACAGGCATTTCATCTCAAGCAAATAGCCTATAAACAAGTGTTAAAGAAAGAAGACAGCTCTTCTGCATCGCAATTAATTGGAGGCTCAACGAAAGTAGAAGTCTTATTCGCTACGGAAGTGGCAGTCTTTAGTGAAGGTGCTAGTAATAGACACCTATTGTTCTTTTTGAAAAGATATGCCGGATGTATTCCCGAAAGCTTCCCAAGGATTTCTTTTCAACGCCCACTTTAATAGAAAATCTCCATGCCGCCATAGCTAAACGTCACGAATGCAGTTTTGTTAATCAGATTTAGCTCATTTGTATGAAGTTCAAGTTTAATTTTGGATCGATCGCTTCTAGAATAGTGCTAATAAAGTGCAGAATTTCCAATTTTCCTAAACAATGTTTTTATTGAAGGCGATGTTTAATTCAAAACGTTTGAATTAAACATTTTCTGTTAAATTTTTGAGTAAGAACATTTTATCATATTCCGGTTTTAAAAAGAAATAATCGAACATGAACATTTCCACTTTTATTGATGAAAAAGTATAATGAGATGATGTATATATCAATAATTACTTAAATGATTATAACCAGAGAGTACTGTTTATGTGAATAATGAATAAACAATAATAATTTACTTTCTGATAAATGAAATAGAATAAAATTATCTGAATTAAATTTTGACGACAAAATTTTTTTGTTAAAAAACATTTAGCACGATACTGTTTTGAGTGCAATTTATCTCTCTTCGTTTTTCTTTTAAACTAATCGCCGATGGCAACTAACTAATTCGCCCGAAATATTGGTGAGTTTGCTTTCAATTAAATCTCTTTTAATAGTTCTATATTCATTATTATCATAAAAAAAGATTCTTATTCAATAAATTATGGAAAGTAAAGTCATTCTATTTAAATAGTCTTAAGTCTGTTCTATTTATTATCTATGCGAACTAGATTAATGGAATCAAATTCCATGACGCATAGTAATATGGAAAATATAACTATCCGGTTCGTCTATTTCCAGAATTTCTTGGTATTATAACTTCACTTCTTTATTTCCTATTCACATAAAGCAGATATTAGATAGAATTCTTATTCCTTAATGGCAGAAAATCATTCGAAAAAATAATTGGTAAAATAATAAAAACAGCTGAAATTTCAAATTAGAAAATAAATACATTGTTGAAAAATACATAAAAAGTTTTATTTTATCATGGAACAGACAGTTTTTTAAATTTTAAAATAGTATAAAAATCAATTTTGTGCAAAACTATTTTCGGGAGTGTTCATGAAAAAATGCCAAAATTTCGCTTAAATTGTATTTAATTATAGGTTTTATTAAAATTTTCAAAAAATTATTTGGGGGTACACATTTTTCTATCTTTCAAAGTATATGTGTGCCTAATTTAGTAGTTCTAAGCATAGTGGTCTGTCCCATAAAATGTCAACACACACACATGCACGCACACACGCGGATAAATTCAATAATTGAATCAAAAATATTGTAAATATTTAAAATATTTTAGACTTTTCTTAAGATTAGAGGAAAAGGATTGCTTGGAAATAGTACGAAAGTTACTGAAAAGTTTATTTTTTGAATTTAAAATTAGTGTAAAAATGGTCTTTGTGCAATATATGAAGTTATATGAAGTTATTGAGAAATAAGATATCTTGATTAAATTTTAATTAAAGGTCTAGTTAAAGTTTTGAAAACCATTTCTTAGTCAACTCCTATTTTTTAGGAGAAAGAAACTATGTATCAAATTTGATGACACTAAATAGCCCTATATAGCATTTTGAGTGATTTTTTAAGTATTTCATACGATACAATTTACAGATAATATTTCAACTTATAAACATCATCATGTTAAGTTGAAGTATATGCTCTACTTTAGCGTTCAAAAGCAAAATAAAGGAAACATCACTATCGGAGTTCAGATTCAAATAGTTAACAAACTTCAGCTTTTGAAGTTATGTTTAGTCGTTCGTGAATCCACAACAGCTTGTATTATCTGCAGCTACACTGCAAATTTAAATTATGAATATATATTAGTTTTGGGCATTTTCAATTATGACTTAGTTAGCAGGGCAAAGTCATTATCCTTCATTCGCATTTCTCGTATCGTGTCTCTGTAACAATTTTAATTAACATTTTATGTTTGTTAATTTAGAGCCCAACTGGTAGGAACTCATAACAAGCCTCCTCCATATGCCCTTGATTTTCTATCGAAGACCTAACAGCCACTTACTGATGTGGTTTGATAAAATTTGGGAAAAAAGGTGCTTGGCTAGATATTCCTGTTTATTTTATCAAGGTTTAAAATTATCAAATCCATCACACAATTATTCTCATGTTGCTTCAAAATGGGATTAACTGATTCTAAACTGACAGTTAAGTAGAATTTCGGTTTGGTGATCGAAATATTTTAAATTTCTGTTAATCGGACACAGAATTTATGGATATTTCAATCTTCTTATATTAGTTTAATTAAGATTGGTAAGCAAAGCTCACGGTAAAATGTTATTTCTGCCAATTTTTCTGCTTTCATATTATCGTGAGCAATGTTGATAACAGACTTATAAAGTTAATACGATGAAAACTCAAAATATTAATAAATCTGCACTTACCAACTTCCGTTCAATTTACAACCAACGTGCATGGAAATTTGTATTCATACTGTTCAGTAAAGAATAAATAAAAACAAAATACCTTTGATTCACCACTCCAATATAGAAACATCGATTTGGTGAAAAGAAGTGTGCCATAAATTCAGAAATATTTTCTAAATGAGAGGGGAAAAACAAAGCATCTAAATAATGTTGAACGAGGATATGTCTGGTACGTGCAGGAAATAATGCCATATTTAAAATAAAATCCCAAACGCTCCGCTTAAACTATGCAATGACGGTGAATTTTCGTTATAAAAGAATCTTCTACTAGTACAATTATTGTACTGAATAGATTTCAATATCTTGAAAAAATAGTAACAATATTATTGGGTATTATATACTAATAGGGATTCAACACCCGCAAAGCAAATTTGGAAATGAAATACATAATTTAAATTATGTTTTCAAAAAATAATTATTCTATTTTTTAATCAGAAACCGTATACTTATATGGAAAAAAATACAATATATAAATGATTAATCACCATTTATTTATATTTACATCCTTATTTTTCAGAATTTATAAAAAACAAAATAACTTTTTTTCAATTTCTATTGTCACCACAAATGCAGTTCAAATAACGCAAGAATAAAAAAACAGCTAAACAAACAGCATATTGATAAAGGAAAATAAATAAAACAACGGAAGAAAGAAACAATAAAACTGGTTGTCCTTGAAACGAAAAACAAATCGTCACCGCTGCTCTTAGCAGATTCGAGAATCTTACATTTACATAGACCAATGCCAAAGAGATGAAAACTCGCCAAATCTGGTTTCTCTGCGGGTGTAAACATTGGCTGTTTGTCAGCTGCATTTCCTCACACAATTGACGATAGATTCGACTTGAGTGGGGAGGATGACTTTAAAGAGGCCTATTCCGCACATTTTTGAAAATCCTCATCCGAGCATCGTCCGGCATTTTTATTGCGTATTATGAAGATCGAACTCACTGTCCTTCAATGGACAGACATTTCCGGACTTTTTCCTTTTCACATCTTTCCTACTTTTAGCACCCCCTTTTCCCTTCTACCCTTTTGGAAAGGAAGAAAACTTTTATTTTATTTCCCAATCTTGCCCTTTTACGAGCTTTAATAGTGAGGATAACGCCGATTTACAATGAAATAATGCTCTTTTGATTGAAATGGACGCAAGACGGCGTTAGTGTGTCGTCGAATTTCGGGAAATCGTGATTTTATATTTTCGGAAGCTTTTCAAAATGCTATTAATGTCTAAAACGTTTTTCTTCGTTCATTTCAAGACGGAAATGTATTCGATTTTAGGAACTTTTAATATTCAATCGAAAAAATAGATTCGACTGAATGTCGTCGGTTGTTCGCTTATTGAAAGAGTTAAGCTGTTCTAATTTGCATAGCGAACAGAAGTTCCATTTTCTAATTTATTCGTTGGAAAATATTTGATTCCTTTTCAATTCATTTACGAATTTAAATAAGAGCTTAATGAATTTATTTATTCATTTACGTATTCATTTCTTTTTCTCATTATTAGATGGCGCACTATATTTTAAGAATTTTTATCGTCTGCAAGATAAACAGAGAATAAATATTTATTTCCAATTTTTTTTCATTTGTCTAATAATTGTTGTATCTTAGCACATGTATACCTCCAAATCACTTATTTTATAAAAAAAATCGATTTTTATATTATCTTGTATCAACATCCAGACATTTAAAATCTCAAAAACGGTTTACTTTTTTTTCCGTTGTAGTGGGAAGCAAAGCTACAGCCAAAATTAGAAACCGATTGTGAAATTTTCTGACCAAAAAAACAAAACTACAGAAAAATCAGCAATTGAATTGCAGAAGCTATTTCTTTAATATTAAACAAAGTAAACGTACAAATTAAAGAAAAGGACTTAAATTATAAGGTTTTTTAATTGCTTATTATAACTTAAGACACATCTGGTAACTGTTTTTCTATTTTATTTTGATTTATAGATTATTTCATTCGATCGTGTTCAAGTAGTTTCTGTTTTACGTGTTAGTTTATTATGAAAATACCATTTGAACTAAAGCTGAAGAAACTTAAAAATATGCTATCGACTGTAATAGCTGTTTTTGCTTTTTCCTATACAAGGTATTGAAATCCTCAAAAATTGAATGTGAGAATTTGACGAATCTCAGTTCTTCTCACCTCTGTGAGTCCAAAAATTACATTGAGAAAAGTAAGAAATAAAGGCGACACATACAATAAAAAAATTATCAAAAAAAGTATAGTTTTTTTCAATAGAATGAAAATTAATAATAAAAGAAAACAACGAAGTCAAGGAAGGTATGATTTACAATTATAGTGAATTTTAAAATGTTAAGTTATGTATATAAATTTTTTGTAGTACTTTAAAACATTCTTGTTTTTTGGAAAGTTGAATTTTTTTTTTGATTTCTAAAAACCCCCTTCCTTAAAAGGATTTTAAGATATTAAAATAAAATTTTACCTTAATATTTTGTATATCTATAGGTATGTACTGAGCATTATATATACAGGTTGTTAATGTATAATCATGCATTTTAAGTCAATTTTTATTTAAAAATTGCTATTCGTTTCGTATTATGTGCACAATTTCTCAGTTTATTTATCTCGCACAACGAAGATATTTAAACTCTAAATATCTCTGTAACTTTAAAAAAGTATTCAAATATTTTACTTCATAATATATGTAACCATGCAGCAACTATATTGGTGAAATAAAAAGTGAAATTAGGTTAAATTGTAGTAAAAAATCATAAAATAAAAATAAAATTAATCAAAATAGCATTCAAATACACAATTTTACAAAACATTTTAAGTTTTCAAAGAAAGTATTCCAAACTTATACACATACTTTAATCCTGTCCTCGACAGGATTAAAAAATTTTTTTTTTTACTTTTATTGTTTTTCAGGGAATATTTTTATTATTTTTTAGGGAAGAACTTCGTGTGTATTTTAGCGCCCGTCAGGGCATCTCTCATGTGTATTTTATCGCTTTGAAAATAATTGCATGCTTTCAGTAATATCATCGGTCAGGCGTGCAGAAGCATATTGTTTTGCATTGAAATGCTTCAGAAATTCTTCATAATGTATCTGCATTTTATGCACAGAATGTTAGGAGGAGAATTAATTGAATTACATACTGGAATGCTAAGTGGGTGATATTTATTTATTTTATGAAAATAATAACTCAATTTTTAGAAAAACAAAACCACTATTATCACTACCACCACTAACAGCAACAACACAAAAACGGTTTATACAGTACTAATAGAAAAAGTGTAAAACTCAGCATACAAATACGTGATATTCATTTCACAGTTATACTCATATTATTTATATTCCTTATTTACCTGTAATAGTTAATGTACTTTTGTGATTGTCAAGTAAGAGCTTTCCTGATATCTAAACATAAAGTGAGACCTTCTCATCGGAAGCCATTTTCACGGTAAAGAAATATTACCTCTCCAACTGGACATTCGTTTCTAACTTCAAGACTGTAATCACATGATTAAGAAATAGGACTATATCAACCTTATATATTGAATCAAATACGCAAGTCGCTGTCAAAACCAAGGCCACTAGCCCACTGCCATTAATATCTTTTTGAAGAAAGGAAATTTCAATTTAGAATCACATTTGTTTTATTAGTATCAACTATTAATTCTTGACCCTAATGTGAGCCATCGAGTACAAAGATTCATTCCGACGGGGGAAAATCGGTTATCATCTGTATTAGGTACAAAAGTATCGGATACAATTGAGCATTAGTATTAGGTACAAAAAGCTACCTTTCCCGCTTTGATATATTAGGTACCTTTACCTAATATATCAAAGCCGGGTATCACCAAACCGTACTAAGAAAGGTTGTCCACTTCATCGAATTGCTCAAATAACGAACTATTAGGAGTTTTCGTACAAGATGTTTTAATATGATTTCGTCTTAAAAAAAATATATTGGTCTCCAAACGCTAAGGAGTTACTCCTTTTCTTATGCTAAGTATACTAATATGAAAACACAACAATTGTTGACGATTATTAATTGGAAATAAAAAATCTCATAACAATATATTTCAAATAAATAATAAAAAAGAAATTGAATATCCAGAAATACAAATCAAAGAAATTTTCAAGTTTGATAATAGCAGCTTTATTATAAGTGTCAAAAACTGTAAAATAATAGCTGAATGCATCATCTTTTATATCGCTTTTTAAAATTATTTCTCTTTCATGTAAAACATTATTTTTCCCTTTCGTTTTTCTGTTAATGGCGAGCACAAAGGAAACACTCTCCGTTTAATTTATTATCTTATATACAAAACAAAGGCACTGGAAAATTATCGTAAGGAATATAAAGATGTCATTTTACCATGACAATGAGTAAACAATTTTTAAAGGCCAAAAAATCCGATTAAAAATATTAATTGCTTGTATATTTCATAAATTAAATGTAATAAAAGGAGGCATAATTTATCAGAATTTGAATAGAAAATGAATGTTTATTGATAGTTTAAATTTTTTATATAATTCTCTTTCAATCTAGAGATAGACGAAACAGGTATTCTAAACCAAATTTCTAAACAAATATATTAACATTAATAATTTATCTTCATTGAAAATTTCTAAATTTCAGTTATTCCAACTTATTATTTCACAATTCCAACTTTTAAATAAATGCTTTACAATTTCCGGACAAAATATTTTCGTTTCTATAAACAGCTTATGATTATCAGCCATTCAAGAAAAAAGTCTGTATAGTTTACAGATTTTTTTCCTAAATGCGCGGAAAAGAAAAAGCTAAGATTAAATTTTATTGACACGGCTTTTATACGTATTTTTTCTTTGACATTTCAGAATTTTAGTTAAGACGCTTTGAAAAAGAATCGTTCGAATGAAAGAATTTTTTGACTGACAAACAAATAGAAATTCAGTAGAGATTATAGATTTTTCATAAATACTTGAAAAAGAAAAGCCAAGATAAAAGTTTTATTGACAACGGTTCTTTTTGTGTCACATTTTTTTTAACGCTTTAGTATATTTTCAACAAGGATTGTTTGATTGAAAATAATTTTTTTAAAATACAAAACGCATTTGTAGGTCTCTATAGTCTTTTACTAAGGCTGAAAATCCTCATATTTCTCGGCAATGGTTTTTTCTAAGCTGATGTCATGTATAAATTTTCTTTTCAAGTTTTAATCAAAATGATTGAAATGTGATAAAACTATTTAAAAGTTAAGATGAATTCATGAATTGTGAAAAACAAGGATTTTATTTGATCTTTACATTTTTTCACATCGTTTCGTTCATCACTTTTAAAATGTTGAATGAAAAAAAAAATTATTCAATAATACCAATATCTCCTACATTGATACGAATTACAAACAAATAGTAACTAATATTTTTCCGCAGAAAGTTATTTATTCCATGCCAAATAAGGAATATTAAAATGATTAAAAACTAATGTTATTTATTCAAATAATTTAAATATCATAATAAAGGGTGTCCCAAAATTAACGTAAAATTTGAATTTGTCACCATTTGTGCAGTAAAATGTAGGCAACCCTATTAAAAAAACCATTTGACAGCTGATAGTTCAGAGTAGTAAAAATGAAGCGTTATATGATAACGTATTTTCATTGCTGAATAATATTTTGAAAATAATGAAAGTCTGGCCGCCACAGTTCGAAAATTTGAGAACTGGCCCCCTAAATCAGGCGATTTAACACTGTTGGATTTCTTTTTATGAGATTATTTGAGGTGAAAGGTCTATTATTTGAGGAGGAAAGCATTGAAGCATTGAAGGAGGAAATTCAATGATGCATCAACGAAATTTAGCCACATTTATGCAAATAGGTCACTGAAAATTCCTACAACATATTGCATATGTACCAGTAAAGCCTTGGAGGCCATTTGCCCTATGTATTATCTCAAACATAACGCTATTTTGTGTACTTTAGGATTCAATATAAATATAACAACTTAAAGAAAAAAAACCGTGTTTTTATTTAACTCAAATCTTGCGTTAACACGTTGTTCATTAGTGTAATGCTCCATTTATATTAACCCTAATCTATCAGCTGTATCAGCTTGTTTTTTAACCCTTTCTAGGGTCGTGGGAAGTATGCTTCCCACCAAATTTATCAATCTTTGTATGAAATTATGTAGGTTGGCATAAATTCTGACAAATTTTTTTAGTAAGTCAGAAACTTAGATGCTTCTTTATCTCAGACAAAATGATGTGTCTTGATTTGTTACTTAATTATTAATTAACCAAATTAATTAATTAATCAAATTAAATTTATCTAATAAGCTAAGTGAATCCCTTTTCTAATTCTAATTTCAAGCCTAAAAATATTTTAATATAATATGACTAGAGAAAAATGGCCCTTTAAAGGGTTAAAATAGAGTTGCCAACACTTTACAGCACTAATGGTGGTAGATTCAAATCTTGCGTTAATTTTGGGACATCTTTTAGAAAAGAAAGACAATTTAATATAGAAATATATTGTTAATAAATTGAAAAGAATTACGGATTACAGTTTATAAAATTTAAATTAACAAAAACTTACTATGAATATACATGCTTTCAAATTTTTGTTATTGTTTTTTCTTAAATAATCAACTAATAATGACAACCGAAATAATAAATATATGAATAGACGTTAAAAAATGATATAATGTTTTCGTAAAAATAATATTTAGTCTAAGTTAGGTAAGTAACATAAAAATTGTGGAAACTGGCTTAAATTTATTAGAATAAAGATTAAAAGTAACAGATTGAAAGTATAGATTATAGAAAGGGCATTCGTTTATACTGTAAGTAGCATTTCTCGTACGATTTTATTTCAGAAACAACGAAAAAAAAATTGTTTTGTACGACACACCTAGCAACAAGTTGAGTCATTCGGTGTTGTCGACGTCAAAGCGCTTTGGGAGCTTTAAAATGCGTATCGATACATAAATAATGAAAGAAGAAAGGATATCAAATTTAGCAGCAATGAACATTATGAGTTTATTTACCAGATTTAAGGTGCATTTATTAAAAGATGCTTGAAAAATTGATACGAGATTGATCAATGCGTTAGGCAGTTGTTTACCTGAGCTTTTATTTTACTAAATATTTAATTATGGTGAAGACAGCCTTTCATCTCCATTATTTTTATTGTAGATATTCAAATAAAATGGTGACAAGAAGAAAGAGAATAAACTGGAAAATTATATGTGTTCTCCAATTGTTAAATATTATTAAATTCCATCGAAAACTATTGCGAATACAGTGAAACGAATATAGAGAAAAAACTATTTTGATAATATTTGTCTTTTGAAGTGATATAAATCATAGATTTTTGTTTAACCTTAAAAATTCATAAATACTGAAGAAGGAGTTACTTTTATTTGTTTTTCAAACATCTTTCATATAATAGTTGAAGTAAAAATCATTAAGGGATCAGATTGCTATTTGAAATTAAACTTAAATCAAATGTATATTGAATGCACGATATCAATTTCTTTGAAATAAGGCTGCACTAAAATCCTATTTCATTTCTTCTATATTGATGCTTTGAATGAAATATAAAATGGCGCTTCGAAAATATTTTAAATATATCAATGCTGCTTTCATTTAAACTTTTAAAAAATAATATTAAAAAATGAAATAAAAAATAACCTTTGTTGATTTTATTTTAAACTCAATTATCAGTTTATTTACTTGGAGTAAGAATTGTTGCTGTGATTTCCTCTAAACTTCCGCAATTGACCTTTACTATAAAAGCGAAAATTACGATAGAGTAAATAGTTCTAAAGAACTTAGTTGGGTTCGAAACGTGTTCTCAAATGAAAAGAGGAAGAAGAAAAGAAAAGAAAAGAACGATAGAAGCTTTTCAAGTAGTACTATTTATTTTTATCAGCAGTCTGCAAAAGGGAAAGCAAAACTAACCATTACAGTTAAAGGTATCTTCGAAAATGGACTAATAGAGCTGGTGCAAAAGACTACAAAAAAAAAGCTTGAAATACAGCAGTTAAAACAAATAACAACTGCACTGCTGATAAAAGAATGAAATTTCTTCCGTTTTCACAGAAACGTTGGTAGTAAATAAATAGTAAGTTTGGTTTCAAGTAAAAATTCGAAATAAATCAATAATACAACTAATTGTAGAAAATAATGAAAGTCTTCAGTGTAAGTTTAATAATGAAAATAAGTTTGGAATACGGCAATTTAAACAAATAACAAGGCACTGAGGATAAAAGAATGAAATTTCTTCGTTTTTCAAAAAACGTTGGTAGTAAATAAATAGTAAGTTTAATTTCAAGTAAAAATTCGAAATAAACCAATAATACAATTAATTGTGGAAGATAATAAAAGTCTTTAGCGTAAGTTTAATAAATTCCCAACACAACTAAATTTTAGTTTAAATTCAAGTTTGGAAATTGCTAAACAAAATTTAAAATTTTTAGAATAGAACAACTTGAATTTCATTTTTGTATTCTTGATAATTTTGAAACTAAGCCAGCTAATAAGAAAAGTAAATGGTAAGCAAAAAATTACAAAAATAACGGAAACCAACAAAACTAATAACCTATACACATAAGAAGAAATCTAAAATGGAAAAAATAATTCAAAAGTGAAAAATAAATCTAAACTTTAGTATGTTTGTAATTAAATTAGGTGCTGTGAAATATTCATTCTATAAAAATGAATAAGAGGTTGTAAATAAATAATTAAAAAACATTTATTTCAAAGACCATATTTTGAGTTCTAAAAATTAAATTTTGTAATTTAAGAAATGTTCATTCAAAGTTTGCAATGATTTGAAAAATAAAAACAAAACAATTGAAATATAGTAAATTCCTTCGAACTAAAATATTTTAGAAGAATGAATAATTTCTTAAGTGCTTTGATTTTTTGAAAGAATATTTCGTTGAAAAGGTCATCACAGTTGTATACTCTGAAAATAGAGAATAGATAAATAAACAGTATTTAAATATTTACAATAAGTCTTCACACTATAGAAGAATTTAAGAAACCCAAAAGAGCTTTAGCGGTTAAGTTAAACTGTTTACAGTGGTCATAGAATAACAACAGTTTAAGAGAAACATTGTTGGATAAATGGAAAGAATTTAATATTTGTTAAAAGCATGCTTTAAATTACACCCATCGATATATAGTCTGTTTATATGTATATACAGAGAATGCAAAAGTAAAATAATATGACCTTCATAGATCTAACTAATACACAGATTAAAATCTAAATTTATATTTAGTGATTCAAACGATGCGCGAAGAAATACTACAAAATTAAAAAAAAAAAAGCTTTTAACAACTCTACTAAATGACGCAGTTCAGCACAGCAACAATCAGTGAATAACTGTAGGCAAATAAAACAAAAACAAAAAAACTTTTTAACTTTAATTTTAATATTTTTAAGCTTTATGAATAATGTATTAAAGCAATGGCACTTTGCAGTTAAAGTAACATGCCACATAATTTGCATAAACAAATAGATTATATTCAAATTTTGAAAATAAATATGAGAACATGCATTCGTATCAGCTACGCTTGCTCTCAGTTTGCCGCATCACGCGCTAATTGTGAAACAGCTTTTCGAAAACCAAGGAAATACTGTAGCAACACTTTGGTCATTGCAAAAAGTTGCGCTAGACTGGTATCTCCAAAAATTGAGAAACAAATGGTATCTCGATTCGAAGAAATATTGCCGCTATCGTTCATATTGATAAAGAATAAAGGTCTGACAATCAAGAAAACTATGAAGAATTAGTAACACCTATTGTTGAGCAATAATGTTTCGCTATTTTGTTTCTTCACAAAAATTAGTAGAATCATAAATAAGACTCATGTAGACGGTATTCGGAAAATTAGTGCAATTATCTAAATAAGATGATTAATCGCAACTAATATCTGCTTGTTACCGATAACGATCATTGATAAGCTTTTTCAGTTATTTTTCTAAGAATGGTAGATCACGAATCGTGTTTAAGGAATAGTAAGACGAGGTTAATTTTTATCTAAATTTCATGGTGCATGTATAACATTATCTTACATAAAAAGTGAAAAATCTACGTGTATTCAGTCCAATTCCATCAGACTCGATTAAAGTCATATAGTACAGATTCACCTTTAAATTAATGTTAGAACCACTATTTTCGGATGAAGTTGTCCGTTATGACCCAAGATTATATTGCGTAATGGTCTGCATTTATAATCATAATAAATCCAGATAACCTTTTTGTGGTATTGGTATTGTCACTGCTGAAATCGATAATATTTTTATGCTATTTCAAATTCATCAAAGACAATGCTTTGTGTCTCCTTTTATTCAAGATGTTGCACGTTAAAACGTAATGGATCTCTGCCGGATCGTATTGCTGGCTTCGTGGCTACAATTTAGCAATGACACAGTTATTAGCCATTTTTCCCTCCTGTTTATCGTCTATCACGTTTATCAGATCTAAAATAATAATCTAAAAAGTTCAAATCTACGCAGATTCCTATACCTTTTAGGTAGGTACAATAATGATAGTGATGGTTTTTCTTTGGGGTCAATAATTAATGGCAGTCTTACCTGTATGAAGGGGGGGGGATAGATACGTATGTATGATGTTCCTAATAAGATCTTTTGTTTACAATATGTTTAATTTTTAATTATTGGCCATTTATTGAATGTAATTTATGGAGCAAATTTTGAAACTTGGCTGGCATGAAGAACTGCAAAATGTTCTATGCATAAAGTATGAAGCGCTGATGAGATTGAATCTGCCTAGTTGTAGATTCAATCTGTCGTCGTCACATTTTACATTATCGGGATTAATTGAAACTGTGTTATTTGCTTTGCTCAATAGTCTGTTCAGAATGCTCTGTGAAGAATGAATGATATTTTATTCATTCTAGATGTTTATACTGTAATTTACACCTTACATTAATATTTATTTTAATACGGTATATCATACTCCTGGCAGAAATGTTAGAACTTTTTTAAAGAATCATTTTTTTCATTTTTTTAATTTTTTTTTGTCTACGAATTTTGTGTTTTAATTCGGGTTTTAATTAGTGCTTAAAAGTTCTCTGAATAAACTAGCTCTAATCATAATCATTTGTGAAATTGCATTAATGTATCAGCAGTGTGTAATTGTCTAAAAAAGTCATTTGAGTTGTTCAAAGTGCAATTTAGAGGAATAAATAAGTCAATTTAAGAACTTTATATTGCGCCTCTTTGGATTGGTGATAAGGTCTAGGCTTCAGAACCAGAGGGCTTCAGGTTCGAGACCCGACGCCAACCAAAGAACCGCCTAGTAAGCGGATCTGGCGCACTCTAAATCCGTCAAGGCCAAACGTCCCTCCACTGGTGTGGTGTGGAAGTTTGGATAAGGTGAGTGCCAGCTCAGGTGTCATCCTTGTCATCTGATCGCGGCTCAAAAGTACGAGGTCCAACCGAAAACAGCCATAGTGTTGCTTTTAAACGGGACGTTAATACAACTAAACTAAGAACTTTTATTTAAAATTTCAAAAAATTAATCCGAAATAAGTTTAATGACTTTCCAAATATGCGAAACTTTTTTTCTGTTCACTGCTAAAACCCTTCGATAACATACTTTTAAAACATAATCTAACATTTATTCAATTTTAATTATTTGATGGAAATACACAGGAATTTAATTTTTTAGGATTAAAATATTTGAAAATGATTTAGATACTTTCAAAAAAGGAAAAAATTACGTTCCTTTAAAGCAAATTTACTTGCTATAATCTTATATTAAATTAGCAGCTTTTATCGCCTATTTTTTTCGCCTGGAATATTGATTTTCCTGATTTTTAAATAATTAATATTGCGCGCAGATACTTAAATTTTCAATAGTATTTGGAGCCTATAAATATGAATTTAATGGTATCAGTCAACTAAAAATTATTGCACGTGCAAATTAAGAAGTATATATACTACAAAATAAAAACTGACGTAAAAATCTTATTTTAGAGGAAATTGTCCAGAAAAAGCAGCTTTTATAGCAAAATTCAAAATCGGTAAGAGCATGCAACTGAATAATTTGAAAGAATTTTTTTTTTTAATTTTATCAAAGCAATAAAAGTATTGTTACCAAATTGAACTTTAAAAAATCAGATTCAAGAAACATTTGTATGAAAATGAAATTTTACCAAGATTGAATAAAGATTATTGATTTTTATAAAATATATATATAAAAAAATATTCATATTTATATATTTAGGACTATTACACAAGTGCAATTACAAAAGTTTTTCAAAAATTCATCATAATGAAATTATTTTATGGACTGGAGTAATTGTCAGTATTAATTCTGCAACTTCGGCTTTTAGTTTGATAATATTATTTATGTTACACTATAGATGCATGGCATTTAAGATTTTGTTCCAATCATCATCATAAAGCATCAAATAACTGTAGTCCATAAAAGTCTGAAAAACCATTGCATATAATTTGAATAAAAAAAAATAATTTTCTTCCAACGCATTTTAGAATTCTTTTAATCCTCGAGTTCCTTTTGATGTTTCATCGAAAATTCAATCAAAATTCTTTTTAATACTCAGTACAATAACTTAGTGGAAAAGAAAACATAATTTTTTTTTACATTTTCTTATTCTGTTAAGAATTTTCACTTCAAATTATCATAGCACTATGTATTTATTTACAATTTAAAACAGTTACTGCCTTTTCATATGCATAACATTGATTCCGTCCGTAATGATTCTTTCTAAAGACGAATTTAAATCAGCCTCATTTGAATAATGTTAAAAATGCTCTGTAAAGTGCAGCAGAATTTTTTTCTGTGAAGTATCTATCATACTTAGACTATTTTATTTGATTACGTCTGTAATATTTTTAATGCATTTTCACTGTTCTAGATTATGTATGTCGTAACAATAAGTGCTTTTATGCTTGGATATTTGAATAAATTACGATATAAGGTATTTTAGATGTTGTTTTTTAGACCAGAAATGATGTAAGATTAGATACTTTTTTACCTTGCATAAAGTTTCTAACATATCTAAAGGATTTATGACATGGGATCAAAGAAATGGGAATTTGTTACAAATGTAGAGAAAGGAGCATATTCAAATAAAATATATTTTTTATACATGCGTATAAATTTCATATATATATCAAAGCTGTTAAAGTACACAATCATAAATTTCAATATAATAAACATAAGTTTAACACGTATGAGTTACACACGCACATACATATCATTATATATATATGTGTGTGTGTGCGCGTGGAACGATATTTTGAAATCTAATTTAAATCCTAATTAGATTTCAAAATAATTAGATTTTGATTTTTATCTTAATTTTGTGCATATTAACATCAATTTAAAATATTCTCTTATTTTCCGATCCAAATACCACTTTTTTAGTTTAATAATTCTATAAACTCTCTATAAAACTGCTGTCTTCAGTCCGCTTCATGTGAAGAGATAAAAATCCCTGACACTTACAACATTCTTTTAATGATACCCAAGATTCCTTTTCCTAAGTCAACACGTGGCAAAGAAATCCCTACAAAAATTTCATAGTAAAATCACAGATGGGAACATTGTCGATCTCTTTTGCTGTTGTGCCGCGATGTAGACTGACGTATCTTCTTTCCGCTTTTTATCTGCACAAATTATCTCCGGGATCTCCCGGGATGAAATAAATCGAAGTTAAATTTCAAAAGGTGCTTCTATTGCGCCATGCAACTGCTACGCACAGACGCACACAAACACACACATATACGTATTACATTGCTGCACTCTATTAGTGTGCACACGGATATGCATATATATATGAATACAACGAACTAAATGAAGTAATTTATCTTGTAGTTCTAACAAAAAGATTGTAAATTTATCAATTATACATATTTTCTGTTCGATTCAGTATAAAAATTCCTATTCTGACACACACGCAAGCACATACATTCATACATACGGACGTACAACATACATGCCCATGAACATACCAGTATATACGCATAAACACAAATTTTATTAATTGAGATTCGAAACATACTGTTTCTGTAGAACCAAGTATACAATATATTCGTTTCCGTTTTGTTGCAATTTATAATATAAACTTCGTTCACTTTACTATATCCATAACAATGAATAAATGACGAGATGCTTTCATAAAAAAAATGAAGCTCAAAGTACGGTTGGCACATCGTTACAAAGAGGAATGAAGTTCGCATTTTAATTCGCTGATTTAATATTTTGGTTTCTTTACTGGACAGATATATTATATATAATCCCATATTAATTTATCATCCAATAAAAGCAAAGTAAAATATAGAATTTATGTCACTAGGCAAGTAATATACTTATAACACTAGGCAAGTCAGACATCAAGTTAAAAGAAAACTAAAGAAATAGGTTTTGCCATCTGAGATAAAATTAAATCGATACTTTCTTTCGTTATAAAGACTCATAATACTACATACGATGCAAGGAATTGAAAAGTCATGAGTTAAGAAAATTATTATTGGGATACTAAGTCCAAAAGAATTATTAACAACTTTTGAATTACACAAAGAATTTCTAAATAATAGTTTATAGTAGCCATAAACGCTGAAAAATATCCTGCCGTTTTGTTGCAATGTATAATATAAGTTTCGTTTTAGTTGATTTAATATTAGAATAGTACGCTATTTAGAGAATCTTTGATCCTTATTAAGTTTATTTCTTTATTATTCAAAAATTATTATTATAAAAATGTATGGATTCTTTTTCTTCCTCTGAAGTTACAAAATATTTATGCAATTGTCTCTTTATTTTATAAAAGTATGATCTCAAAAATGAAGACATTTTATAGCATTCTTGAATTAAGAAAATGTACCTAATATTAAGAAACATAATAGATATACACATTACGTATATTATATATGTGTGTGTTTGTGTGTATGTGTGTGTGTGTGTATTGTGTAATGATATCTCTTAATCTAATTTGAATTCTAATTAGTTTCTTAACTTTTCTTAATTTAACCCATATTAACTTCATTCTAAGATGATGTCTTATTCCCTGATCCCTTTATTACTTTTTTTATTTAATTAATTAAACACGCCCTCAGTAAAAAAAAAAAGGATAAAGAGCTTAAATGCTTGCAAAATTCTTTTAAAGATATCTAAAATTCCCTTACATAAATCGACACGGCAAAGAAATATTTATAAAAGTCTCATAGTAAAACCACTGAAGGGAAAAAATTCGGTCTCTTTTGCTCTTCTGCTTTTGTGTCGCGATGTGAACGGGCGTCATTTTTATCATCGCCTGTTGTACATAAAATGCCTCCCTAGTGAAATAAATAGAAGTTTAAAATTTCAAAAATTTCAT
>JAPMOR010113597.1:63335-93013 GCA_026543865.1 Argiope aurantia | reverse complement strand
ATATATATATAGGTTGATTTTGATTTGTTTCATTATAATTTGTTTAAATTCCCAAGTTATGAATAAAAAATTAATTAAAATGGCAATATACATTTGACATTTATATAATATATAACAGAAATTGCACATAATATAAAATAGCACAATCTGTCATTTTTATTAAACTAAGCAAATTAGTTGGGGGTATAAAATATAAATAATATTAAAAGTTTAGAGTTTTAGAATATTTATAGAGGCATGCTTAAGTTAGATAAATTGACAGAAGTAAAAATTGATCATTGGCCATACATTTTAACTCCAAATAATATTTTTCATAATTATGCTATAAAATATGCAGGTATTTGAATTTTAGTTATATTAAAGTCTGGAAGTAAAACAAGGAATCTTTACTATGAATATCGCCATTCAGAAGTGTAGTCTGAACATAGCTGAAAAAGACGCTTGGGACTTGATTCTGCTTCCAGACAGACACACTGCACCCTAGGGAGAAAAGATATGCTTAATGTGCACAAG
Organism: Argiope aurantia; assembly: GCA_026543865.1. NCBI lineage: Eukaryota > Metazoa > Arthropoda > Arachnida > Araneae > Araneidae > Argiope > Argiope aurantia. The sequence continues at coordinate 92,500 of JAPMOR010113597.1, read as the reverse complement.
TCTCAAGCATGACTTATTTTTGGTAGAATTATGTTTCGAAACTTGAATGCTCTCATAACCCCCCCCCCCCCGAAGTTAAATTTTTATAACGAGGAGGACAAGGCATGTCTGAGATATATCGTGTGATTTACTGACCATAGAAATAGCAAACTGTAAGCTAATTGAATTGTATATATTTTAAAATGATGTAATTTTTCTGAAGTGCAAAAGAAAATCTTTTTTTTTAATCAGAAAAAATTTATTACTCCAAAAAGCTGAATTTTCAATATATGCATAATTTGAATTAAGTTTCAGCAAAATTATAGCCATGATTATAAACATTCAATTTTCGAACAGTTCATAGTCATGTCAAGTAATATACACAAATATTTAACCCTTTGCAATCGGATGTCTTTTTTCAGCCACCATTCAAGACGGTGCATAATTTTAGCATTTTATTTATTTATTTATTTAATTAATTTTAATTGTTAAAAATACCTACAACATGTTAAAATGATTATATTTATTTTTCAGGTTAACAACTTAAAGCAGTTGCATGTATTTATTTTTTGATGTAATAAACAGGTCCATGCATTAAGTGAATAATTATGCACCGAATTATCTTTCCGACTACAAAGGGTTAGTAAAACATAATATACATACCAATAAATATACATAAATAATCTTAAAAAAAATGCTCAAAAATTAAATAATATACTGAAAATAATAAAGTCTGTTCAAAAGTTAAATACTTATTATTTTATACAACAAGGGCGAGGAATAAGAAATAAGCATAAGCATGCACATACACATTCAAACGCCCCATATTGTTTAATTTAGTTTAGAAAACCATGTATAAAGGATGCCAACCTCTTAGATAATCTTTTGCATATAAAAATGCTGCTTTAAAAAAAATCCCTTCTTTTAATAATGCTTTTTTATTTAAGAATCAGTTTATGAATTTTTCTCTTCTAACTTTTCAGATTTATTTAAATTAAAATTTTCCTTGTGAATGCAGACAAAAATATAATGATACGCGTTCCATATTTTTATGCAGAGAAGATTATAAAGCAATAAGGAAATGGATCGTGCTTTGTAAAAATACCATATTACATATTGAATGGACCCCCTTATTTTTCTGATCCCTGTCTAAGTAGTCATAAACTCAGCATATTCTTTAACTTACTTTTGTTTTCTTTTAACTCTTGAATTCATTAAAAATAAATAGCCCTGTACCTGTTGTAATTTTTGAGGAGATGTCTTAAAAATAATATTTAATGATAACCATACGCTAAATAATAAAAGCCACCTTATTAGCACAAAGCGTCCAACAACATCATTAAAAAATCTTCATGATAATGTCTGGCATTCAAAATATTTAACAATATAGCAGAGACATTGTATAATATCTTGTGCTCATAGAGAAATCTTTACACTCCTAGTACCTATTCGTGAGCACTGCTTAGTGCACAGAAATCACTGACAAAATCCACAACTTTTGTCATCATACTTTGTTGTGCCTGAATGTACAAAGATTAAATCACTGACAAAATCCACAATTTTGGTCATCATACTTTGTTGTGCCTGAATGTACAAAGATTCTCAAGATTCGGAAAGTTTCTGAGTCGATTTTACATAAATATTCGACTACCTAAATCTCTTATCCGAACATCTTATATTTTTCGATGTGCGAATATATCTTAACAAAACAGCCAGCAAACCAAGCTGTTTGCCGAATAACCATCACCATTAACAATTTCAAAAAATACTATATATGAACAAGTAGTGGTAAATTTGCAGCTGACTTACTGTCTATAGCTGAAGGATACCTGAAAAAAAATATATTTTCTGCCTAGTTACTAAGTAAATAAATTCATAAAACTATAGAAAATATAAATAAATTTATAAATAAGCATTAAAATGAATAATAAATTGATATTAATACTACGGCAGAGTTAGGTTTATTAGTTACATTCCTGTTTCATTACATTCACGTATTTATCACACAAGGGGTATTCAAATGAAAAGGTACGAAACGACACTGTGGGTATAAATGAAGACTTTATTCAAAGTATACACCATAGGCCCAACACAACGATCCCGTTGATTAACGAGCCAAAGGATTCCTTGTTCCCAGAATTCTTGTGACCGTGACGCGATATAGTCCTTCACAGCGTCTTTGAGTTCGCCGTCTTAGTTGAAGCACTTCCCTTTATTATTCCCGTTATTTCAGAACCATTAACTCCGCAGAATACGCAGGTCCATCAAGAACAAAAGGAGGCTGTTTAAGGTGGGTGTGGTTCTGCGGAACTGGCCAAGTTCAAGTGGGAGCAGCTTGACCATCTGCCCTATAGCCCGGACATGTTGCCCTGCGATTTTCATGTGTTTGGTCCCCTGAAAAAACATCTGAAAGGGAAGCGCTTCTACTCGAACGGCAAACTCAAGGACGCTGTGAAGGACTGGGTCTCGTCACGGCCACAGGAATTCTGGGAGGAATCCTTCACTCGTTAATCAATTCGATCTTTGTGCTCAGGCCTATGGTGTTTCTTGTATGTATTCTTCATTTATACCTACAGTGTCGTTTCGTATCTTTTCATTTGAACACTCCTTGAAGTATTTATAAAAACGAAAAGTTTGGTTAAATAATGTGAGCGAATGAGGGTGTCACAGTGTCATGAATCCTAAATAAATAAACATTAATTTTTACATATATAAAACAGCACTGAAAACTTTTTACCCTACTTATAATAGAGGTGTTATCCCCTTAATCTCGCTTAAAGCTGCGAGCGGATGCGAACTTTTTATATGACATTGGCGAACAATAGTTAAGAAATATAGATTTTTAGAGTGACTCTAGCATTTTTATTAAATCTATTATGCGAATATGCTGAGATATTATAACAAAATTTGGCATAGAATTACAATTATAATCACAATATCACATATTGTGATTATAAGAATTCGAATAACACATTTTTGGAAAATATTCGTCTGTCTGTCTGGGACAAAGATAACTTTAATAAAAAAGCTTTGAATAAGACGGTTGAAATTTGGTATACGATTTTTTCAACTAATTTGCTGACTTCTATCAAATTTGTTTGTAAAATATGTTCAAAGGAGTTTGTCTGCCCGGCTCTTCGAGTATAAGTTACGAGTCGAGTATAAGAGAAAGAAACTAGCTAGATGGATAAAATTTGGTGCACAGATTTAACACCTATATTGTAGACATCTATAAAATTTTGGGCGAAAGCCAACAAGAATTCTAACGTCTGTCGGTCTGCACTCTCGGAAGCATGTAAACATTATAAATGAAAGACGCAATGACTTAAATATATCTAATTTGGAATGAATTTTTCTGACTACAAGTGCAGTTTTGTGTTAAATTTTTGTTTCAATCGGTAGAGAAAAACATGTCTAAAGCACAAATTCGATTTTTGTTTACTATTAATACATGCCAGGTATTCATCGCCAAATAACTCGCCAAGGATAAGGGTACAGATTTAATAAAAATGGCAAAAGTTAAACCAAGGTTCACGCCAAAAGTTAATACTTCGTGACTATTGTACGCTAATTCCATGCAAGACATAGGATAACACTTTTATTAAACGGTTCGTTGAAAAGCTTTGAGTAGGCTGGTTTAGGTACGTGTTTCAGAAATTCACTCAATCAATATCCATAAAAATTAACAACTTTACCATAATATTAGAGCACCTTATATATATCGGCAGCTTATTTTATAAGCAAAGTACCCGTTTAATAGCCGACACTTTAATACATTTTGGTTACAATTTTCTTTAGTAGCAAACTGTCATACCTCAAGGGTCCTTTTTCTACAGGTTAGGAACGGCCGAACCGAGCAAAGAGCAAGAAATAAACCTGATGTTGAGCCGGGTCGTTTACACAGAATTTATGCAAATGCTTAAAATTGTGTATTCAAGGTTCTTCGTAGCGGGAAATCTACGTCAGCTCTGCAGTTGAACAGCATCAATAAAAAAAAAATTCATAGGGAAACTTTCGTAAATTATTATTTAATCTTTCTTTACAAAATAATAAGACCACATAGAGCTACGACGTGTCCTGTTTTGTGTCAAATTTATGTTGCAAAGCGACGGAGCGGCAAAATGTTGATACGAGGTTAATACAATAAGAGCTCTCAAGAGAAGAATATTTCAAGTTTGTGATGGGCTTTAATGCTTCGTCGCATTTAGAAGCAAGGCCCATCACTTAGCGTCAAATTTCCAGATAAAAGATTTGAAACACTTTCCACCAAGTTATGGTGTTTATTGTGGCCGGAATACTAAGTTGATGTTTATTGGTTTAATAAGTAGAATTTATTATTTGTTATGAAAATAAAGTGCGTTTGAATTGCTTTTAGGGGATCTTTCTTTTATTGTTTAAGCTTAATGTTTATTTGGATAAATTACTTCAAAAAAGACAATTGAATAAGAGAGTATTTTGTTGCTTAAATTCTTTTCTTTTGTCGAATGAATAAACCACTCATAATAAATTAATTACTCGACAATAAAATGTTTGGCTCCAAGAATGTAACTTAATTATTTTCATATCATTTTGAAGCATTAATTCAGCACATCATCGTTGAGTTGTTTTTTCCAAAATAGTTCCAATTGGTAGTGTATTTTTTTCGGTTATTTTGTAATAAGAAAGATATAATATTCTGAAGATAAATACAAGTTGTGGTGGCATGTGGATTATTATAATCTGTGCAGGAAGCAACAGGATGAATGTTGTAAGAAACAATTCTTTAATAATCACATTCACACACTAAACAATTACAAACACAAAGACAAGACATTTACGCGCGCGCTTCACAGTTCAGCGTCACATCTCCTTCTCATTACAATCGCAATGCATTATGGGATTACATATGGGATGGCTTAATAAGATATCGCCATCTAGTATCCAAAAGAGAAGATAAGTGTAATGCAACTGCTACAAAGTTAGTAAAAATAATCGGTATAAATAATGATCTGAACCAAAGCATACTGTTTATGTATCTGAATCAATTTTAAAAACACCGGAACACCGTAAAATTACTTTCTATTTTTGAAATCATAAAAAGAATGAGTAGTTGCTGTTACAATATCTCAGCCGACGTCCTGGCGTGTAGCGTGGCGTAGCCCTTAGCCTGACGTGGGTGTAGCGTGTCTTTCCCTTGACCTGGGCGTCTCGGGTTCGAGCCTCGCTTGGTATGGTTGTTCTTCATCTGTGTTCTATCGGTGAGGTGCGTCAATGTGCCCCCCCCCCCCCGTGAAAAGGGATTGTGCAAACGAATATTTTTCATGAATAGCTAAGACGTATTCTTGGCTCTGAGAATTACTTTATTGGATGACGCTGCTGAAAACAAGAGATGCTCTTTTAGTTTAAAATCGCTGCTTCAGCATGCTTGTCAATGACAAGTGCCATGAGAAACAACATATCTCACACACATAAAATATCAATGCATTAAAAATGCTCTATGCGGATTCGTGGACTCGAATGCTGCTTTTTATAATATCTATGAGCTCCATATTGCATGTTATTCCTTTCTGCACCTGCATCTTTTACAGCATTTGAACATTAATGAAACCCATTTGACCATTTTCTGCATCGAATCGAAAGACATGTCGTCGCTTGAAGATTTTTTTTCTGCTAATTGTCAATGTGATATATTTTTTAAAAATTTCTGTTGATTGATAGAAGTTGCTGTTGAAGATATAACCAAGAGCATTTTTTAATGTTGTTATAATTAAATTTCACAGTACTCTTTAAAGATTGAATAATTTAATATGTTATCATAATAGAGTCATAAATGAATAAAAAAAGATGGTAAATTCTAAATAAAGAACCAATTTTTAATGCGCAATTCTTTAAAAATGTACCCACTGGCAGCGAAATTTTAATCTAAGTTTTTTAATCACTCATCCAAATTCCCATCCTTTTTATATCTAATATAATATTTACTACCATTTTGAACTCAAGTTCTGTCTGTAAACAACTTTAAAACAGGGTTTTTTAATTATAGAGGTTTTGTATATTATTGGGTTGAGTAGTACACAGTTTTGTCCTCTTTCCATTTTACTAATCTGAATATGCAAAATTCATAAAGTTATTTTAAAATTCAGCTATTGTGACGAACATCAAATTTTTCTTAAAATGATAAAAATACATTTTTCTAACAGAACTAGAACTTGTTTTGTAACTCTATCTTCTCTTTTGGATAATAGATGGCGATGCCTGTTTAGGTACGCATCCCATAGTGCATTGCGATTGTAAATGAAAATGAAATGATATGCTGCTCTGTTAAGCTGCGCGCGTGAATGTCTTGTCTTGCCTTTGTGTTTATTTAGAGTGGAATGTGATTATTAAAGAAATGTTCCCCAAAACGTACGCCCTGTTGCTTCCACTGCACGGATCATAATGATCTACATTCCACCACATTTCACCTTTTACTTCTAAATGCATTTCAAATTTTAAAAAATCCATGAATTTTTTATTCAAACTAATAAAATATTTTAGCGTTTTGTTTTGATTTAAATTAATTTAGCTTATTAGATAAAATTCGTTTTGAAGCTAATTTAAAAATAATTAATTAATATAAATAAATGCACTTTACTATGGCTTGAGTTAGGGTATAGAAAATCTTTAATTTATTTGGTGATAATTCAGGGCAAATTTTTTTGCAGCGTTTGGTTTTGGTTAAATTACTTTTTTAAATATAATGATAATAATCAATTTTTAATTAATTTGAATGTTAAAGTTACATTATGCGGTCAAAACATTCATTAATACAAGGGGTGTTCCAATGAAAAGGTAAGAAACGACAAGTGAAGACTTTATTCAAAGTATACACCATAGGCCTGAGCACAATGATCCCATTGATTAACGAGTAGAAGGATTCCTTGTTCCCAGAATTCCTGTGGCCGTGACGAAGCCCAATCATTTCCAGCGTCTTTGAGTTCGCCGTCAGACTTGAATCACTTCCTTTTCAGGCGTTTTTTTCAGGGGACCAACACATGAAAATCGCAGGGCGGCATGTCCAGGCTGTAGGGCAGATGGTCAAGATGTTCTCACTTGAATTTGGACACTTCTGCGTCTGTGACCCTGGAGACATGTGGACGCGCGTTATCATGGAGCAGAATCACACACTCCGTGAAGAACCCCGGTTCTTTGTTCTTGATGAACCTTACGTAGTCTACGGAGTGTCTCACAGCACACATCGGAGTTAAGGGTGCGGATGCCTATGTTCACTCCTGCGCATGCTCCGATCTATGCCGGAGACTTCAATCGCATCCCTAGATGTCTTGCTAAGTTCCCCCACAGCGGCATTGGCAAATATGTTAAAGGTTACGTTGTTACGATATTTCGTACTTTTTCATTTGAACACCCCTTGCATTTCTGTGACTTTTAAAGTTATTAAAAGATAATAGCTCTTATAAGAAGTGCTAAATTAGCTAATAAAAACTTATAAATTTGATTATATGTATACTTCCAAAAGTCTTAGACAAGTACAATGCAATTGCAGCGAAACAGGACATCCTAGAATGTGCACTAAGAAAAATTAAAAATTTCATATCGCTGAAAGCACAAATAATTTATTGTTCTAAATAATCAGAAAATTATCGCTTTTCATATTTTTAAATATTTTTATAAAGAATCATAATGTAGCAATACAGAATATTTTATTCAAACATTTGACTCATTATAATTTCCACTTCTGATAATTTTCCACTAGAATGATTAATTTTAGAAGAAGTAACAACATATTTTCTGTTACAAACAGAAGTATAGAAAAAGTATCTAAGAATAAAATGCATTTCATTACACAAATACTTAATATTAGAGTTTCCAGATGGTGTAATAAATAGATTCCTATAAGCAATAAATTATTCTTGTCTAAACTTTAAAAAATCTTAAAATTAACTCGTTGCCCTTAGGATTGTACAAAATACAATATTAGAAGCAATTCGGAGGAATTTAAAAAAAGTCCGCATCAAAATTTTACATCTTAACTATTTCTATTTATTAAAAGTCTTTTATACGTATCGTTGAAAATTCACGACTTTCATTAAAACATTAGATGGAACTCTAAAGTGACAAAATGGAGGACTATATACTGTACAATGTATTCTAGTCGTCTGGCATCAAACGATAAATAACTTGGTTAATGGTATTCTTGACGATAAGTGACATTTTGCCGGCAATCTCTTCAGAGTTAACTGACGCCTAGCGATTTTACACTAAGGAATCCCTTTATACTTAACCGATTCAAATATTAAAGTAAATTTGCAGTTTTTCTGATTAAATCTGTATTAAAAAATTTACATTTTTTTATAATTATAATTATCTGGTTAATAATAATAGCATTATTATTAATTTATTATTTGACGTTTGTAGAATTTAAATTATAGTACTAGAAAAACAGAGTTTGTCAAAAAAGCTTAAAAATGGCTTGATAATATGAAGTAAAAATAGGAAAATAACAAAATGAGATTAAAGCTAGAATTTTACATTAACTTTGCTCTCAACTTTTTCTACCATTTTAAATATATATATATATATTTTATTTCTGTAATGAACGGTCATATCGTCTGAGTAATTTTCACAAATGCACAGAAATTTTGAGAATACACCAACAGAATGACATGTACAAATTCATGTACAAATACATGAGGTCTAACTGTAGTCTAAAAATTCTTTAAGAGACTTACCTAATTAAAAATTAAAATTTCCACTCAGAACCTAATAATAATAGAATGGAGAAATTGATTAACATTGAAATTAATTCATATTCCTACTTGTAAGCTAAACACCAATAAGCTCGTGTATGTGGTTATTTAAATATTTGATCGATAAATTTGGAAACTTTTATAGCTGATAATTATAACTTTAATTAATGAGTATGTCTAGTAAATAATTTAATTAATGAGTATGTTTTGGCCCACGATAGCTCAGTTTTTAGAAAAATCAGTCATATATAAATGAAACCCAAACTCTTGGACTGTATCACCATTGCTTTACTTTTTCACCACACTCTCTGTCGCATTCACACACACTAAAACGGGTTATCATTTCACCACTTGGTGGCGCTAAAAAATTAGTAGGTGGAGTGTTCTGCTGACTTATTGGAGCCAACATTCTGCCCCCCTTGAAATATTATTTCAAAATCAAAGAACATTACAGAAATAAAAATTTAACAATTATCTTGCGCAGAATACTAAAAATTTTACACTTTTAAAACAAAATTGATCATTGCATATAAAATATTTCTGAAAAGATATTAGAATCACTCCGCAGCTATACTGAATTGAGTTGAGCGATTTTCCACTAGTAGTCAAGGTGGACGCATTAAACACGGTACGTAGTTTAGTTGTCGTTTTTTGAGGCCTATAGATGCGATGGTGAGGCATATAATATGTCACTTCAGGCTCAACACTTTCATCTTGTATCTTGCTCATGTGGCCTAACTCCTCATATTCCTTCAGAAAGTCAGAATACAGTTTCAGATATTTTTGGTTTCTAGACAGGCGAGTCCACAGCGATTCGAGTCGTTTTAGAGCAATATCCCTTGAATTCCCTAGACATGACCAGTGCTCTTTAAATGGCCTCGCCACAGTATATTTTCCTGCCTCATCTTTTCTATGTGTTCGCGCATACTGTTCCTCACAAATGGCATTCTCTTTACTTTTAGGTAATTCATTACCTATTTCCTCAATCTTCCAAAATTTTCGTAAGTTTGAATTTAATTCTTCTGCTACACATATTAAACCGCAATAGTTAGAATTCTATTTAACATAACTCGAAACGCTACTTCCTACAATATACCCAAATACAGAGACCTGTAACGTCAAATTCTCATTTTTAGCATTTAATTTTACCCGAATTATTATTTCATAAAAGTATTTAGCTCCAATTAAAATATCTAGTTTCCCAGGAATATTAAAATTAGGATCCGATAGGTCAATTGATGCTGGAGTCTGTACATGCGTATCTATCATCTTATTTGGTATTAAATCTGTTATTTTTGATACCACTAACAGCGAAATATTTATTTCGAAACTTTTATTTTAATTATCCCCAGTTGCTGTAACTCTGAGATTAACTACCAGCGAGACTTTATTAATACAAGAAATAGGTTGATTGATTTTTTTCACTTTTGAGTTGTAGCCTCTGTAAACAATCATGACTCATGAGGCAGCACTGTGAGTCGTTATCTAGAAGGCACCTTACTTCCTGCCATTGCGAACTTCTTACAGTAGACAAAACTACATTTTGATTTACGATTAGATTTGTCGCAATGAAAGACACACTCCACTCATTGGGGGAAACCAAACCTTGATCCGAATCTTTCCCCTTCGATTGTAAATTATTTATGACTACAGATGTTTTTACATTCGAAGACGAAACATTTTCTGCTTCTTACCAAAAGTGTATTAATTTATTGTGAGCTTTGCCACAGAAACAATTTCTATACGAACATTTTTTAACGCTGCAATTAGGCGATGAACATTTAAAGCAGGCGTTTTTATTTTTTACTACCTCAACGCGTTCAAGAATCGAAAGTCTCTTAAACTGAAGACAAGCATATAATGGATGATTTTAGCTCTATAAACATAAATAGCAATTTTTATTTTTACTTTTGATGCCAGTTTAAATTTGTTGCTAAAACTTTGCCCTTTTCTCGTCTCATTACTGATTTTGCCTTTGGAAAAAAAATACAGATCACATTCGTTTCCTAACTCAAAAGGTGTAAACCACTTCTGATTTTGTCTAATATTGATATGAGTTGTTGTTTCTTTGTGCAGCGTTTGGAATAATTTATTCGAAACTAACAACTATTTTAGGGTCTCAAAATTTGTTAAACCTCTTAATTTTAAATAATGTTCAAAACTTTTAACTAAGCGTGATGTGAATTGCACATGACTTTCGTTATCTCTAGAAGCATTTCTAAAATTCTCTAAAACCGCTTGCGCTGTTGGTTCGAATTCTCTTAATACAGTTGATTTAATTTCGTCGTAATTATTTAGATCTTACTCAGCAATATAAGTTAGAATATTAGAAGCTCTTTCTCCTAAAAAATCTCTTATAAAATCTCTGCTTTAAATTTCTCAGGTACCTTTATAGTACTAAATGCTCTCTCTAACGAAGTAAAAAAGAAACCCCAATCCTGGGCTTTGCTCGGTGATTTAATACACAATATTCTCGCAGACTTTACTAAGCTATCCGTTAACTCTTCTGGTTCAGTTTTACACTCTACGTTAACGGAAGTCTGAGTACTATTTTCATTAGCCCTTAATTGCGCTAATAATAATTCTATTTTAATTCTCTCTAATCTGAGACGCTCTAGTTCTAATTCACTATCTTGATCGAATTTTTGGTTTCTATTCCCTGTTATTCGATCTACAGCATATTTAACAACTTCGATCAATTAAAGTTTTATTTCACTCTTTTTCATGCCTTCCGAAACAACCACCTATCTCATCGGCAACAAGTTTTAATTCGTCTTTCTTTAATTTTGCTAAACCCGCCATTTTAAATATATAATTCAAAATAATTCAAGAGAACAATATTATCAAATTTTATTCTAAACTCATTAAAGCAAAAGTAACTTCGTCTCGTTAAATTAATTATAACTCACCAAAAACAAAATTAACTTCATCTCAGGAAATTAATTAGTTAATAACTCAAAGGATAATATTTCCGATACTTCTTTGCTGGGACTGCTGTCACACGAGACCAGTTATCCAGAACAGAGTTCTCATTCTTCGTATTTTCACACCACGTTCGTCATCATCGACGATATCACCACTATAGATCCCAGATTTCAAATAATGAATCATTATACAATAGATGCATATTCGTCTCCGGCGAACTGGACCATGTGCTCAGTTTTTTGAAAACTCAGTCACATATAAATAAATGAAACACAAACTCTGGGACTGAATCTCCATTGCTTTATTTTCAACACTAACAACACATACTAAAAGCAGTTATATCATTTCTCCACTTGATGGCACTACAAAATTAGTAGCCAACACCTACTGTTTGATAACGGATTCTGAGACGACCACATTTAAAACGATCCCATCTCATTAAGGGCAAAACGTTGCATTTCTGGTATTCACCATTGACCTTGGACTTCATTCTTAAATGTAAATATCTCCTTTCATCTTTCCTATCACTCCTATTTTGATGAATTAAATTCATCCTAACGCATGCGCAAAAGCTCGGAGGGTTTGACAATCCGTTGCCAAACAGTAGGTAATCTACAGATTAATAATATTTTTTTTGTTAAAGTGAAATATAAAAAATAAATATTTTCGTCACTCTTCTCACGTAATATGCCAATCATTAAAGTATAAAAGTATATTTCTCTTTTCACTTGTTATTCCTTTTTCAACTTTTCACCAAAATTAAGTACACTTTATAAAAACATAATCCTGGCCCTTATAAAACGAATATAATGATTTTTATGCGAACTTAGGCGAACTTTGTCAACAACGATGTAAGGATGAGAAAGAAGTACGCTGATAATCGTTACTAGTACGATGCTGCGTTGTTTTGCATAATTATAAATTTAAGATACAAAATGTTAAAGTTGTTGGTGCAAAGAACTTATTACTTTATCGAGGCTCTAGTATGTAATATGCAGATTATTTAAATAATCTGGAAGTGCATGTAGGATAATGTAGGAAATGATAGCATTTAATGGATAGACATATTTGATCTGTAGATTACTTAAATAATTCTCACGTCATTTGTTGGTGGTAACATATCCATGTAGACAAGTCTTGCATAAGGAATATGGCGGTTAAAATTCTTGTTGGCTTGTAGACATTTGCCAGTTAACAACTGCTGGCTAAATATTATTTATGTGTCTTTTGATATGTGATATCTGAGATGACGTAGACTCACTAAAAACACTATTTAGTATTCTTAATTATAGATGTGATGACTTTTTACCTTTCGCCCTCTTTTACCATGCGATTAGCGAAACATTTATGAATGAACTTGTGCTGAGATTGTTAAATTTTCTTTAATCTTAAAAAGCCATGAATATATGAAGAAATATTTGCTGACATAAAACATAATTTCTATGTAGAAATTTTCAGTGAAAATAGGCTTTGTGTTTTGAGAAATCTGGATGAGAAAGAAAACATGCAAAAAAATGATAAAATCAATTGAAAATCAATTTGAAGAATAAATGAATAAAAACAAAAATGAATGCAACGGAACTTTAATATTTTTTTAAGAATTTGTGGCATACATTTTAAAATTGAAATAGAGCAAGTTTCAAAAAAAAAATCTTAATTCCTTGGATTAATGTTGTAAGAGGAGATTCAAATTTATTTCTATGAAAAGAAGAAATGAGATGGTTTCAAGTCTATCTAATATTAAAAAGTTAGAATTTCTGTTTTAAATATCGCATTTCTAAGGATGTACTAGTTAAATATTAATTTTGAAATGACCCATTAAAAATATAAGCAGCATCAAATTCACGAGCTACGATCCACTTTCATGACGTACAGCTGATTGCCTGCAAGATTAATAGATTTTTTCTAGTCATAACGACCAACTTTGAATGCCATCTCATATCACCAAATGAAAGTAATACTTAAACAAAGAACAAACAAACAAACTTACAATAAACAAAGAACAAATAAACAATAAACAAAGAACAATTTAATTCATTAGCAATACGAGTTAAGTGGTGAATTTAAAAGATGAATAAAGTTGGTGAAATCGATCTAGTTATGGAAGCTGGAGGTTATGGGAGGATAATTCATCAGAAATATCTCCAAAGTGAAGAGAAGATGATGGCAGACTACCATTAACAACGTATCTATACGTCTTCAATTTTCAAATGAAATAAAAATTGTCACAATAGTTCAGAGACTATTGTGACAATGGGGTTAGGACTTAGTCGAGAAATTTTCTCCTTAGAGAATGTACAATTAAACAGTAGATTTGAGATTTTTCTCAAAAATGGAAAACTATGGAGCATTGGCGACCAATGAAAAAGTACCTAGGATTTATGAGTTTCATATAAAATAAAAATTGGTGAAATCGGAAAATTAACTAAAGCTGGGATATTAGTTCTTTGGTTTTGCAGTTATTTTAAATGTATAGATAAAGTGACCATAGAATTCACAATCTTATAAAAAATGACCCGAAATAATTAAGTTAAGATGTTCCTGTAAATTAAGAATTTACTGTTGCACATCTTAACTAATTTCGTTCAGAAAAGAGATTGTTTGATAAAGTAATAAAAAAATCTAACCAATCGAACCACCGAAGAAATTTTTTTAAAGAAAAACTAATATCTATTGCGAAATTAACATACTTCTTTTCTTTGTTTTGAAAAGACGGGAACAAAAAATGCTTGGTCAGACAACTCATTTCAATGTAATCAAAGCAGCAACATATTGTATTTTTATCTTGAAAGCCACAACATCTACCCAACGGATAACAACTTCATCTACAAGTATTTTCATCTTTTAGAAAGAGATAAAAGGCTCACCGTTAATTAAGAATCAATAGAATCAATTCGCTATTTAAACGAATTTCGATAACACTTTTTTATTTGATGAAACAAAAACCTTTGGGACGTTATCAAAAAATGCAAAAGGAAGACGAAAGACAAGTTTATCGCTTAAATATTAAGGATTAAAAGATAGCTTTTACCAAAGATCATATGGCTTTAATCAGTGGCAATTACGATTAAATTATTGTTGTCCAAACCGTCTATGAAATAGCGTCAACTCTAAGAATATATATATCATTTGGGCACGATTACGAAAAAGAGTGTAATTTGCTGCTTTACTACTTTTGTACTCTAACGATCCAAGATTCGGAATTCCGAAAACTCTTTCTAAGCTCGATTCAGTGTCTCAGAAATATTGCCTTTCTAACTGCTACCATGTATAATGTCTGTTTCTTTGTTATTCTAAGAGTTTTGTCGAAGTAAATAAGAGCAGCTGCATTCTTATCAAATGTTCGAATTTACATAATTTAGTTGCTTACTCGAAGAAATTTAAAAAAATTCAGTATTTAGAGTTTTACTGAGTTGTTTTGAAATTATATTACCCGATTTCATATAAATTAAATAATTTTGCAGTTTTGATTTGCAGTTTTCTTAGCAAAGCGATCTCAGATAAGATCGAGTTAAAAATCCGACCTATTCAGATCTCTAAGATATATGAAAACGCTTATCAATAAGCATTCTATACTAAAACTTGATATTAAAAAACAGCCCAAGATTAAAACAGTAAGTATTTTATTTTTTCTTCAAAAACTTAAAAAAAAAGTTAAATCTTTGCAGAATTTGCTTCTCATGTTCTTTTAGATATTACTTGCAGATTTCCATGAATGATTTTATAATACAAATTCATGATGCTAAGAAGTGTTTTGTATCCCTATTTAGAATTCTATTGATGTAGGAAAGTCGTAATAAAGAAAGATTGCTGATGTTATGAATATGAGAATATGAAGAACGAATGATACAAAAATAATAATAAAAAAATTATATCAGAATCTTTCTTTATCTTACCTACCATATATGCATGCATACCTCTCGGGGGGGGGGACCTCGAAATGAGGAGGAGATGCTTCCGGCATGGTGGTTGGATCTCGCCACTCTGGAGGGTACAATAATAGGTGGGGGATCTGACTCCTCTCATCGATGACGGGGCGTACTTACTTCGGGGAGGGTTGTACCGTGGCCAGTGATGGCCCTTAGGACTCAATACCACAGTTCCCGCCAATGTTGCTGTTGCGGCGGTCCGGTCATTCAGTTCTTATGGTTTAAATCCGTGTGCCTTCGTGGCAGGTCGGGGAGTTAGATAGCTGACTACCATATATGCATTAATTGCATGACAAAAAATGTCAAAGAATGGGAAAAAATTGCTATCTAATCGTTCAAAACATATATTTTTGCCTTTGCAAGATTACAACTTAGAAATTTTTTTGTATAAATTCACATGATTTTAAACGTTTTATTAAATATTTTAAATCTTTATTAAATTTTGATATTAATTTTTAATAACACAATGAAAAAGATTGATAAAATAAATAGAATTAATTCCAACAACTGTATTTTTAAATTTAGTAGTAGACATTTAATCAATTATTTTTTTCGCTTGTATCTAAGAATCAAAGAATTCTTTAAATATCCTTAAGAGCAAAATATTTCTATATTAAATCTAATTGGAAAAACCACACCACTCGTCCCCGTAATCT
The DNA here is from genome assembly GCA_026543865.1 of Argiope aurantia. Lineage (NCBI taxonomy): Eukaryota > Metazoa > Arthropoda > Arachnida > Araneae > Araneidae > Argiope > Argiope aurantia. Next base: position 76,285 of record JAPMOR010113597.1, on the reverse strand, counting down.
CTAGAGCATGTAGGATTTTGCAAATTTTATTTCATATGAAAGCTCCTTGTATGCCATCAGCAGTTTTTCATTCCCCTACAACTTTAGAAAAATAAATCGCAAAATATTATTTCCCTTTTCATTTTGAATGGAAAAGCTTGTCATAATTCACCAGTTGCAACAACTGCACAGGTTACACAGATATTTAATTTATACAGAAACTTATGATCTCTATATACATTAGGGATGATTGATACATTTTTAGACCTCAGTAGCTGGTATAATTGCGTCAGTTGTTCGATATTATTACATTTATTTTATTAATATGGTGGATCAACAGCTGTTTGTCGAAGATGCATAGTATTAATAAGATTAGTTTAAGCTAGTTAATCAATTTTGATAAGCGACATTTTATCAAAACTGTGAAAGCAACATTTTAAATTATACGATAATGATAAGACATTCTGATTGCTTAGCTTTGCTTGCATAGTGACTTAATTAGTTAGCGAAATGGGACCAGATTTTTAGATTAAAGATTTTGTCAAATATTTTCATTCAGCGAAATATCTCGAAAATGTAGGATGAAGTGAGACGGCGAATCGGACTAGTAGTTGTTGCCGGTGAATCGGCAATTCGGTTTTATTGCACACATGCACACTCACGTTCAGGCTAATATGATTATTTTGTTATTATTATTAATAATAAATTATACATAATAACCGCAACATAGTAGTTAGTATAGTTGGCAATAGCAGGTAAGTAAAGCCAAAATATTGTCCTAAAAACACAAGATGAAAAAAATTGATAAAATTAAATTTAAGGAATACAAATTGAATGATAATTATAAATTGGCGCTTTTTTTGCCAGCCAAAAAAGCGGCAATCGAAAAAAATCAAAATAATACAGAAAATACATTTGTGTAAATGTATTTTCTGTATTATTTTGAATTTTGTGTTTATCAATTATACACAATAAAGGTCCAAGCAAGGCATTATTACAAATAATGATTTTTGATTCGTTAATAAAAACATAAATTCGTTAATAAAAAATAAATATCGAAAATCTGTAGCAATCGAAAGAGATTTTTCAATTAAAAACACCGATATAAAAGAAATGGGTGATGTCATTAAGATGAAATATTGTAGAGAATTATTCTTATTTTTCTTAGCTTCAAGCATTTACCAAATAGAAATCGTTGACCAATACTTCACTGCATCCCTTTTCTCGAGTTATGTACATGCAATAAGTGGGTTATATTGATAATCAATCGTTATAGTTTCCATTTATGGCAAAACCTTTCTAATGCATTTGGTTAGCTTGCACTTTTTTCTTAGTGTCTCTAAATATTATTGATTTTTTTATCAGAATGCTTATAATTATTAGGTTAAAAAATAGTAACTAATTTATACAAGACATCTAAAAATGGTTGGATTAAGATTCACTTTCCTTTTAAAAGTAGTTTTAATGCTACTGATTTAAATAATTGATTCATTATACGGTTTGATATTTTGGTTAAATTGCCAAGTTTGTCAGCGGTTTAGTGAAATAGTTTTTACTTTTCTTCCACCTTGTTCAAATGATTACAAGCTCTGAAGTGCTTTCCCTTTTTACAAATTTCCACACCACGATGAGGTCAGAAGTTTTATTTCTGATATATTTATCATGCTATTTAACATCGCGCCGTATCTCTATCTGTTGGGACAGTGGTGGACTGGTGATAAAGTTTTGACTTTGAAATTGAAAGGTTATTGGCTCGGAATCCAATTTCATTGAAAAATCGCTGTATAGCCATTTCGTTTTAGCCGAAATAGTTGAAGCTTACTGTCCTTTCATTGGTATGCCGCATAATATTGAAGAATGCATATTCGAATTAGGTAATGTATCTGTCAATTGACTATCATTCATTTCAAAATTAAGGAAAAATTATGGGCTCGAAATCCATTTTCATAGAAAATTCGCTTTATAACCGTTTCTTATACGCTGGAAACATCAGAGCAAACTGTTGAAGAAGGAACATGGTGAAACATGCGATTCTCTGTCGTTTGAACTTGCTTCGAAATTAAGACCCAATTACACACTTTGAATTTAATTTCATCGAAGAATCGCTATATAAATGTTACGTCCACGTTGAAACCATTGAAGCCAACTATTCTTTCGTTGGTGGGTCAAAAAAGATTGAAGGGACATGCTGAGTCAGGTGACGTCTCTATCATTTGACCTTGCTTCAAAATTACGATACAATTACACGCCGTGAATTCAATTTCATCGAAAAATCGCCATATAAACGTTTCGTGCATACTGAAACCATCGAAGCCAACTATTATTGTCGAAAAAGATTGAAGAAGGGACATGCCGAGTCAGGTAACGTCTCTTTTATTTAACCTTGCTTCAAAATTATGAGATGAGTTTTAAAATAACCCTAGCAATGCTTTAAACCGGGACTTAATTATGACTAAAAGAAATTCAGAAAACTTTACCTCTAGAGCCCATATGATTCTTATCCGATTTTGCGTATGCGTAAATGAGCTGTTCAAACTGGTATAAAGCATACTAAATGATAAGAGACTATTACATTTTATATGAATAAAACGAATTATTACAGGTTTAAATATTTTTAACTTTTTCCATTTTATAAATTCACGAAACACAACAGAAGCAGGGCTGTTGTTTCGGGTATATTCTGGGAATTAAACTATCTTACTGGAAGAAAAACAAGGCACTGTACTGAAATATAATGAAAAGTAAATACTTACACTCGGATGACAGTGCATTATACAGGAAATATAAAAATGTTGAAGAAAATATATCCTTTATGTATCTTGTGTGCGTGCCTTTATTCTGGTATGCGTGAGTTAATATAGTGAAATTTAAAATATGCATAATTTATGTAATGCAAGCTCATTTGAAAGCATTGCACTTTATCTTTTGTGAATCAGAGAAAGTTAAGGAAAGGCAAGGAAATATAAATTGGTGTTATGTGTATATTCTACGGCAAGGGTGCAATGATTGCACTTACGTTCTGAAACACTTAAGTAAGTTGAAAAAAATGCATATGGAAAAGTAGATTAAATCTTAAGCTCCTAATCTTTTTGATAAAATATATTTGAATTTTAAAATATTAGTTTTAATGAAAATAAATAAACATTTTTTATGCTTAAATGAAATAGCTGAAATAATGGAAATAATTTATGCACGAAAATTATATATAAGGATTTAATTTGAAATTTGGAGCAGATTGGTAGTTTTAGTACAAAGAGACTACAATCTAAATTTCATTCATTTATCAGTTTCTAGTTCATTCAGCTTTTGTATTTAAGTATTCGTATATATACAGACAAATTTTGAAAAGTGGTTTTGCTTTCGAACTTAAGATAGTCTAAAAGATGAAAAAAATATTAATATTTTGAGGATTAACTTTTTTGGGGGGCTTACAAAAATATATTTCTTGTATATTTTCGAATATTTTGTGTAATTTCAACTCATAAAAATGATGGATTTTTTAAAAAATTATTTGAAAATTCTAATAGAGCAAAAATAACTGTAATTAAAAAAAATATTTTTACTACTACTTTGGCACGTCGTCAAGATTTCTATATTTTCCTACGGAGACTATATTTTATGGCCAATCTGGACAAATGTCTCCACATACTCAATCGCAACTCCCACAAGAGTCCTAAAATGCAACTCGAAATTGGAAGCTATTTCCCAGTTGTCTTGATTTATTTTCTCAGAATTCACGAAGGCTCGTATCTTCTGTAGATGCAAAATATATACAACTATTAGGAGATGTCTTCTCAACATTTGTTAGGATTATGTAATAAACAAACATAATATAAAATGTTGTTAGCGGGAAAGATGCAAGTAGATGTCTTAACTCGTGTCAGTATCGATTTAAAATCGAGATTTTAATTTCTAGAATTTCTAGTGTACTATTAAAAAGTGTTATTTGTTAAGTCAATATTATATTGTTTATATGTTTTATATCTTCCAACGAAAATTCTCCAAGATTATTATAATTTTCTATTAATTTTGATAATTTATTAATATTATTTTTTAAGTGTACAAGAGTTTATATTTTACGTATCATTGGTTGTTTTTGGTGACCAGTTGGTTCGTAGGGATTAACACTCGCTACAATTTTCAATGAAATATTTTAATTTATAGAGACAAACGTTCTGTAAATAGATTTCTTTTTAAACTTTTACAGAAATTTACAAAGTTAGGGTAAAGATCTCTTATGAAATTGCATTTTTCTTGTTCAATGCATTTCTGAATAATATGTTCACCGACAGACAGAGTGCCAAAAATGTGTTTTTCGAACTAGAAAGGACGAAACATCAAAATCTCAAGGTCTATCTTTTGACGATTACGTTACATCGTCTTCATATATGAGAAAATAAAAAGAAATGATTCAATGCTATCAACTATCTATAAGTAGTAGCCGGCTATCAGCTTTTGGTGATCGCTTTTCCATAGCAGTATCTCTGAATTCAAAATTCCCAGTTACCGCCTTTTTCATTTATTTTATTTGTGTAAGTAAAAATAGAAACTAAATTTTAACTGCCTAAAAATCTGATATTTATTTGAATGAAAAGTAAGAAAAACTCTAAAAAAGCAATAAAACGTTAAGTAACTTAAGAACTGAAGAATCAAGCAAGCCATTTATTAGAGAAACAGTAAACTTTTGAGTTAATAGCTTCATTTAAGGTAGAATCTCATTTTAGCGATTCTAATTAGAATTCTCTATCACCAATTTCAAAATCAGTCTGCAACTTTCGAAATTAATCGAATTGAGCTGGTAACTAATTTAATCTTTGATTAGAATTTGCAAAAGCAACTTCTTTCGAGATAAATAACATGCGCCTGGGCAATTAAGTGAGACATTAGAATTAAACATGTCTCTTTAAATAAATCATCGGATCTTACCTTCAAATAAATTTAAAATTAGTTAAGCTAAAAGTTTATACATGCTTCAGCATATTAAATTTCTTTTTTTCTTTTACACAGAAAAAGAACATTGATTGAACAATTAAAACCTACTTAAGAAATAACAGCAAAAAAAAAAAATGTTGAAATTTTTAATTCCAATAAATGAAATTTACAGGGTAATTCAAAATAGTTATAGCCGTTTGTAATCGCTATATTCATTTAATTAAAAATAATTTATCAATAAGATTAACACAAAATGTAGACGGAACTTCAAAATTTTTTATATTTACGTCATAGAAATTCTATGTGACTTCCTTATGTCAAACGGACAATATTTAAGCAGCAGTCCACTTCACGCTAAACATTCTGAAGCAGTCACCGACTCAAGCGCATTACAAATGCGTAATTTACTTCTCATGCTTCCCATGGCAGCACATACACATTTATGTACTCCCCAAATGCTTCTCATGCCCAAAACAATTGAAGAACTCAAAGTTCGCATTTGTAATGCGCTTGTCACATAGAACTTCTAGGACGTATGTATACAAAATTTTGAAGTTAAGTCAACATGTTAATCTGATAGATAATTTGTTTTCATTAAATAGTTATAGCCGTTTGTAATCGCTATATTCATTTCGGTTTACCGGTATTAAAAGGTATAAATGCGATGAATTCAATTTATCTGAGCTTTTAAAATGAATCATTTTTGAAACCCTATAGTTTTTTTTTTTTGAAAATAAAATCTTTTCTTTCTCAACGTAAAAGATTCTCACTTTAAAAATATCGTGCAAGTTTTTAGTTTTCACTCGAGTTTTTAAAAATCTAATTACTGAAACTTCAATGCTTTCAGATCAAAAATTTTTAAGGCATAAAGCACCTTCCTCAAACCTTAAAATTGCTGACTTAATCATTTCCAAAAAAGTCCAGTTAGTAGAAATACGTGGATGAAATTTCATTTTCACACCCACATTCCACAATTTTCATTCGCTGGCGAATAAACTCGCTGAGTTTCTGTAAAGTGGTTTTAATTTACATCAATCTTAAATACCCCCTTAGTTTTTAAAGTTAATCATTTTTTTTTAATATGACACAGACAATACAGAAATTGACTTTCCAAGGAGTTTTTTTAAATGGTATATTTATTCTATAATACTTAAGACAAGTTAGATGGCATTCTTAGACGTTTTTTAAAAGTTTTTTTTGTTAACACCAATTTTTGACTTGCTTTGTTTATGACTTGTGTTAGAATTACACACGCACAGCAAAGAAAAAAATAATCTGAAAGCGCATTCAGATCTCATATAGCGCAAAAAGGAATTTTTTCTTTCAAAATTTAGCTGATATATATAATTTATTTTAGGCTCCAGTAGACTCTGCATGGGTTAGTTTAGTTATATTAACGTCCCGTTTTAAAACAACCCTAGGGCTAAGCTGGGACGGACCTCATAATTTCGAATCTCAGTCAGATGACGAGGACGACACTTGAACTGTCCTTTCTATGCAAAAGTCCCTACCATATTAGCGAAGGCCCATTTGGCTCCGGCGGATTGACTGTGCACCAGACCCGCTTATACGACGGTTCTTCGTGGAATCGGATGTCGAAACTTGAATCTTCCGGTCTCGAAGCTGAAATTATACCACCATTCCACCGCGCCCCCTCAGCGGAGCGTGGGGGAATGGCGCCATATTTTGGAGCTAAAGATAAGTTTAAAGTCAGAGGGTTACAAAATTATTATTGTATGAACGCACATGAAATGAAATCATTATATATATATTACATAGGTATATCTGAATAAAATTATTCGAACTAACCCTTTAAAGGGCCATTTTTTTTTCTATTCATATTATGTTAAAATATTTTTAGGCTTGAAATTAGAACAAAAAAAAGGGTTTCGTTTAGCTTGTTAGATACATTTAATTTGATTAATTAATTAATTTGGTTAATTAATAATTAAGTAACAAATCAAGACACATTGAGATAAAGAACTCAAGCATCTAAATTTCTGTCTTTCTATAAAAAGTTGGCAGAACTTATGCCAACCTACAAAATTTCATACACAAATTGATAAATTTGGTGGGAAGCTTACTTCCCACCTCCCTAGAAAGGGTTAAAATCATGGTAAATTATTAAATTACATTTTTAATTATGGTACTTCAAAAATTCTTGAATGTAAAATAATACAAAAGGCTGATCATTAATTGTCATAAGCTTATTAATACATTAATAAGTTGTCAATATATTAAACTTTTAGCTTATTAATATATTAAACAGATTTATTAATTTCTCTTTTAAAAATTATTTGAAAAAAATAAAGCTGATATAATCATAACTGCGATTATAATCGAAGGTAAGCTTAGAAATTTTTACCAAGTGATTGACATTTTAATTAGTCAATTTAATCAAACTCTTATTTATTATGCTTAAAATACCCATTCGGTACGTATAATTAACGAGATTAATCTAATAATTGATTAATTAATTCAAGTAATCGATAATCTTTAGATAAGACCATTTAAACTGGGCATAAATGTAACATAAAAATGAGGATTGTTTCTCAAGATAGAATTATGTTATTTTTGATGATACATATTCTTGTTTATGCATATTTTCTCTTCCCTACTGTCTTTATTTGTGCACATAAATAACTTTATTTTATTTCCCATTTGAAGATCATATTTAACTTTATAATAAAATATATTTTATCAGTATTTCATTAAAAAATTTTAGAAATTAAATTGCCTCTTCAATTGATTAACGCGTTAACTGTCTCTCCATTCGCGTGGCAACAAAAGTTCTGAGTCAATGCAGAATTTGAGGCGAAAAGAAAAAGCTTACTTTTAATTTATATCTCCTTGCTTCAACACGTTGTTCGGTTTGTGAATCGCTTGTGATTCATACATATTATCTAATTTGATATTTTTTCCACTACAATTAAAAGAGGGTAGATAAGTAACCATCGTATTAGATATTGGGCAGAATCATAGGCATCAATAATGGCAATGAATGCGTTAAACTATTTCTATTTCTTGTTCCAGATGAATAAAAATTATAAATTTTTTATATTTATCGAAAACGCTTCATTAATAATATGCAATAATACATCTCAAGGGCGCTAATTTATAATTCTCTGTTTTTAAATTCCTGTCAGTATGATAAAAACCTTAAAACTCTCTGATCTTTATTTGAAGGATAAACTAGCTCAAAATGTTAATTATCTTCCACTGATCTTCAAAGACTGGTACAAAAAACAATAATTTACTCCCCAAAAGTTCTTAGCTAGATTCATTCAGTTTTGCACATTCCCTTGAACCATTTTACTCTTGTCTTTACATTAACTCGGTTCTTTTCTAAACAAAGCAAAGAAGCATCTTTTCCTTGTCTATCTGGGATTTGAAATAAAAAAAAAGAAGAAAAAAAAACACGATGTCATGGAGGGAGAGAAGAAGATGATAAAAAAAAAAAATAGAAATCGAGAACTACCATTCTTTTTATTTCTTCTTTTTTTATTATTTTTGCTAGTACAGCAAGAAATCGGAATTAATTGGGTTGGTAGTCAGGCGCTCGCGAAAACAGAAAAGATTCTTTTAGAAATGGAATCTCCAATCTCATTAAATAGTCATTCCCTTATTTAGTCTCAAAGCAGATAGTCTGCTAAGGTTCTCAGATGATGAGAACTGTTGTTCTGTCTACACGCTACAATGATTTTTTTTTCTATTTTCAGCATTTGTGGAATCTTGAGGAATTAAGAAGTCGAACTCTCTAATAAACGTAAATTTTAGTTTTTTGAAAAGTAAATTGTCCAAATGAAGTGATCAGATCCTTAATAGTACCTGACACAAACTCTACCAAAAGTATAAATCCAAAGATTCTCCCACATTTTGCTATTTTTCGTTCAAAACAATTATTATTCGTCAGTATCTTCAACTGACTTCATTGCAAATTCCTTTCAACTTTATTATAGAATACAATTCTTATTTTATAATTTTCAAGGTCATAGAGGAATAGGGGTGTGTATGGAAAGTGTAAATAAGAGAAAAATAACTTACCTAGACAAAAATGCTCGGTGAAATAAAAGGAGATTTCGTTTCATAAGAACTCATTAGTAATAATTTAGAGAATTTCCTTTTTATTTAAAGTGCTTAACCAAAATAAATATCTAATGTAAACTAGTTGCTGATGCTATTTTATTTTTGTATTTTTGCTTATCCAGTAGGAGAAGTACGTTAAAATATTTTATATTTTTTTGTTTGTTCTTTTTATTGGTATCCATGCAATAAATATTCTTTTTTTCTGTATGAAACATTTAAATTTTCATAGCTAGTTATTTACTGCATTAACAAACATTTATTTCAGATGTATACGACAAAATTATTACTCCTTACCAAATAAGCAATTCAAAGTGGATTTTATCAGAATCTCTTTCTTTAGATATTATTTCTACTCACAGGAAAAAGATATTGCAAGGTATTTTAGAAAGAAATAAGCCACCCTTCACTGATTCATACTTCTGCAAAATGTTGTTTCAAAATTAAATATGCTTAAACATTGTAAAAGCAAACAGCAAAAAAATCATTGTAGCATTTAATGAAACCTTTTATATCTCTGTTTAATAAAAATTATTAGATATTCTTTTTATTACAAGAAAATATTTATATTTTGCTAGAATAAATGACATATTTTAAGCATTTTGAAACAAATGTGTTAAAATTATATTGTAAATCTCAATTTTTAATATTGTTTAATTATAATCTAAATATTTAATATTAAAAAAGATTGTAGAACTATCAGGAAGCCTAGTTATTCGCTAAATTTTCTTTGCACTGCATGGAAATGCTAGCAATAGGAAATTATATGAATAGCGATATTCGAAATAGTTTATATAAAGCTAACATTTCTAGATATGATGAAGTTTTGTCCGCGTTGCAACGGAAAGAGGGGAGCAGTAGCTTCTGAGGGTAAAGACCCCTGACTATCCGAGGGCAAAAGTTTGACTTCTAGCTCATCTGAAGATGACACTTACACACTCGTTTGCACAACCCCTTTTTACAGGGAGGTTCTTTCACACACCTCGCAGATAGAAAACAGGGTAAAGAACAACGATGTTTGATACGTTACAAAAATGATTATAACGAATAACATGTTTTATCTAAAGGATTTTACATGAACTCTTATTAAAACCTTGTTATTCAGGATATGAATACCTTTTGCAGGATAACAAGCGGAAATTTTATGATACTCGACAATACAATTCTTCACAATTCATAGACTGCATGATGTTTTGAATGAACTACTTTTTGAATTCCAAGATATAATTGTCTATTAGGAAACATGCTAGGAAATGAGTTAAAGGACGTGAACTTGGTTGCAGTTCGTATCTTCTTTCAAATAGAGAGTAGTAGAGATCAGAAGTTTTGACATTTCAGTCTTATAGGAGCCATTCTTTTTAATGGGTCAGTATGGTAAAATTTTGGAAAATATTCATTCTATTGGAGGTCATACTAGATCTCTTGATATTCAGACTTAGTCAATTTTACTTTCCCTCTTCTCAGTTTTCTTTTATACGATGGTTATAAAATATTTAATTAATCCTTTTCTATCCTTCTCTAGTCAAATATCTTCTTTTCAGCTTTATAGAGCAAAACAATAATTTTTTGATAATGTTTGTAGATTGGTATACTACCAATAAATGACGTCATGTAACATACATCATGACAAAATCGTTCAAAACGCTCTACAGAGTAGACATTGGAAATAACAGGTTTCAAATTTAGTACATACTTACTTCTTAAACAGTAAGTGCTAAATTTAGGTAATGCGTGCTTAGATAGGAGGTATTCAGTAATAAAAAAAGTATTTTAGAGTTTTAATTAGATATTTTAATTAAAAATTAATAAAAGTTTTGATATTTTTCTTAAATATTAGAAAAATATTATAGCTTTAAAAATTTCTAAACAACTATAAATTTAAAAAAAAATTCGGTCATGAAATTTTATTTTCATATAATTTTTTTAATTGCTACACACTTTATAAGTAATTTTAAATATATTTTACGACAATATTTTCCATTTTTTTAGTTGCTGCATTTATAATAACTGTAATTGCGATGATGTTAAATAATTTATATGAGAACGTTCTTGCAGCTAAATAATAAAGAGATAATATTTAAATAAAATAGCGATAAACGAAAGGATCTTAAGATATAATCATGCTATAATATATTGGACTAAAGATGTTTTAGACACTGTTTTAAATAAAAAAAGAAGTTTCGTCCTAAAAAAATAATCTTCACCAACTATTATTTTTAGACCAACAATTTCTAAAAAACTCACATAATAGACTTTTTTATTAGTGATTAATCATACATTAGATTTTAATTATTTATTGATCAAAATCTAATGTATAATTAAAAATAGAAATATTTCTTAAGATGCTTAAACACTACCTTTCACTAACCCAGTCGCACTTTTTATTAACAGAAAAGCAAGCCTAAGTTTTCTAAAATTAGCATATTTTCATCAAAAAGAAACTGAATTAAAATAAAATGTAAAATTTAAAAAAAATGGTCTGTTCTTCTGTTTAAATTTGAGTTAACACGATAACTACACAACAAAGAGTGTTAGATAAATAAAACTCGGTACTCAGATTTAACATTTGAGCCAAATACAACAATGGGTTGACCATCTGTCGGTCTGCACTTTCAAAATCATGTACACGTGACAATTCAAAAAATGAAAAAACTTCACATTTTGATTAAAATCTATAATGTAAACTCCTATCGAATTCTGAGCCAAATAGAACAACGGGTTGACCATCTGTCTGTTTGCACTTTCAGAATCATATACACACGGCAATTCAGAAATTCAAGAACTTCAGATTTCGATTTTAATTGGTTGGGAAAAAACGCGTTTAAAACCGAAATTCTATTTTCTTATGCTATTAACTTCAGGTCAGAGATTAATCGCCAAAACCTACCAAAGGATCTCATAATAGAATTAGTAAAAATGTTAAATTCACGCCAAATAGATATTTCAAAACTATGCTACGTCAACGCCATGCAAGGCACTCTCTTGGATAACGTCTTTATACAGAGAATGTGAAAAAGTTTTGGAGAAACCACTTTCGCTAGCTTAAATAATAATATTTGCCTAATTTTCATTATAAAGCCTTATTTATAAAACAATCGCGTGGAAAAATAAGTAGCGTTTTCATTTGTCACTTATTTTTCAATATGTGCCTAAAATTTTACGCAGAGATGATAACTCTTTCACATTTTTTAATCGCTATTTAAAAATTTAAGTGCATTTTCATAATGGTTTTAGTATAATTTGTTTAAAAAAATTATATGAATGTATTTAAACATCTATGAAATCTGATTTGAAGAAAATTCGAATGGAAATGATGCATTGAAAAGATTAATGGCTTGGAATATAATATTTATTCCTAGTTTTCCGCAAGTTAAATATAATTTTCTATCTTTCCGAAATGTTGAATGCTTTTGGAAAATTAATACAATTCTAATGACGATGGCATAAAATTCGCATTAAGTTGTCTTAAAATAAGAAAAAGTACTTTTGAAGTTTTCGCGATTTGTAAATAATTTCTGCTGTCGTTCATGATCAATACCATCATTATTTTCACTGCGTTTTCCAAACGTTCTTCGTTTTTGAAAGAATGCATGAATCGGAATTCCTCTCATTATTAAAAGTTTCCGGTACAAGTGAAAATCCTTTACTTTTAAAATAGAAAATGTTGATATGAGAAATTGCCAGACTTATTAAAGCTAAAGTAACAAGGCTTTCATTCAAGATCATATGAACAAGACTTTCAGAATTTGTTCTGATAAAAGATGAAAGAATTTCTACTGGCCCACACAATAAAATATATGAAAATTTCAAATATAAATGATATAGTAAAAAATATATATAATTAAAAAGATAATTTTTCGAATTTGAAAATGATGCAAAAATAATTTTTGTGCTATATTTTGAAATTATCACACACACACACACACACACACACACACACACACACACACACACAC
>JAPMOR010113597.1:39404-63325 GCA_026543865.1 Argiope aurantia | reverse complement strand
CACACACACACACACACACACACACACACACACACACACACACACACCTTTATTATAAGTAGAGATTCCTGTAAGCACTTCATGTTTCTTGCGTTGGATTGCAAGGATTGAGTTGGTTACTTTAGGTACAGATGTGGAATACGTCGGTTTTATCGTCCACTAAGTGCTGAAAAGCCGTTATTAACTTAATGCGTTTTGCGCTGCTGTCACCAGTTTATAAGTTAAATATTTTATATTTTTATGAAAATGTAAATTTCTGCAACCAATCCTGTCCTTGCTTTTTTCATATTTAAATTCTATTTCTAGGTCTGTGATATTTATGCTGTTATACTGATAATAAACAGCTGCACTGGCCTATGTTTATATTACCTACTGCCCACGAGCTTACATATAGAGGAAAGTTAATTTATAGAATTTATTTAATTAATTTAAATTAAATTCAAAATTATTAAATACAATAACGGTTTGAAAACGGAGCAGAAATATAGTAAACATAATTCATGATTTTTTTTATATAACATCATATGGTTCCACAAGCATGCATAGGGGACTTTGGAGAAAAATGCAGTGCTGTAAAGTGTAATATGATTTCTTTCACCCCAATCACAAGCATTGAACTTTGCAAACATTGATTGTGCTGGGGGCCAGGTATTATTTTTTCGCCCTTCCATAATATTTTTCTTTAAAATTGCCGTATACGCTCTAAGGTGTTATTCCCTATGTCGCTCCCTTAGACTGGTGTATCTATATGCTACTACCCTCGATCACAGTAGAAAGATGACGATTATTGTATTGATCAAAAATAGTGTTTGCTAAGAGATCACGCTTTCACGTTCATTTTCATACATAATTAATCCATATTTCAATCATTGGATCCATATTTATGATTTTTCAAAACAAATATCCAATAGGAGATATATGATGAATTTTAGCAATTTAATAAATATGGAACATTATTTCATATTTGTCACTTTTTTCAAAGAACTTCCTGAAACTTGGAAAACAATCATGAAAAGAAAAGATTTTAAAAATGATATTATTTTATTCAATAATCGGACTCTCACGGGCAGTACAATATTCAAAACGAATTTGCAAATTAAGTAGCCTTGAAACAAAACCACAAATTCCGAAAAAACATTTTATTCATCAGAGGAAAAGAGTGACTCCAATCTTTTATGTAAAGAGTGACTCCATTGTTCTTTATTATGTGAAAAAGGCTAACATAGTATGTGTTAATATTTCTAGTAGAAATTACGAATAAAATTTTTAAAAATAATAACTAATAAATTAATTATTATTTTACGATGTTCATACTCTACGGACTTCTATATAGATTCAATATTTTGTAATTAAAATGTTTTTTCAATTAAATGTATTACATTATAAAGCATTATATGTATCTTCACAATTTTTTTTATATTTTTGTCATTTCTATTAAAAAATTTTAGTATTCCATATTTACACTCATCTAGATTTTTAAGAATTTTATATTAAAAAAATATTTTTTTATATTGCAGATTTTTCTAAATTGAAGAGGAATAGTTAGTGAATAATTAATTAGTTATGTACTCAGTTAGTTATGAAATTGTTAATTTTGTATACAGTTTGTAAATAATTAATTTAAAAAAATTTAGTTTTGAAATTTTTAATATCAATATTTCTAGTTGTAATCTTTTTTCCAAATTTAAATGATTTTCAATATCAGTGTCAATTTATCTATCTTCTTAGGCAGTTTTAAATAAATAGTCTGAAATGGCTAAGAATTATATCATATTGTGCATTAATAACTGTAGATGAATCATAATTTCTTCTGCAAAAGACAATATTTTTCCGAAGGACAAACTCATTCTAATTTATCCATTTAAATAAAGATACTTAAGAATAACGCTAAATAATGGCTAAATAATAGTAAAATAAAAAGTAGATTGTGGAATAATATATAGGTTAAATATATAAAATATATGTTTCTTATCATTTATATTTTGTATGTGTTATATGTGGGTATGTGATGCATGTGTGTTATATCTTTTATATGCGTTTTTTCATCTTTTATAATTTCCTTGCAATATAACATTCTTTATATTGCTTTACTTCACATCACAAGAAATTGGAATTTTTCAATGCTTTATTAAAATATATAAGCATTGTTATTATACTTCAGTAGTTTTTCAACAAATTAAATGAATTTTATAATCAAAATAAAAATGAGCAGGAACAGTATCGGGTTTTGAATTCAAAACTGTTAACAATATTGAGTGATAAGTTTTCGGTACACCCTTAAACCTATCTGAATACCCAACTTTCAGTCATTACGAATGATGCCATAAAACACATTAATCAGAGTTTTAAATAAATAACAAACTTGAATAAAGATTTTATTATATTCTACTAATTACTATTGAGTGGTACAGAAATCAATAATTTGCACCCGAAAAAATCTCTTCAGCTAGAATCAGTTTCCGCACCCAAATTATTTCTTTTCATTTCTCCGTACTTTTGCTCCTTTCTATACAAAGGATATGCATCCTTTCTTTGCCTGCGTGGAAGCCGAGACAAAGAAAGATGATAATGACAAGTGGAAAGGGCAGAGAAAAAAAGAATGACTACTAGAAAAGAAAAAAAAATAAGAGCTACCCATTTTTTTAGGGGAAATGCAAGAATTCGGATTACCACTCCGGCATTCGGAAAAACAGAAAAGACTCCTTTGGATACCGAATCTCATGTCTCATTAGATGACCAATCTTTTATTACATCATGAAGCAGCTGTCATTGCAGATGGAAAGGTCTTACATGAGGAAACCCTGATTTTGCTTTAGCCCAAAATCTATTTTCGTGTTTTCTACTTTCTCGTATACGTAGTACAGAAAACGCATAGTAACCGTCAAAAAATTCGAATTCGAGATTTTGACGAATCTTCACGTTTTAGCCCACCCTGAGTTCAAAGAGCATATTTTTAGGAAATGTCTGTCCGTCTGTTTGTGATAACACAAAAACGCTTTGAGTTAAACTGATGTAATTTGGTATACGGTCTTTACATTGATTTTGCAAATTTCTGTCAATTTTTGAGTTAAATCTGTTAAAGCCCATTGACCGGTTGATCGAATATAAGTTAACAATATAATTACAAAACGAACAGTGTTAGACGGATAAAATTCAGTACCCATATTTAACATCTATAGTGTACCAGTCAAATTTTGAGCCAAATGCAACTACGCGTTGACTGTGGGTCGATCTGCACTTTTAGGAACATGTAAACGCTATAATTAAAAAATGCAATGATATAAAAGCATCAAATTCGGTATGAGATTTTGTGACTACAAGTGCAGTTTTGTGTCAAATTTTTGTTTCTATCATTTGAAAAAAGCATGCCTAAAAAAGAAATTCTAGTTTCCGATACTATTAACACACGCCAGAGATTAATCGCCAAATAACTCGCCAAGGATGACACTATAGATTCAGTAAAAATGCTAAATTCACGTTAAAAGTTATTATTTCGTAGCTATGCAAGTTAAAAGTTATTATTTCGTAACTATTGTACGACAGTACCATGTAAGGTATAAGTTTCTTTTTAGAGACTCAGCGAGTAAATTTTGGGGAAACCACTGCAGCTGATTTTTTCGTGCTATCTTTGGAATATAGAAAGATAAAAATATTAAAAATTCTAAAATTTTGATAATATTCATTTAACTTTGTACGTGTGTGATTACTGCTCATTCACCTGCATTTAATTTCAGACGCATTTGAACACTTTAAAACTTGTTCCTTATTATTTAAATAAATGCTCTGAAACACATATTTATAAGATAAAGTTGTCCGTTTTGTGACATTTTTGAGCTTTCTTGGTTTCATTACACTTTTTAAAACACGGCTTGACTTAATTTGAAATCCTAAATGAATTCTATGAAGAAATTTATTTTTAATGCTTCGTAAACTAATAAGAACAAAGAAATGTGATTTTTTGAAGCAATATGAATATTTTTTTCATAACTGTGGGGTCAAATTGCATCTACATGGATGCCAAATCGGAAATTTTAAAACAAGAAATATTTTTTACCTATGTTTAGACACTTTATCAGATGATATTACTATAGCTCAATAGCAGCCATTCTTGTTTTGTTCATGGAGCAGACTGTTATTAGAAATAGAAGCTTCTATCGAAATGAGAAGAGTAGCAATTTCTTCATTATTTTGCTGATTTTATTTAGAGCTTTTATAGAATCCGTGAAAGTAGAAAATGATTGAATAATTTTTTAAAGCTTTCAAAATTATTCAAACTGAATTTTATTTATTGGCCTGTTAAAAATTCTGTCAAACTTCAATTAAAATGACTGAGGATAACAGAATTACGTTATTTATCCATTATGAGGATACATATTATTCACATGCAACGTATTTTCATTCATGAAAGCGTAACTCTTTCTGGATGTTGACATTCGCTGGTGAAATGTTTTTTTTCTTTTGAATATGACTCTTGAACTGAGCGACAGTTTCTTAATGATGACATTCACTCTTGAATTGTGAAGCTATTTCTGGACGATGGCATCCACTCATAAATTTTTAATTGTTTCTGAACGAGGACGTCCACTTGTGAGCTGAGCAGTTGTTCCTAAATTATAGCATCCCTTTATGAGCCGTGTAGTTTGGATAAATGCAATCAAGGAAGAGAATTTTCGAGAAAATGATGTAACCAGTCTAATATATGTGATTTTCATCATAAAAACACATATAAGATAGATTTAGAACTTTTTTGTAAAACGCAATGAAAATTTCTTCAACTGCAACATTGTTACACGCATTTAACTTTGCTATGCTTATATGTGATTAAGAAATTCACCTATTCTTTCAAGGTGTCGTAAATTGTAGTGTACGTGTTGGAAAATTACATGTGATTGTTAATTGCTGACAATTATTGTTTTATAATTTTTTCCCTCTTGTTTTCACTTTCAGAGCACTTTCAGAGAGGCGGATATTTCAAAAATAATAGAGCAAGCCTTATATACCCTATGTCAAAGGAAAAAAAAAACCCCGAGATTTTTACTTCTTCGAATGGACATTATAGAAGAAATAAAACCCGCACTTTGAAGATGAGAGGCAATTGAAAGACACATAAAGCCATAACTGTGCCATTTAATGCTGTTTTATTTCATATCCCAAAAAATTGTTTTAATACAGCAAGTGCCTTTTCTGGAAAAGATCCATCGTCATGTAATCATTAGAGCAAATGATGAAATTGTTCTTGGTTGATATCACGACTGATTGAAATTCCTTCACAATAAAATTAACGATCATTAACTACACTAAATTCTAACTGAAAGTCTGTAATATTTTTGATGACTCAATACAACTGCTATTACTTTTTGAATTAAATAATGTTGATAAAGGTTGCTCAATTATTTTATATGAAAGAATGCCTTTTAAACCGTACTTCTGACAAAATGGTCCTGATATTTCTAAATAAAACTGATTTGCTTTTAATGTACCAAAATTATCTTCTAAATCCTTTGGAACCCTTTCATATCTCTGGTACACTTTAAAATTTAGTTTTACTCCTTGAAAAGATACGAAAGCATAAGCAGATGCTGAATATTTTTCGAAAAATTATTTATCGACAGCTTTCGAAGTTTTGAGCCTAAAATCAATTACGTATATTTCGGATAAAATTTTTATCATAAAATGATCTTCAATTTGCAACGTGTGAACAAAACAAATCATTAAACGATGGTATTAGATAACGATATATAGACAGCAAAATATTACTGCAAGATAGAGTGACATCAGTGGTTAATAATTTCAAGTAATTTTAAACTTACACAGAAGGAAAGTATAATCAGTTACAATTCAAATTCAGGTCAATGATTACAATTCAAATTTTCATAATTGGTACAATTTAGTATGAGTTTATGGATTCTCAGGACTGAATAGTAGTTGAAAAAGTGGAGTTGTATTGTATTGCAAGTATAAAATGATATGGAATTTTAATCCTAAAGAAACAATTCAACGTAATATTCATAAAGAATTTATCACTAGATAACTGATGCTCTAGACTAAAATACTTATTTTTATAATAAAATAAAAAGAAGGAATGAACTCTCTGAAATTTTCTTGGTTTTTCCATAATAAATGTTATTCTCCTGCTGTGCATAATAATTGTAAGACGGTGAAATTTTGAGTGCTCAGAATAATTTATTTTCAGAATCCTGAGTATTTTTTTCGAAGTGTAAATAAGAATACCTAATATGCATTTTTGACACCTTTTTTCCGTTCTATTGAATTCTTTTTTATATATAACTAAAATTTAAAACAAGATCTAGTGTCAAACAGATTTAGTGTGTGCAACTACAATACATTTACCTGTATGTGTGTTTGACTTGGAGCTGTCAAATATGGTTCTACATACTATAGAAAGCGAGGAATATGCACCTAGGAATGTTGGTTCAATTGTTTGAAATTTTAATTCAGAATTAATTGTCCGATTCATTTATTTTTAATTTTCGAGGGCACTGTAATCATTTTTTTAAATTCTTCTTGTAACCCACATATGTATTAAGCAAAATCCTTCTTCAATAGTTTTCAAAAACAGAAAGAAAGTCAAGCCATTATAATATTTCATGAAATAATAAAAACAGTTTGAATTTCAGGGCAACTATGTAAATTTATTGTTAAAAATTAGGAAGCGGTTTTTAAAATTGCCAGAATTTAAGAAATTTTCATGAACTGTTAAACTGATATTATTACAAAAATTAGTTTTGGTACTTTGAAATTGTGCAAAAATTATTATGAATAATATTTATGGAAGTTATAACGGTAAATTTCCAAAATCCAGTTTAATTTTTAATTAATCAAAATTGTAATTGAAATTTCAAAATAATTGCTCTGATGTGCATATTCTGACCTTCTGAAATATATACGAACCAAATTTAGTGGCTGAAAGTCTAAAGATTTGTCCTGTAAACACCAACAGGTACACACACATTATTATTAGTTGAGATTTATATGTTTCACATCAGGTACTTTACATAAAAAAATATTTCATTGAATTAAAATTTTA
The DNA here is from genome assembly GCA_026543865.1 of Argiope aurantia. Classification (NCBI taxonomy): domain Eukaryota; kingdom Metazoa; phylum Arthropoda; class Arachnida; order Araneae; family Araneidae; genus Argiope; species Argiope aurantia. The sequence goes on along the minus strand of JAPMOR010113597.1, from coordinate 56,277 downwards.
ACACATAAAATACATGACTGAAATTTGTAAATTTTAACTATTTGAGTAATTTTATGATTTCACATATTCTACAAAATGTATGTTGTGTTGTGTCTAATGGCACTTATCGTTAACAATCCCGTTTAGGATGTCAGCGATTTTAAGCCTAGTGAGCGTCTCTTGTTTTTTAAGTAGCACGATCTAAGCTAAGAGTACGACTCGCTAATCATGCGTCACATTCGCTTGCACAACCCCTTTTTACAGGGTGGGGAGGGGCACATTCACACATCTCACAGAGAGAACATAGAAGAAGAACAAAAAGCATGCCCGAACCGGGACTCGAACCCGGGACTCCCAGATCATGGGGAAGACACGCTAACTCTATACCAGGACGTTGGCACATATTCTACAAAATAACATGAAGGACTGAACAAATTATACAAAACCTACATTTTTTTTAATTCCCCAAATTCCAGCAAATGCCTCAAATCCCAACAAACTAAAAAAATAACCTCAGTATTGAGCAAAAGCAAAATATCGATAGGCATCACTTAAGAACCTTCCATCTGTATCAGCCATCTGCTTTGTGATAGAAGAAGGGAGTGACCCTCTAATGAGACTGGGGATTCTATTTCTAAAAGCATCTTTTCTGTTCTCGCGTACGCTTGAGTAGTAACCCAATTAATCCAGATTTCTTAGTTTACTCGTAAAAAGAAAAAGGATAGTTCTTATTTCCTCTTTTTTTACTAGATGTCTTTTCCTCCTTTTTCTCTTTCCACCATCTTTCTTTGTCTCAATCACCGAACAAAGGGAGGATGCTTTGCTTTGTCTCGAATATACTGAGATAATATAGAAATAGGAAAAAGATGATTTGGGACGGCGTACCGAAACTGAGCTTAGCTGAATAGTATTTTTTGGGGACAAATAATTGTTTTTTATACCTTCTTTTTGGGATTAGTAGAGGATAATGGTAGCTTTGTGCGATTTTACCATTCATGTAAGATTCCTATTAGAGAGCTGTTACGTATCTGTACCATAAATGCAGGATTTCATGCTTGGGACTTATTTGATGCTATAAAACAACTGAATTGTCGATGTTCCTCAATAACTACAAGTAGATTAAAAAATTTTCAATTGTTGGAAGAAGCTGTCAAAAATTATTGATTAAAATTCATATTACAAAAATTAAGTATTAAATTTTTTGCAAGATTTTATGTAATCTTTTGAGAAAAATATTAATGAAAAGTATATTCAAATTAAAATAGTAGAATACGGAGATATATATTAATGCAGTATGATGAATTAAAGAAGACATAATAGACTCAACAAAGCAACGATATTCCAACGAAATAAAGAAGATGCTGAAGATATGGAAATTTTTTATATTGTACTTTGAGAATCATTGCTCTAAAGAGGTAATAATTTGATTTAATAATGCATGTCGCCTTTTGTAAAGCTGTTCAATGAATTTTCATTCATATTTTAAAATGGTATAATTGGAATTTATGCATTAATGGGGATAAGGAAATGTACATAATCATAGTTTATTTGTGTATGCAAATGATGTACTTGAAACATTTTGAATATTTTGTAACCACATGTATGCTAAAGCTATGATATTTCAAAATCAAATCCTTAATACAGTTACTCTGATAGAATATTAAATAAACAGGAAAATTATCCAACATTAGCATCTTTTGGGTTATGCATTATATACGATATAATATGTTATTGTGGCAATTAGCAGCCTATGGCGACCAGTTATTTCGAAGGGAATATTGGCTTGTTTATTTTGAGTTAAATATCTTATATAAGAATGATTCTCGAGGTTCGACTCTACAATATATTATTAAATTTAAACTTTTACAGAGTTAAAGTCGTGATTCTTTAATATCCTTACACATACTCTGTTTATTGTATATATAAATCAAACTAACAAAGTCAAGTTCCATGATATCATAGTGATATTAAAAAAATGTAATTATCCAAATTATCTATCATTTTAAATGAAAGATATAATGATAAAATCTATCGTTTAAGATTACAAAAAAATATTTTTAAAAAGTGCAGGAATCCAAGAAAAACTTCTACAGCAATTAAATTGCTCTAATCAAAAAGAAATACTTTTTTTTAGGTTTTAAAATGGGTAAAAATCTATTTTATGCAAATGCAATTTTGGAAGTTAGTGCATTAAAATACCGAAATTTCGTTTAATTATTGATTAATTAAAATTTCAAATAATTTGATTATACTCTCTTTTTTGAAATCATATTTCTACGAAATTCGGTAGCCATGAATCTAATGACCCTCCATAATATATTTGGTTTTGTATGTATATATAAATAAAACTATAAAATATAAAATTAAATAAATGTGTAATAAAGCTAAACTATATATGTATATAAACTACACTTATACATAAAAATCTGTATATAAAATTAAATAAATGTGTATATAAAACAAAATTATATATAATTAAATAAATAACTATAATTTATATGTAAAAATAACGCATTCCTTATATAAAACTGAATAAAACATAAATATTAAATAGCAACTTCCATAACAGTCCTTCATACAAAATGATATTGAAGGTTTGGTATCCTAGCTTATATCTAAAAATAAGCAAAATATGGATTTTTTAAAAAAGATTATCTATAATTTCTAAATGCTTGATGAATGAAGACAATAATTAAAAAGAAAATTATTTTGGAAAACTCTTTAGAATTTCACGTAAAATTTTATTTATTTATTTAAAATAGTAAAATGTTAAACATAAATTTGCTTCAAATTTTTACAGAGTTACTTTTCACTTTTTAACTGAATTTGCTTAGAGTTCAGCACTGAATTACTGACTTGAGACTTTTCCATGAAATTTGGACTGATTAAACAATATAACCTAGAGGAAACTTAACAGAAATCATCGATTTCTTAGTTATATGATAAAAGTTAAATCGACAATATCAAATGATAAATACTATTTGGTTATTTATATTATTTTCCTTATTTGGAGGCGTCTGGAAGTAAAATTAATGAACGGAATGAACCAAATATCATTTATACATTATGAAGACATAGGGAGATAAATTACACAAATATTTTGATAAGAAAAAACGACAGCGACTTGAGTGCCGAAATCGGGAAAAATTACGATGAACATTCGGAAGAGAAATATGTAATATATCATGAATATTCGAACTAAAACCTTAATAAACCTCTAATACAACTTAGTAAAAAGTAGTAATAAGCCCTACGTAAGTGGAGTCTCCTAACCTGTGTCTAGAAATTTCAATGTGCTGTCTTCACTATGTACAAGATTTTGTATGCGAAACTTATGAAATTATTTTTTGCCCGCAGCTTATTTCCACATGTCTTCCATAATCACTGATTGATTTTGATTTCATTCCGTTCATTAGTTTTAACCAAGAAAGTTATTTTATGAACTTTGTATACTTTTGTGAAGATCTAAAGTCATCAAAATGCGATAATATTCAGTAATGAAAGTGTCTTATGAATAAGAAAGTCTCACAGAGATCCCGTTTTAATTTGTGAAAATCATCAAAAATACCCCAAAATATTATTAACATTCAGCTTCTGTACAAATCCCAAACTATTTTCATCTTGTCTCCTTGCTATTATTGTTAGTTTCTAGACAAAGTAACAATTATCTTCTTATTCCCATCGGATTCTGAGACAAAGAAAGATGATGGCAAGAAGAAAGGGAAGAGAGAGAAAAAAAAACGATACGGTTTTTCTGTTACACAAAAACAAAAATTAGAATTAATTGCGTTGGTAGTCAGGGGTTCGCAAAAACGGAAAAGATTCTTTCAAAATAGAATCTCCAATCTCATTAGATGATCACTCCTTTATTTCGCCATTAAGCAGATGGTCGGCGCAAATGGAAAGTTTTTAGATACTGCCATCGACTCTTGTTTTCAACTAGCGCTGAATTTCCTATTTTTATATTTTTGTTCAGAGCATTTAAGGAGTGTGGAAAAGTGAAAAAGTCAATACTACATAAATGCTACAAGTGTAATGAGATACTTTTATAAACAAACAATTAATAGATTAATTAATAATTCTACTACTGGGAGTACTTTCAATACTTTAATTAAAATCCCAATTACCAATTAAATACTTTTTAATCGTTAATTGGGAAAAGACTTCACCATAGATGTCCATGTCGCAAGGAAATGATAAAAATGGAGATTTGATCAAATTCCTAAGGTCAATGATCAATCTCACGGAAGATAACACTTTTGGGGGATTTTCCTAAAAAAACGTAAGTGCCCTTAACTGTTTTACTAAAAATATGAAATAATATTGTTTAGATATTAAAAGTATTTATTAATTTATTAAATCATTAATTATTAAATGCACAATAAGTAATACAACTATAGTCACTGAAACACAAATTATTTATTCGAAATCAACAAAAGAAATGGGTGCTTAATCTTATTTTTTAAAAAATAGGATATTTTTAGTGAAATTCAAACATTTTTATTGAACGTAATACATAATTAATGTTCATTTTTATTAAAACGCATTGTTGATTTGTGCATCTCGTGTTACAAAGTAAGTTATTTTTTATACGGGCACATTTTATTTTACATTGTATTTTGGATTGTTCACAGGAACATTTCTGGAATACTTGACCTCCGAATAAGAATAATTTTCCTGCAATCTCACGCAGACTTAGTCCATGGAATTGTTTCAGTAAAAATTGTAGTAGCTATTTGAAGAGCATTTCTAGGTAATCAATCTTTTATAATTCCAATTGAGGTACCAATTAGATATAAATTATTTTTTTATATCTAATAGGATCCCACAATATTATTTTCCTCTAATGGAACTCTATCTACCTTAGGTACATCAACCAAAACTGTGGAATCCACTGACATGCCTTTCAATTTCTTCAAAGAAACTTCTTTTATTTTTCAACTGAATATTTCATGTGTTTTCCAGCATTTTCCACTTTGATCTTTAATACTCTCTTCTTTTCCTCTCTTCTCTTTCTCTTCATCTAGTATACAATTTTTTTATCAATATCCCTCTTCTCCTGTATTTCCACATATTTTGTGCATCGGATTTTTACAAATGCGGTAAGATAAAAGGGAGTGGTACAAGTGAAACATAGAGCTGTGCGAATCCTGAATTGTTTATTTCATCTTTTCACGAACACAATTAAGGGATTTGATCATATCACTTACTTTCTTTAGAGAAATCATCGCATAGAGTTGTTATTTTAACATCTTCATCTGAATTGATCATCTGCTTTAGAGATTTGATCAAATCTCCATTTTCATCATTTCCCTGGACATCAACACTATTTTGAAAAGGAATAAAACGTTGCAATTTATTTATTTTTCTGAATTACATAATATCTATGGATTTACTTTAAAACATTTAAGAAGTATGAATGAAAGAAAACTTGGAAGAAATGGCTACTGAAAATATTAACGATATGATATATAATTATTTTCTTATATTCCGTAAAGTAAGAGCTCGATAACAAATATTTTTGAAAAGCAATTTTCTAGTTTTGACAGTTATTCATTCAAATTAAATTGTCTTATACAAATAAAAAAAATTATTTTTGAAATCAATGTTTTAACTGTATCTTTTCTGTCAACATTACCTCTGTACTTCTTTCAACTCATATGTTTCCTACAGAACATTATCCGATATTGTATAGTTTGATTTTTTCATGCAGATGTTTCATTTTATAAATTTGGAGGTTTAAATTGGCATACTTTATTTTCTAGCAATCGCATAGAATATCAGAAGCCAATTTGAACATGTGAAATCTTTAAATTCTTGAAATCATAAGAGAAACAGCAAGACTAATATTTAAAATCATTTACTAACCTTTAGAAATTTATTTAAGAATATTTGAAAGAAAATTGTGATGACAAGTGAAAATATAAATTTCAAAAATGATGCCATTGATATCTCGTATTGATACTTATACTGAATTAATTAGTACACTTAATTGAAAAAAAATCTTCAAATTACCTCCAATTTGTAATATTAAGTACAAAACCTGACGATTTCTGAAGATCCTAGAAATATTCACCCAAAATATTAACTGCACAATTCCAAATAGTATATTATGACTATACTGGAATATTTATATAGTTGTTTTAGGAAATGTAATGAATGATTTTTTTTATTTCAAATTCTTATCTCAAAAGATTAAATAAGATTTGAATTTGAAAGTAAACAATTATTTCTCAAGACGTGAATTATATTATATATACATCGCGAAGAAAGTACTGAAATGAATCGGAGAAATATGATACACACATAGAATTATAATCACATATTTGATATCGCTTAAAAATTTACATTATTTCCTATCGAAATATCTGGTTTCTTCTGATTTTTGAAATAAAAATGGATATAAACTGTGTCATAAGTAACACTTGAAATTTTGTATCATATAATGGAATGCTAAGGAAGGAAAATATTGTATCAATATATTTGATGAATAAATATTACACAATAATTACTGTGTAATAATATACGATACTTTATTATCCTTATTCAAAAATAACTTATACTGCTGACTAGCTGGTCCGTCGGGGATATAGTTTATATTTAATTTCAATTTAGTTAATTTTTTAGATAGAACTCCACGTTAATGAATTCGTGGAATATTTAGACATTAAAGCCGAATTATTTCCATTATATACATCTTTTTGCTTATTATTTACAACAGCCCTTCTAATGTGGACCAATCACGTGATATCAGAGCACTATTAAAAATATAAAAGTACAATTCATATATCTTTGAAATTCCATGGTATTGTAACTTTACTTTTTTATTCCTCTTATAAAATGCATAGATATTATATATTTTTTCTTTAGATTTCAACAATGGAAGAAAAGTACGCGATTATAAATTTGATAAAATAATGAAAACGGTTTGGATTTCAAGGCAGAAACGTTAACACTAGTTATCTTTAAGCACTGATATTTTCAGAATTTAATGCGGAAAAAAAAGCCACATTTTTAAAATTAATTAAATTTCTAATTAAAATAAAAGGAAACAACCCGAGATTCCCATTCCAACTCTCCCACCTATATATTATCCAAATTTGGTAGCTTTAAGTCTGATGCTGTGGTATGTAGACACATTCATCAATATTATTAGTAGATAGAGATGGATTCAAATATACTTGTAAACATATCTTTAAATTTTGTAGTTTTGTACTATACAAGGACATGACCTAGAATGAAGATGTAGCATCAAGTTCTTGGGAAAATAATTTTTATAAAATAATTTCTTATTATAATTTTGAAACGGCAGACGATACTTTACTTTTTTTATTCAATAATAATAATAAAACTTAACGACTATTGCTGTTCCGATTTATCCCAAAAGTCATACATTGGAACAGAGACGTCGAGCAGCTAACAGAAGATCGCAGCATTGAAATGTGATAATTAATATTTATATATTTAAATACACTGCGCTATTTTTTTTAAATTAATTTTATATTACACTTTTCAATAATATCTAATTTCTCAGAATACATCATTTTATAAACAATGATATATTACAGTACTAAATAATTAAGCACTAAAAATTTATTGCTGCTTTAAACGGGGAAATATCTAATTTTCGGTTTAATTTTAAGCAAATTTCCAATCTTCAGGTTCCTTCCGTCAAATATAAATCCTCTTTAATCAGTTTCAGATGAATAGGAAATATCGATCAATCAGTTTCACGATAAAAATTAAGAGTATCAGATGATACTCTTGATCCCTCCTTTCATACTTGTCTGAACATCCGTAATCCTGCCTTTATGGTAGATACTTTAAACCTCTCTAAAAGGAATCTTACATGAATGGCTACCTCACACAAAGCTTCCATTATCTTCTATTAAGCCTCTTGGGCTACCGAAAAAAAACATTAATTTGTCTTGAAAAACTTTTCCACTACGGTCAGTTTTCGTACGCTGTCCCAAACTATTTCCCCTTTATCTCTATGTTATTCTGGCTCTTTTCTAGACAAAAGAAATCATCTTTCTTTTGTCTATACGGCAGATGAGACAAAGAAAGATGAAAGCAAGAGGGAAAAGAAGAAAACGGAAGATGGTAAGAGAAGAAAACAATAATAACTTTTTTTTTATTCATAAAGCAAGAAATCGGAATTAATATGGTTCATAGTGAAGTGTCCGCATTAATAAAAATACTTTTTTTTAGAAAGAAAAACTCCATTCTCATTAGATGGTTACTTCCACTTGCTCTTATGGAGTAAATGGAAAACTCTTAAGGGTTGCCAGTCACTGTTTTGCCATATTCAATAGATGTCTTTTTCATTTATTTCAATCCTGTTAATTTTGGAAAACTATGATAATAACTATCGGGAGTATTCTCTCCAAACTTTCTCGCATACACTCTAATAAACTTATCATGCCACAGAACGTTCTTGCAAGGCATTGGCGGACAGTAGTTACGAAATATTAAAATGCCGTTAACAATATTCGAAAATCCAATTTGCGCGCGATTTCGCAACCGATTTGAACATAGATTTAACACAAACCTGCAACTGTAGTCACAAAATCCCATATCAAATTCGATATATTTAAGTCATTGCGTCTTTGAGTTATCATGTTTATATTTTCTGAAAGTACAGACCTATATACGGTCAATCCCTTAGTGGATTTAATTCAAAATTTGAAAGTTGTCTAGGCTATAGATGTTAATTCTGTGCATCGAATTTTATCTGTCTACCTCTTTTTGTTTCCTAGTTATAGCTTTAAATTATATTCGAACAGTCGGATTTCCTCCAAGCAAATTATATTCAAAATTTGGTAAAAATCTGCAAATTCGGTCTAAAGAACGCATACCAAATTTCAAGTGTCTAGCTCGATTTGGTTTTGAGTAATCTTTGTCATTTTCCATTTGTCACAACATTTTCCAAAAATGAGTTCTCGAACTCAGTGAGATTTAAAACGAGGAGATTCGCTATGTCTCGAGCTCGAATTTTTGGCGGTTATTTTACTTTCTCTATACTACGGTTCAATCTTTCAAATTTCTTTCAACTGCCAACCTGCTTTAATTTTGTGGAAAAAAAATCTTTTTGAATTGTTAAAAAGTAAAAGAGTTATCTGAACACTTTTAGCTAATTAGATAAATTATTGGTATTCAAGAAATTAAGTATTTAAGTTTTTTTAAGATTTAGAAGATTGAAAACATTATTTTGAAAGAAATTACAAATATCCAATACATTAATGTCGCCTTTGTTCTAGACCCTTACAAACGAGAAATTTAAAAGTTTATTTATGTATAAAACTCTCTGTAATAGGTGAAAAAGAAACGTCATTATTATTCAAGTAGCTTGCATATATTTGAGTAATTACAATAAAAAAAAATCAATTTACTTCTGGAAACTATATATGAAAAATATAAATAATTAACTTCAAGCTTACAATGAAATATGTATAATCATACTGGGACATATCTTTTAATTGGAAAGTGAAAAAATTGTAAAAGGCGAGAAAATTGTTTTTGCTCAAACTCTTAATAAATTTCAATTTTTTAAAGCAAATAAATTTTTTAAAAGCAAAACATGAAACATTGTTTCACCTCTAAAACACCTCTAAATTAGAATATATTTAAAAAAATATCCGCCTATTCCTAACATTTTTTTTAACCTTTAACTCTTAGTCCCTTTTTTTAGAACTCATTTTATTCAAATCACTTAATCAATACCTTTGAAAACTTGGAAGAATTTCATAGCATGAATAAAATAGACTTTGCGCGACATTTTTATAAAGTGCATATCTAACTTCTCAATGAAATTTTCAATGATGATTCAAGGGAAGAAATTTATATAAAATATGAACAATATATTTTTATTTAAGATATTAAAGCGCATTTTAATGAGTTAACAATATTACAATTGAATAAATAATACAGAAATTGAAAGGTCATATTTAAAGGTAAGATGTTTATAATCCTTTTGTTCAATATTCAGATGCATTGCTTTCTTCTCACAACTGCTATGCTAACACCAAATACATTGCTGTAAGAACGTAGTTAAAATATATGGTAAAATAAGTAATGTATATTAGAATAAATAATGTTAAATACATACAGGGTAATCAAGAAATAACAGGTGTTCAGAGCCCTGTAACGTGTTATGCACTGGATGAAATATAACAAAATTTGGCCACCATACTCATAAAAGTATGCATTTTCAATTTATCAAGAAAAAAATAGTACCAAAAACGCTGATAGTGGAAATCCTGACACTACGATCGAAAACATTATCATGTAATTTGCTTATACTTGTACTTTGTGACATGACATCGAAGATAAAAGGAAGGGTTGTGAGAATTTAAGTCATTCTGCAAGAATTCGCCCATCGTTTGCTTTGTCACTACGTGAACGTGTCTTAATAGTCAAGTTGTTTTATCAGCGGGATGAGAATGCCAGCGCTGCTCTTCGTGAATACCGGCGGTTAAAGCAGTTACATAGAAGACCGATGACCCTAACTAACTTACGAAGAATGGTTGAAAGATTTAAAACAACAGGAATTCTTGGTGTGCAACTGCGTCGAGGACGTAAAGGTATCAAACAGGAACAAGTTGAAGAAGTTGCAACGGCCATTATGTACCAGGTGAGTGTTAATAAACAAGGTAACAGTAGCGCACGTTCAATATCACGACAAACAGATATCCCGTTCTCGACGGTGCAGAAGATATTGCGTAAGATCCTGAAATTTTATCCGTATAAGATAACACCCATTAACTGATGACACTGATCTGAATCTTGGCAATTTCTGATTGTGGGGAGGCTCTGGTTCACTTGAAGGGCGTTGTGTATCAAGGATATGTTCCTGATATTTCTAGTTTAAAAGATCAAATAACGTTACATGTCAGACGAATAAATGCAGATATGCCGTGAGCCACCGCCGAAAAACTCGTGTACCGCATGCAATTATTGGAACATCAAGTTGGTGGTCACCTGGAGCCAAATTTGTAAGTTTCTATAATAAACATTTTTCATTGGTATTTGGTGTGTTGCTATTTACTGTTTCCATTGGCAGTTCTTTTTCCATACATTATGCGCTTGCAGCGTCAGGATTTCCCCTATCGGCGTTTTTTGGTATTACATTTTTTTTCTTGATAAATCGAAACCGCATACTTTAATGAATATGGTGGCCAAATTTTGCAATATTTCGTCCAGTACATAACACGCCAAAGGGCTCTGAACACCTCCTCTTATTTCTTGATCACCTTGTATATTAGAATAAATATTATTACCATCTTTACACTTCATCAATATTCCAACAATGAAAATTCAGTTTTTAAAAAACAAATGTGTTTAAACGTTTTATATGTTTTAAAAACTAATTAACTTAATTAAAGAAGAATAGAAACAAAATATCCCCTTAATACATAAATAAATGTTTAATACACAAGATATTATTTATTTTATTCTGTAACCTAATTATGCTACAGAGAAGCCCAAGACGGTGATAAATATTTAAAGTAATTTCATAGTACTAATTATATGACACCTCACATAGCATGAAAGAAGTGTTATCTTCCTTTTCATGACTGAATACTTTGCACTTATTTAAATATCTGAACATTGGCACTTATGAAAACATTAAATAATTTTCAATACAAAATTTTCGACAAATAAAAGTTGATTTTCGATATTCTGATATTTCAGAACACAAATAACCTTTTAATGATTCACTTTTCTGCCTTTTTCCCTGTTTCTTTTATTATTATAAAACAAACTTATTTAGGCCATGGAAAATGATATAACATTCTTATAACATGAGAAATATTTATTCTATTTTAGGTTAATCTTTTCGTATTTCTTTTATGAAAAAAAATGAATAGATGGAATAAAAAATGAATATGAGACAACTATATTAAATATTATATATATATATATATACTCGTTTCAAAGAATTTATAATTACTTAGTTTTTTTCACTTTTTGTAATTTTTATATATTTTCTGTTATTATTATTCCAAAGAGCAATTGCTATTTCTTCTAGTGTTTATAACTGATTTATAAAATATCAGTTATAAACACTTATATAGCTTCAATATAATATTTTTATAAAATTATATAAAAATTTCTTTAGAACATCGGATCATTTTTTAAGCATTTAAGAAAAGTGCTTTGAAGAAAATGGGGTAGAAAGTGATTTATAGCAATAGTTTGAAATATAATATTTATTTCCAGATTTTCAGCGTGGTAAAGATTATTTACAACGTTTTAACTGTCAAACACTTTTGAAAAATGAACTTTAGATGTAATAGACTGACACCCAAATCAAGCTGTCAAAAATAAAGAATAAATGCAGATCTTTGAAATCCATTGATACGTAAATCATCTTTTCAATCCGTACTATCATAATTCTAAGGATGGTTCCCAAATTTACTATATTTCTTGAAAAATTTCAAAAGTGTGACATCAATTTTTCGCACATTGAATAAGATCCATAAAATTGCATTATGGATATGGCATGAAGAATTTAGAGAATTTAGTTTAGAAATTAAAATTTGTCATATTAACTTGTTTAAGTTTTAAGACATAAAAAGATATATTACGATTTGGCATCAATTAAATAGATAGATTCTGAAAACTTTTCTGAAGATATCTGAATCTATTTAACCTAATAAGCTAAAAAAAATTAGGCCATATTTGTAGTGTATATGTTATTATGTGTTTATTATTTATTTTTTGAGTTATTAATCACCGTAAAAAATTCACCAGTCACATCCTTGCAAAACTGATATAGAAGCTACACCTGTTTTCAACGATAAATATTGTGTAAAATACTGAATGTTGAATGAAAAACGTTGAAATTAGAACAACAATTGAGGCTGGGAGGATGGACGTTTTTGTTTTTCTATATATTTTAATTATATAGATGAAAATATATAAAAAATAAATAAATATATTTTTGCAGTCATTATATGAAGACTTTTTTTTATCAAATATTTATTTTTTATCAAAATACTACAGAGTTAGCAAGAAATAATTACCCACTTCAGAGGGCTCTAAAATGCGTTCTATTGATCCAAATGAGATAAAATTTAAACTACAGATTATTGAGATGATGCGCTTTACATTTATTAAATAAAAAATAGTACTATAATTTACCGTTAGGTGGCGTTGTGACACACAAAAAATCATTTAATATGGTTTATAATTATTAAATAAAGCAAAATTAAAATTTCTCAATATGTCCTTCATTTTCAACAATATGCTCTAATCAGAGAACCATATTTTCTATAGATGACCGGAGAAGTATATGGCGCTGAATGTTGTCCTTCAGATCTGGTAGATATGATGGCCTTTGATGGTAGATATTGTCCTTCAGATAACCCCACAACCAAAATTCGCAAGGGGTGATGTCCGGCGAGCGAGGAGCCCATGCTATTGAGAAATAACGGCTGATAACTCGTGCTTCTGTGAAATTCTGTATTAACAATCGCTTTACACGATGATCAATATGAGGTGGTGCACAATCCTGCATGAAAATGATGTCTTGAAGGCATCCACGCTGTAGAAGAGTTGGGATTACAAAATCTCTCAGCATATCATGGTATCGCTGTGCTGTAACGGAACAGGTTTGGATTCCATTTAAAGTTATCTCTTCAAAGAAATGCGGTACAATGATAAAGATAGTTGTAAAACCACTTCATGCTGTCACTTTTTCAGGATGCAAGGGTTGTTCCTGAATAACGTGAGGGGTTTTCTCTGCCCAAATTCGACAGTTGTGGGTTTTAACTTGCCAATTGAAGCAAAAGCAGGCCTCATTACTCCACAGAATGTTCAATGGCCAAGTTGTGCTAACCACCATTCAAGCAAAGAAATGAAGTGCAAAAGTTTTACGAACCTCTAAATCCTCGTCCTGCAACAGGTGCACAAACTTGATTGCAAAAATGCAAAATTTGTCATATGGTTTTTTTGTGCAGTTGAATACGGCATACCCAGAACACGGAAAACAACCGCAAACTCACACTATTATGCGGCGACTGACTACCGTCTCCAAGGAGCGTTGTCGCAACATTTTCAATGGTGGAAGAAGGTGTTTTTTTCTCTTCCTCTACTTAAAAGAATGCCAAGTTGCCCAGTTTTTTTCAAATTTCTGCATCTTCTTGCGCAGGGCACCCGGAGACATTGGACTTCTTCGTGTCTGCTTAATACAACGAAATTTCTTTAGAGGTGCACGGAGTTTTGTTAGTTCTGGTAGAACAATTCTACCAGGAGCGCTTTCTCATGCAACGTAGGCATGATAAACAGAAAAGAAACTAATGTTTGTGCAGAATCCGCCTTCTTTCCACCCAAAGAAAAATGTTAATAGACATACGTTGTAACGCAAATTATGTTTCACATTTTCAATATATGCAAATAAATGCCATTTGTGTTACAAAGCCATCTATTGGTGAATTTTTGAACAAAATTTTATTAATTAAATAACTGTAAAGCGCATTATCTGAATAATCTTTAGTTCAAATTTTATCTTATTTGGACCATTAGAACGCATTTTAGAGCCCTCTGAAGTGGGTAACTTATTTCTTGCAACCTTGTATATATTTTGGTAAGAATAAACTTTCATTCATCAGTTATTGATTATTAGGAGGCGAACACTCCATCTCATTTATATCGAATAATTGAAGTTTGTACTGTATTCACAAAACAAACATCAAAATTCTGCTATTGGTTTTTAAAATTATTATTAAAATGCTATTTCTATTCAAAAATGCCCCAAGTCGATCGATTTTACATATACACAACCCTCTTCTGAGGAAAAATGGAAGTTAAATAAACAAAGGATTTGTTAAATAATTCTTCCAGAAGAATATTTTTATCTGATTAAGTGAATAATATCTGGAGATCTGAAATATCATCTGGTATCAGCATAATAAAGCTCCCTGAGGTAATCTTGTTTATAGATTGGAAAGTTACATGGATGGTTAGTTTGTTTAATTAAATTTCAAATTAGAAGCTACACTATCTACCATTTTGGGGGAAGAGGTGGACGACGTAATTTTAAAGAGCTTAGTCGACTGAAGAAAATAGCTTCGAAGATTTATCTTTCAAATTCCACTTCATTAAAAGATTTGAATAGGAAACAGATTTAACGTAAGACCTAGTTCACCTTCGAAGCAGATATTAGATGAAAACAAAAGAGAGAGAAATGCAGCTAGTGAATGCCCAAATAACATTCCTGTCATAAGATATTCGATAAAGTCACTGAGAGAGAATAATTTTAATTAATTATTTATTGTGCAAATAATGAAAGAGGAAGTGCGAGTTTGTTTTGGCTCTTTATAGATCAGAACGTTTGAGTCGGAGCAAAAGAATCTTTATCAGGTATATTTTTAAGGATGAAAATGTACATCAAAGAGAGATGTTTTTGAAAAATATTAATAAGAATTTTGTTTAATCCAGAAGTAGCTCGGTTTTAGTATTATTTCCTTTTTTATTTCCTAAAATATTATTTCATAAGACCAATTTTTACGCTTTTTAATATTTAAAATATCTTTTAAGGATATAATTTAATTACCGACATTTGTTTTCGGAATCATTAGATTTTTTAAAAAATTAGTCGCCTTTGACAATCAGCATGTTTGCCCAGATTCATGAATTTTCAGGTAGTGAAACAATTCATAAGGTAGGAATATAATTGAATCAGTATACTATGTGTTGCTGGGGTGTTAATTTAAAAATATATATATTAGGAAATACAAGCGAAAATCCAATAGAAAACAATATAGAAAAAGTTTAGTAATCGCCAAACAATTCGAGATTTTGACGAATGTCCATGTTCTAGACATCCCTGACTTCAGAAATACATTTTGGGGAAACGTACGTCTGTCTGATAAAAAAAACCTTCAAAACCTCTGAGCTAGACGGATGAAATTTGGTATACGGCTTTTATACAAATTTGTACATCTCTATCAAATTTATAATAAAATACATTCAGAGGAAGTCCGTCTGTTCATCTGTTTCGAATATAATTTAGAACGATAACTACAAAACGAAGAGAGCTAGATAGATAAAATTTGATACTCAAAATTAACATTATGGTTTAGACACCTATAAAGTTTTCAGCCAAATCCAACAACGGATTGACCGTCTGTCGGTTTTTGCATTTAGAAATATGTAAAAGCAATAAATGAAATGCGTAGTGACGTAAATATATCAAATTTGGTATAAAATTTTGTGACTACAAGTGTAGTTTGGTGTCAAATTTTTGTTTCAATCGGTTGGAAAAAATGCGTCTAAAACACGAAGTCGATTTTTAAATATTATTAACTGCATGCTGGGGATTAACTGCCAAATAACTTATTTTCCTATGATGATAAATGTGCAGTTCATATCACAGGTTAATATTTCATGACTATTGAACGCCATTGCCATGCCAACCCTCTCAGGGATTGCACCTTTATTAGAAAGTAAGCGAGAAAGTTTTGGAGAGACTTTCCAACTGGTTTAATCTTTATATTAAGGTTAATAAAAGCACGTGATTGAGTTTTTTGACTGATGATCTTGAATTCCCTAAATATTCTTTTAGATTGAAATGAAAGCAATTTAAAAAATATGTATAGTGAAAATAAAGAAAAGAATTGTACGGAAAAGAAATTAATATCGTTAAAAAGTAGATTTTGAATTTTAAGACAATGCAATACCTCTTTTTGAGAAATAAAGAAGCTATGAATGTCTTTGCCTTCGTTGGCAAGTCCTAGCGATTATCTATCTGGCGATGGTTAAACTTATTTTCATCTTAATTAAACCTTGTTTGATGCTTATTTCTAACATTTTGACATCTTTCACATATTATTTTCTCTGAGTGAATGAAGCTTTTAGTGAAATAGCAAGCCCACACCCGAGAATTTCC
>JAPMOR010113597.1:22911-39394 GCA_026543865.1 Argiope aurantia | reverse complement strand
CACACACACACACACACACACACACACACACACACACACACACACACTTATTAGTAGTAAAAAATGAGAGCAGATTATTGTAATAACGATATTCTAATTTATCCCAAAATTCTTTCATTGAAAAAATCACGTCTAACATAAAATGGAAAATTAGAGCTTTAAATGCATTTAAGGATTATAGATAGTATTATTACTCTGTTTTTAAATTTCACTTTAAATTATACGTTTCTCTAATCTCTCTCTCCACTCAGTATTCAAAAAATTCAAGTCTTTGAAAACTGTTACGCATTCTAGTATTTAATTATGAACTTAAAACAAAACTTCCAAACTTCGAGTCTTTTCAATCAGTTATAAAGCCTCTTTAATCAATTTGAGATGAGTAGAAAATATCGATCTCGCAGTTCTGCGATAAAAATTAGGAGTATCAGATAATACTCCTAAGTCCTCCCTTCATACTTGTCCGAACAGCCTAAATCCTGCTTTTATGATGGATACGTTAAACCTCTCTAATAGGAATCTTACTTGAATGGCAATCTCACACAAAGCTTCCATTATCTTCTACTAATCCTCTTGGGCTGTCACAAAAAACAATAATTTGCCTCGAAAAACCTTTCCACTAGGTTCGGTTTCCGTACACTCACCAAAACCCATTTTCCTCTTTTCTCTGTGTTACTTCGGCTCTTTTCTAGACAAAGGAAAGCATCTTTCTTTTGTCTCTTCGAGAACTGAGACAAAGAAAGATGAAAGCAAGAGGAAGGAGAAGAAAAAAGAAGATGGCAAGAGAAGAAAACAAAAGTAACTTTTTTTATTTTACTGATAAAAAATGAAATCGGAATTAATTGGGTTCGTAGTCGGGCATTCACAAGATCAGAAAATACTTTTTTTAGATATAGAATCTTCAATCCCATCAGACGGTCACTCCCACTTTCCATCTACTAGATGGAAGGCTCTTAAAGGATGCCAACCACGGTTTTATTATTACTCAATGATGGACTTTTTTCCATTTATTTCAATCGTGGTTATTTCAGAAAACTAGAGAAAGCGGCTTAACGTTACGAAGGCTTACAACTTTCATCCGATTTTATACATAAGAGAAAATTGAAGAACTCTGGAAATTATTAAAAAGTAAAATATTTCGATTTTCTGCAGATGTTGAGCAAAATTGTTTAATTACTGGTATATAAGTAAATAATTATATAATTTTTAAGGTTCCAAAAGTTGAATCTATAGTCTTTGAAAAGTAACTGCATTACTTCTCAGTAGTTCATTGTATTTAAAAGTTCCACACATTTTGAAATGCTGATACAAACTTTATAACAAAACAAAAACGTTATGGCTAAACATTGCTATTCAAATTAACATGAATATATTTGAATAAATACAATAAGAAAACGAATTTACAACTGAAAAAAAAATGTAAAATATAAATATTCCGCTTAAAGCATTTATGAAAAGTTGCAATAAAACTCGTATATGGATAAAATTTAAAATACATTATTTAATAAAAATTCGAGAATTTGAAAGTAATGAGAAAATGGGTTTTGCTTAGAATCTTTGAGTTACTAAAATAAATGTTGCAGAATTTCATTATGATAAACCAGAAACCAAATCTATTTAACTAGAACAACTTAAAACAAACGGTACAGGAATCAAGTACATAATTTAACAACTTCAAATGTAACTCAAGACTATTTCTTTGTATTTTAAAAATGAGATTGTAGCTCTTACAAGTTATTTAATCAACATATTCCCCAAACTTATTTACTTGTAGGAATGAAGCAAATTTCCTCTCAACATTTTTCAAAACGCCTTATTACTCTGCCAAGAAGTTTTCAAGTCAGCTATATTTACTACGATATTTCAAAGAAAAGTATTTAGATTTGGATAAAAAATAAAAACACATTTTTATCTGAAGGATTGCTCTATTGTATAACCTTTTAAATGTTTATTCAAAATAATTCATATAACAGTGAAAACAATCATTTGTTAATTATTCTTAGTTCAATATTCTGAAACGTTATATAATTTTTTTCTATACTTTTACCTTCAAGAATTTTAAACAACACATATTTTCCAGTTAATATAATTTTTTAAAAATTTCTTATATTTTGTCAATGTTTAAACATTAAAAATTAAAATTTTAAATACCATACTTTTAAATTTAATATAAAAGATTCAAAATATTTAAAAGGAAGCGGTAGTGATAAAAATAAACATGCCCCTGAAATGTAAATGTGTATTCTTATATTGAATTTCATAATTTATTTCATTAATACAAAATAGGCAGCATTAAGTATTAAATTAAAATTTATGCTGATAATCATGCGATGCCTCTCGTAACGTATGAATTCTCTTTGTTTTCATTCATCTTGCAATTCTTCAAATAATCTAAATTAAGACACTTAAGAAAAGATTAAGAATGAATGATTTATGGTGCATGCCTTTAGAGATGAATTTCAAATGTCATTGATAAATTGTTTGATATCCTAATAAAATTAAATAGCTTTTTAATAATTCTTGTTTTATCTTGATAACACTGTTATGACAGGAAGCGTAATAGAGCCTTTAAATGGTAAACAAATCTTCTAAAATCAGAAGATCGAATACATTTTATATGACAACTCGCTGAATTCTTTTTCGAAAAGAATTTTATCGTTAGAAAGGAAAAAATGAATATAAGACAAAAAATGCATTGTTCTTTCTAAAATTAATAAATATTTTTTTAATTCTTTTTTTTCTTGATAACACTGTTATGTCAGGAAGCGTAATAGAGCCTATCAATGGTTAACAAATCTCCTAAAATCGGAAGATCGAATGCATTTTATATGAAAACCCTCTGAATTCTTTTTCGAAAAGAATTTTATTGCTAGAAATGAAAAAATGAATATAAGACAAAAAATGCACTGTTCTTTTTAAAATTAATAAATATTATATCATCACTATGAAGAAAAATTGATATTTATTCTGGGAATATTAAATAAGTGTATGTAAAATTTATAAATACACATTAGAATTTCATGTTTTAATAATTCAATTCTAATTCTAATAAGTAAGTTTAAAGTACGTTTAAAAGGGGATTGAAAGTTAAACTGGATGGCTTTCGTAATCTTAATTAGGAAGGACGACATTTAGGAAAGTGAAAGTGTATAAATCTTTAAACTTATAAGCTACGTATACATTTTCTCAATGTTGCCCTCTTTATTGTTGACGATATATATTGCAGAATGTTAATAGAAGTTAGTCTATGTCCTGTGGCACTATCAATTTTATGAAGAAGAGGAGGGGATTTGTTATATATTATAAGAAAATTAATTTGTTACAACACATGAGTCATAAAATACATGAGTTAGGCTGGAAGTGTTTATGTAATATTGCAATGAAATTTCTATACTCATACCTGAATACATATTTTAATAGAAAACTGATGATTAGAGGAATTGCAAAAGGGGAGAAAATAGTTGAATCCAAATGAATTTAGATAATAGTTAATAATAAATGTTTATCTTGCGTAATATTTTTATGAAAGGAAGATATTTGTGCCTTGGAATGGTAACAATAAAAATCTAAAATGAGAAGTATGGAATATATTCTGAATGGCTTCCGGCGCTATTCTGTTTCGAAAAGAATTCATAGGCAGGGAATAAAAATATATACAAGATAAACATACACTTCTATCTGTGTGAAGAATTTTATAATTAATTAATTTTTTAGGTTTTATAATATTTATAATATATCATCTCTGTCAACAAAATTTATAATTTTTAAATAAATTCTTGTAGCATTCATAGATATTTGTATTTAAATTTAATTAACATGCATTAGAATCTTAACAGCATAATTTCAATAAATTTAGTTTAATATTAATGACATATTTTAAAGCAATATCAAAGGTAATATGTAAAGACTTGCCGTAATTCTAATTAGGAAACTATTCATTCTCTAAATTTTCAAACAACATTTCTTTGTTACTTTCTTGACACTAGGCATGAAAAATGACGTATAGCTAATTCGTATATAAAGTACAACTTATTTTGGTATAATCTCGTGTCTGGGATCACACCATGAAACAACAAGCTTTATGAAGACACCGAAGAAATTCGTTTCAAATGATAAACGTATATTTTCATACATTTTTATTCTGTTTTAAAATAAATATTTTATCTAATAGTAAACATTTCATCTTTCATTAATAAATTCATGCTCATTGTCAAATCTTTAACTACATATTTTGAGCAAGTTTAACATAATATTTCTGTATTTCTGTTTTATCTGCTTTTCAGCTCAGCGAATCCAGAAAAGAGTGTGAAGCCGATGTGATAATCGAAGCTTTGAATAGAAATCTATCCACTTATTCAATAATTAATTACTGAAATAATTAGTTATATATATACATTGGATACTGTTTTAATCGTCATTACCAAACAGAAAACTCATACTATCTTATTAAGATATCTAGTTATGAGTTATTATTTATTAATCTTTATTCTGCTATCAGGGGCACCTCAGATAGGAGGATGAGAAGCTTCCAGTATAGTGGTTGTTTCTCGTTACCTGGGTGGGTATAGAAATGGCGGGCTGAAATAGATATCCCCTGCCAATGATGGGACGTACTTCTCGCGGGAAAGGCTGCACCGTGAGCGGTGATGGCCTTTAGGACTCAGCCTAAGTTTACGCCCGTGCTGCTGCCACTGCGGTTCGGTTAATCAGATAAATCCGAGTGCTTTAGTGATGGGGTGGAGTAGCCGGTTATGATTACTATCATTTATAATTTTCTATTGTCTTTTTATTTTTTGAGCGGATAATTCAATTGCTGAAACATGCTAGGTAATATTAAAGGACTCCAATCAAATATAAAAGTAGAATATTGGAGCATGTACACTAAATAACTAATAATTCCAGACATCATTATTCATTAATTACACCACAAATTCTCAAGCTTTCTTATTCTTTCATGAGAAGCGTTTTGCATGGTGCCTGAACTTTTAGTTAACTATTATCTTTAACGATTGATGTAGCAAAATAAGGCTTATTTACATTCATTTTTTGAATTGCCATAAAAATATGTTTGTTGTAACTACATTTTTGCGAAATAAAATTGTTACTGTTTATTTATTCCAATGTGAAAGACATTTTTAATCAATGTGCCATCTCCATTAAAAGGATGTGAATGAATGACTTATTATTCAGTTCTGAATCGCAAAGTTATGGAGACACTAATTTATATAAAATTTCTAAAAATTGCTAAAAAAAATTGGAATGGAAGTAAAAATTTTAAAAACATGCTTCATGCAGTTAAATTTTATATTTTAATAATTAGACCTTCATTTTGAATAAAAAAATTGAGATAAAAGCAAAATTTCAAAACTTGACACATTTTAGAAAACTTAGAATTTTGGTAATTTTTATTTATATTTTGATTTATTTTAGTTTGGAAATTTTCTTTCTTGCTATATTAATTGTAGATAATTTTTTTTCAAAATTTCGCTTTCAGCGTCCTATACTGTCAGTGTTTAGAACTTGTTTTTTTTAAATAAAAATTTTATTTCTAGAGTTTAAGTACACTAATAAAATAAAAAGAAGAAATGAGTTTTTTAAAAAGATTTTATTTTAATCATTTTCTATTTCTTAATTTTTAATGTATTTAATAATTTATTACTCTAAATATGAAAAAATTTTGTAGCAAAAGAAATATTATACAAGAGATTAAGACATAAGGAAAGTTAATGGCTTTTAAAAAATGAATTCGTTTTTCGTACTTCTATAAAAAAAAAATCGAATTTCGACTAGAATGCTTTAAATAAATAAAAAAAGCGTTATCCTTAACAATAGAAAAGAAAATTTAAAAAATACAATAATGTAAAATAGTTACATTTGTCTTATAAGTATTCCGTAAATTATAACCATGGATTTTTATTTATGACTGAAAGTAAATAAGGTTAATTTATCAGGCATTCTGCTTTTGTATTAATATTATGTAGCAGATTTTATTTTTATTTTTTATATTTTTCAAGTGATCATTTTTCTTTTTTTGAGTGGAATAATAATCTTTGTGAGATTTGCATAGAAGAAATAAGATAAATCCGAACTTAAGTTTCATGGATGCAACGTTTGCTCGTAATAAATTCAAATCTGGGATACTAAATATAATTCTATATCATTAATTTCCTGTAAGACCAAAACTATGTGCTACCAATATTTCTTTTAAATAAAACCATTTTGTTGAATCTTTTCTTTTTAGAACGCCATTAGACCAATGGATCATTTAAAAGAAATTTAAGATATATGAGTTGAAGACAACCTGGGGGAAAATGAATTATTGCAAAGATTAATGATTTGAAGAATAATATTTATTTCCAGGTTTCCTGCAAGGTAAATAATATTTTTTAACTTTTCAGATGTCAAGCATTTCTGAAAAATGAACGTAGCTCTCTATATGCGGTAGACTGACATCTGAATTAAGTTGTCTAAAATAAAGAAAAAATATATATGTTTGAAATCTATGTGACACCTAAATCATTTTTTGTATCAATTCTATCATTATTCTAACCATGTTTTCCTAACCTTCTATACTTCCTGAAAAATGCTGAAGGTGTGACATCAATAATCTTTCATTTTTCGTGAATTGAATAAAATCTTTCACTTTATAAAACTGCGTTTTGGAAATGACAAATATAGAAATTTATTATATAAAGATGTCTAATTATTAAGACATAAAATATGATAACAAGAATTAACATCAATTAAATGTCTATCCCTATATATACATTTAATTGATGATATATACATAAAAGATAATAACAAGATTGACATCAATTAAATGTCTCTCCCTATATATATACATTTAATTGATAATATATACTTAAAAAGATAAAAAGATTTGACATCAAATGTCTCTCTTTATATATATATTTAATTGATAATATATACATAAAAGATAATAAGATTTCACATCAATTAAAATGTTTATCTTTACATACACATTTAATTGATATATATGTATATATACATTTAATCGCCAATATATAATAAAATTTACCAGAGGATATTTGAAATATATTTAACATGATAATCTAAAAATTTAACTTCAGAGATGGCCTATTCTGTATATCTGACTAGGGATTACTTTGTCACTATCAGTTGTTAAATTCGATATAGAAATTTTACTATCATAATCTCAGTTTAAGAAATCTTGCTTAATTATCTCATTACTACTGGATCATTATCTGTGATTCAAAAGATGGATTTTAATAAAATTTAGTAGATGAAAAAGTTTCGAAAAGTAGAATGATTCAAAAATCATTTCTTATGCAAAATTACTCTTCATTACTCTACAAGATATTTTTAATCATTACATTATGAGAGATAATATGACTTTAACAGTCTTACATTTGAACTGTTTAATTTGTTAATTTACCTTCCTAAATTAATCAAGTTTCACCAAGATGATATTGAATAGAATCAGGGGTAAACAAAGTATTTCGTAACTTTGATAACCACTATAGCTTCGAATTCATCTGACTATTTCAGAAATAGTTACTAATATTTAATAAGGTAATGTGCATGAAGAGTTTGGTCAAAATTTCCTAATGATGAAAGTTTATGCAAATTCTATAACAACGGATATAAGATCAGAACTAGTAATTACAAGTCAGAGAGAGGCAAATATAGCCTCTGGAGTAACATTTATGAAAGAAGTATAGAAATTTTCTCATCTTTGGAGAATAATAAAAATATTACGAAATGTATTCTATTATTTTCATTCCATGCATTCGTTATCTTCAAAATAGTCAAAGTTACAATTCAAAAGTCGAATTATTATGATAATTAATTTCCAGCTATCGCAAATTTGTTCCCTAAGTAGAATTACTTAATTTTAGATTATTCTACCATATCATAATTTAAGTTAAATTATAATAAATGCGTTTTTAAACTACAAAGTGGAAAGGTTTCAGAAATTATCCATAAAATGTCATTTAAAAAATCTTTTTGGATAAAAAGAATGAATTATTACCTTATTTAATAAAAATTACTTAAATAAAAATTGATGACATTCTTATTGAACAGCTGTTATTTAATTATAGTAAATTATTTTCATGACAATTCTACACTTTTATCTTTGCAGCTTATTTCAAAGAGATATAATTGAATAGGATCAAGTTGTCTTTTCGAAAGAGAAAATTGCTTCCATAGTTTTTATTCTACTCGGAATATTCCAAAGTTTCTGCCAAGCAATCACTCAAAGAATTTATGAAGTTTCTTGAATAGAACATTACCTAATTCGTAAAGAATTAAAACGAATTCTTTATCTTAGTAGAGATTCTTCTATAACTCTATTTAAAGAATATTGGATAGAACTTACGATTTTAGGTGGGTATTTTAATATAAAATTAATCTTAATACATCGGTAAAAGGATAAGTGGAGAAAAAACCCTGTGTAATAAGGTAATAAGGAATTGATTCGACAATGTATGCAGTGTTAATGGAATAAGATTATGATTTATCAAGGAAGAGCCTTATGTGATTACTTAAGGGATCACATTTTTTGAATTCTAATCTTCTAAACTTCAGTAATCCGGTTTTAATCGGAAAAAATAAGAAATTCGCAAAAAAAATCTTACAAAGTGAAACTGATTAAGACAGCCAAACAACTGTTTTTGATTCTTAGGATCAGCTAGTGACATTTTAATATATTACCATCTACCTATTGCTACCGGCAATTTCCTTTACATATTAAAATTATCAATTTATCAAAGTTAACCAACTATAATAAGCTATATCTTACAATATTATAATATCACAAATAAGGGAAATATTATTTTGAATTATACTTTTAGATTAAATAAAGAGCTGGAAGTTGCTTCAAGTCTACGTCTTGCGATGTCTATCAAAAATGGAAGTAGATGATAAGCAGGTGATTATTGATAACTTATGTAGACATCATGAGATTTCAAATGAAATAAAAATTGGTGTAATCGTACTAGTTGCTGAGGCGAAAACAATTTGTTATAGCTTCTTTTCTCTTAGATAACGACATACAAATATTAAGACAATCGATAATGACACTTCTGCAAGTCACGAGCTTTGAAATGAAGTCAAAATTGCTGAAATCGAAAAAAACAATTTATGATTGGAGATCTCTGCCTTTGTTTCCTTCCATAAAGTTGTACTATAAATTCATGGTTTTGAGATTTCTCTCGAAACAGGATATGGATCAGGTAATCTCTGAGGATGTATCTATGTGTTATGAGCGTTCAAATGCAATAAAAATAGCCCATATCGGACCAGTAGTTGGGTTAAAAGAGTAATTGTTTGTTTCCGATTTATTGAAATATTAAATGAAAGAATATATAGACTTAATGATTTATTAAATGAAAGAATATAAATATATAAAAAAATATTTGGGCAGTTACTTAACAAATGACTGCTAATATAGTTGAATATTTTCCCAAGAACATATCTTTTTTCCTATCACTTATTAATCATCTCTGTGGGGGCTTGTTCTGTTTTATTTCGCATAATTGGAGCTTTACCGTATGTAGTTACAAACTTCAAAGTATTTTTATATATTTATGATCAAAATTTTGCTTATGTCCATAACATAAGCTTTGATCGAATTTCTATATTTGCATAGCCCTCTTCCCAAATAAAAAAGGATTTTTAAAACAAAGAGTCCGTTAAATAATTGATACAGTATATATATATATACTAGTAGAACGGATATTTGGATATATGACATATTCTCTGATATCATCACAGAAAATCTTCTCAGGGAAATCTTATTAATAGATTGAACAGTTGCATGGATAATTAATTTGCTTAATTAACATCCAATTTCAAAGATACATTATCTACCATTTCTGAAAAAGGGGAGAGTTCGACTGTCTAATTTTAAAGAGCTCAGCCGATTGCAGAACTTAACACAGGAGATTTATCTTTCAAATTCCACTTCATATAAAGATTTGAATGTGTGATTAAAAACAGATTTAACGTAAGGCCTAATTAAAATCCTGAGTTTATTTTAAATGAAATAGACTACATAAAGGAAACGCGTGTGTCCAAATAACGTGTTTGTCACAAGATAGTCGATGAAGGCATAAAGAGAATATTTATTTAATTATTTATGTCTCTCTTTCCTAGTATTATTAGGAGAATGCGTTTGTATGTTTGTATTTTTCTGTGGCTATTGCGTTTGGAAGATATGTATCACATGTGGCGCAGGTAAGTGTGAGAATCTGCAGTATTAAACGACATCTTATTGAAATATGAATTATAATTTTAAATAAAAGAAAGGCAGATTAAATTTTGAAAATTTTCTTCATAGCTGTCAAAAATATATTAAAAGAATAAATTTTAAAATTAAATAAAAAAAATTGAAATATGCTATCTTAAATTGCATGATATCATCTGAGAACATTATTATTTCTTTTAAGTCATTGCTTGTCTTCATTAATTTAACTCCTTAATCAGTTTAAACTGGTTTGGAATGATCATGTGACTGTAGTATTGCGCAGTCGTCAACTTTTAAAAGAGTGATGGGTTTTTTTCCCTCTCAAATTCGTTCGAGCTTCAGAATTTTTTTGCTAGCTAGCTATATATATATATATATATATAAACTTTTGATATCTCCCCTCGCTGTTTCATGTTCGTTCCCATTTTCTTCTCTGCGCTTCTTCGGGCGATAACTTCTTAAGACTCTGACCTTTAGTGGCCAGACAGGAGAATCGGGTACAGCATTCACACCAAATTGTAACTTTTTACTGGTGATAAGTCACCAAATTTTATAATCTTCTTTTCTTTCATTTTCTAATAATCCTAAAAGCGAAAATCGCCTATTCTCTACCTGTGCATTTTGTGGCTTCAAAAACCTCAAACCAAAACAACATGTTCCCACATGATTAAAAATATCTTTCCAATGATATGATTTAACTCTATTAAAATTTCCAATCTTGAATCTAGCTTTCTTTTAAAACTGATTTTATATGATTTTTCTTCAATAAATTTGTTTTTACAATCGAACTCAAATAATTTTCCTTTTTTTAAATCAAATCTTTAATATTTCTTCCATTGTTGAAAGCTATAAAGAAAGACGCTGTTAATTCTCTGTATAGTTTACATGTACAATCAGAAACGAACTATGTTAGATCAAGAGACAAACTGTTATTTGAAACAACTTACTGAAATACTCAAATTTTAAGTAACACAATGATGACAACAGGCTTCGACTCCGTTAAGCAAATTCCTCTTTTCTCAAAAAATTCATGATCAACAATTTATACATAAAGGACTTAATCCAAATTATAGACAACAAATATTCGTAACCAACCAGCTAGTTGCGAAAGGCGACTAATCATAACTAAATATTATTTAATAAAAAAAATCCGTTGGTAACACCTAAACATAAAATTAGTTTCGTTTTTACGCAATACAACATGAATAATTTTAAAAGTTTTTGCCCTATGAAGGAATAGCAAGCATTTAACGTGAACGCATTTATTTTTTGTTTAGTGGAGTGAATTTTATTGTTACGAACTCAAAATATCATATGGAAGACATAATTATATAAATTAATTAAATAATTATATAACTGAATTTGAATAGGAACAAAGTCTTTGGAGAAGATATAAACTGTGTTCAAAACCATGATGCTTTATATACTTATGCGGGTTTACACTCGGCCAACTATAAGACGGCAAGTAGACAGACCATGCGTAGAAAGGCTGAAAAGTGCTGTTCGTCGATCGTAAGTAATTGTCCCGACGGGAAAACTGCAAGCCGCTGTATTGTATTTTCTCTTACTGCGCATGAATTTGTAGAATTTGGCGGTTTTTGGCGCTAAAAAAATTGGTCATTTATCATAGATTAATCCCGACATTTTTTGCTCTTTCTGATGCGAGATTGTGTTCTTTTGTCATTTTATTTGGCACTTTTTTTCTATAGTTTTCCAAACTTAGGTATGCTGACCTCCTTTTTATTTTACCATGTTTCTTTGTGTAAATATTCATAATTTTAATGCGATACTCAGTGAAAAAGAAAAATTCAGGGACCTCAAAACGTTAATTTATAGTCAAGCAGGGTGTCTTATGAAGTTGTTGCAAACATAAATCAGTTTCTTTCTACGCATTCGCTTTCTACTTGCCATTTTATAACTGACCGAGTGTAAACCCAGCATTAAATTACATTTCTCCAACCATTCAAATAATTTAAGAAGTGTCAAATTACATTTGAAGGTTTATCAGATGATTGACTCGATTAAACATATTTACCAATTGTAAACTATTTATAAGTAACAATGTCTATCTTTAAATATTCCAAGATGTTAATGGGATTTAATGAAGTACTTATTATCGTTCTTTTCGAAATATACGATTTCGCTTGCTTTTAAATTATTGATACTGGAAACGTAAACTTGTGTGTAAACATCAATTTAAGAATTATATACAATATTATTCTTTGGAAATAAATACTGCATCGTTAAATGTAAAGAATAATAAATTTATATGATATTATATTTTTCTTTTCAATATTAAGAAAAGAAAACTATTGATGGCTCTATTTCAATTTGTAAAAAAGCAGTGACGTTAGATATCTAACGAAAAACCGAAGTATTAAAATTTGACCCTGAATACATATTTAACAAACATTTTATTCTATATTTCAATTTTGCTTTAGTTTATCTTATCCTTAATATTTCTTTCCTCTCAACACTCCCAAATTTTCACAAATTTACTAGAAAACATTTTAGCAATTATTAACATGGAATAAAAATTCAAGGCAATTATAGGGAATAATAATCAATAATAAGGATATAATAGAGAATAGAAAATAATGAGAATTCAGATTTGTAATAAAAATTGAGAACCAGTTGAGTACAATGGAAACCTCAAACTTTTTCATTGTGCTTGTCTGAACATTTGAAACTCTATTTTTCTGGTAGATATTTTAAATCGCTTTAACATAAACCTTATATGAATAGCAATTTCACACAGAACCTCCATTATCATCTAATAATCCTCTGAAGCTAGCACAAAAAATTTATCATTTGGTCTATAAAATCCTTCAGTTTGCTCACTTTCCGTATACTCTCCCAAATCATTTACCTTTTATGTCTATGTAATCCCGGCTCTTTTATAGACAAAGAAAATGCATTCTTCTTTTGTCTATACTGGAGATGAGAAAAAAAATGTCGAGAGGAAAGAGAAGAAATTGAAAGATAGTAAGAAAAGAGAAAAAGCAAGAGTTCCCTTTTGTTACGGATAAAACAAGGAAACTGAATTAATTGGGTTCGGAATCAGGCATTCGCTAAAACAGAAATTTTAGAAATAGAATATATAATTTCATTAGATGCTCATTTCCACTTTCCAACATAGCGTAGATTGGAGGCTTTTAAGTGATGCCTACCACTGTTTTGCTTTTACTCAGTATTAAATATCGTTTTAATTTATTTTTATCTTGTCATTTTGTAAACTATAAGAATGAAAAGATTTCTTTGTCCTTTCTTCCAGCCTTTATACAAATTTGAAGGTTTATAAGAGGTTTAATATAAACGCCATTAATGCATCTTTGAATTGCAAGAAAAAAAAATGTTTTAAATCTCTATTGTATCAATGGATCCTTTTAAAAATATTTAAGAAATATAAATTGCATAAAATTTGGAAGAAAAGGATTTTTTTTAAAGATTAATGGTTTGAGGTATAATATTTATTTACTGGTTTCCCTTAAGGCAACCAGTAAATAAACGTTTTAGATGTCAAACAGTTTGGAAATAGGAACATAGTTTTAGATATGATAGACTGACATTCGAATTAAGTTGTCTAAAATAGAGAAAAAAACATGCATATTTGAAATACGTTTGACATTTAAATAACTTTTTTCTATCCATTTTATCAATATTCTAAACACGTTTTCCAAACTTGCTACACTTCCTGAAGAGTAGTGAAGGTGTGACTTTAATAGTCTTTCATTTTTGAATTGAATGAGATCGTTCACTTTAGGAAATTGCATTATGGATGCGTCATACTTAAAGCTTAAAACAGGAATTTGGTACATAAACTTTTCTAACTATTTAGACATAAAAAGAAACATCACAATTTGACAATAAAATTAATATAAACAGACATTAGCCAGCGGAAATCTTAAACATATTTAACATGGGAAATTAAAAAAAAACTTTAAACCTGAATCTTTATATTGTATATCTTATTATCTAATTATTATAATGTTTTCCATTTATTAATTCTATAAAATAAATAAATCAACAAAAACTTGGTAAAATTGATGAAACTGGTGAAAATGCTACCTATGATCACAAAAATAATAACAATAATTATTATTATACTTCTGCTAAATTCAAATTTGTTCACATTTTAACAAATTCTGCTTTAATGTCTCAAGGAGAAGTTCAAGGAATATTCTAGATATTTTTAATTAGAATAGATAATTTTTAATTATATAGAAAATTTTTAACATTTATGGTAAGGATATTCTATTTTTTCATTCAAACACTAATCTTATTTGTTCTTAGAATACACGATACTATAACTGCAGTACGTATATCACACATGGTATAAAAAGAAAAAGCTTGTGAAGCAAAAAATATTTAGTTATTGAAACATGAGATGTAGTATTAAAAAAATCGATTATTGAAATGCTAAGTATCGAAGCAGTTATCAAAGACTTTTAATATACCAGTAAGTTTAAATAATTTATTTTTAATCAAAAAGAGCTCTTTATCTAAAACTCTAAGAGAGTATTTAAAGAAAAATCATTGCGCGTAA
This sequence comes from Argiope aurantia, assembly GCA_026543865.1. Taxonomy (NCBI): domain Eukaryota; kingdom Metazoa; phylum Arthropoda; class Arachnida; order Araneae; family Araneidae; genus Argiope; species Argiope aurantia. The sequence goes on along the minus strand of JAPMOR010113597.1, from coordinate 24,620 downwards.
TTGTATTAAGTGATATATACTGAATCACAATATTAGAGTTTTTTTTCTAATTTAATATCCACACCATATTTATATCGATATTTCATAAATAGTTACTAATATTTAATAAGATCATTGAATGAATATAATGTTATAAAACTTCTAGAATTCTATAATAAGAATGGAAAGAATTCTATAATAAGTACAAATACAGTTATTAAATCATTTAATTTTGGAAAGTCAAATAGTTTCTTTGAAGTGATATTTAGAGAAAATAGCACAGAATTATTGACATCTTTCTAGAATGATAAAAGAATTCTAAAACTCATTTAACTATCATGATTCAATACATTTACTTTTTTCTAAATAGTCAATTTAAAATGGAATTCCAAAGTCAAATTATTAAGAATATTTAAATTTTCCTGCTACCGACAAATTTATCTAAGAAATATCATTTGATATTAATTATTCAGCAATGGCAGAATTTAAACCACATTACAGTAATTACGTTTTCAAGTAGGAGAATTAGCATAAATTAACAACAGAACTAGCGTAGTTTTTCATCCTGAATTTTAGAAGAGAAGTGAGTAATTACCGCTTAAAATATAGAAGTCTTTTCTGATAAGAATTGATATTTTTACTATAAAGCTGTAATTTAATTAGTAAGTTATTTTCATGATAAATCTATTCATTTATGAGAAAGATTGAGATGGCTCAAATTTCCTTTCTGGAAGAGAAAATTGCTTCCATAATTTTTATTTTTCTTAGAATGATCCAAAGTCTATGTCAAGCAATTATTCAAAGAAATGATCAAATTTCGTCAATATAATATGAAATAATTATAATGAAATAGAAAGAATTTTTCACCTCTATAGAGATTTCCTATAACTCTTTTAAAAAAAGTTTGCTTAAGTTTCACAATTTTGAGTAATCATTCTTATTATAACTCATTATAAAAATTGATATGGAAATAAATTTGAAAATGATGTAATTGCAGATAAAAAAATGTGAGAAGGAAGTGATTTAATAAAAATAAATTTGATAAAAAATTTCAATTTATCATCATCTTGCACCACTTTGAAATCAAATTAATTCCTTTTCTCTAGCATGAGTACTTAAGAAAAAAATAGCTTCCACTACTATATACATCTGAAACATTTTACGCGAACATTTTTGTTTCTTTTTTAGAATAGTGAATTTTATTTTCATGATCCTAAATTAAAAGCTTGAAAAAATATTTATACAAGATCAGAATTTCAATATGAACAATGTTGTTATTAAAGGCAGGTGCGGTTTTAAAAAATCATGCATGTGATGAATTCGCGAAATGTAATAGTTATTTAGGAACAATTAAATGTTTGAAATCGATAAAAATATCTGTACTAATTTTAAAGCATTTGCAAGTAATCATGCCAAATATTGCAGATATTTTAAATTGGAGTATTAATATGATTAATATTCCGTTTGAGCGATACTCCGAAATTTCGCCTAATTTTTAATTAAATAAAATTCTAATTAGAAATTTAAAAAAGAAAATCGCTCCTAGGTGCACATTCCCGACCTCCAAAATATACATGTGCCAGATCTGGTAGTTGTAGGACAAACGGCCTGTAGAGCTACAAGAGAGTGAGAGAGAGAGAGAGAGAGAGAGAGAGAGAGAGAGAGAGAGAGACACACACACACACACACACACACACACACACACACACACACACACACACACACACACA
>JAPMOR010113597.1:0-21778 GCA_026543865.1 Argiope aurantia | reverse complement strand
CACACACACACACACACACACACACACACACACACACACACACACACCTTTATTATTTGTAGAGATTAAGAACATAAAATTGTTTGTCGTTATATCCAAATTTATGCTAAATTCCATGCCCTGAAACAATTAGTGCGAACAAATAACGAAAAATCGCAGTATTAAAATTTAATATTTAATATACTTATGTAGTGTATTGCTCTATTTTACCTTCATTTTTTAATCTCACTTTAGGTTATACTTTACTCCAATATCACTTTTCCTTAATGTTTACACATTTTTGTATACGATTAAATATTTTTGTATTTAATTATTATTGTTAAACAAAACTGTCAAACTTCAAATCCATTTAATCGATTAAAAAAGTCTCTTAACAGTTTGAGATGAATAGGAAACATCAATTATTCAGCTGTGCAATAAAATTTTCGTATATGATAATAAGGCATAAGCCTTTCCTTCATACTTGTCTAAGCATTTGAATTTTATGATAGATAACGTTAATGATCTCTAATAGGAATCTTACAAGAATGGCAGTCTCGCACAAAGCTTCCGTTATCTTCTTTTAATCCTCGGGGGTTGAAACAAAAAACAATAATTTGCCCCCGAAAAACTCTCCAACTAGGCTCAGTTTCCGTACACTCTCCCAAACCATTTTTCTCTTATCTTTATGTTACCTTGGCTCTTCTCTAGACAAAGAGAATGCATCTTTTTTTCCCTCTGCTCGGGAACTGAGACAAAGAAAGATGATGGTAAGAGGGAAGAGAAGAAAACGGAAGATGGCACAAAAAGAAAACAGGAGTAACTTTTTTTTTCACTAATAAAGCAAAGAATCGGAATTAATTGGGTTCGTAGTCAGGGGTTCGCAAAAACAGAAATGATTCTTTTGGAAATGCAACCTACAGTCTCATTAAACGGTCACTCCCACTTTCCATCATAGAGTAGATGGAAGGCTTTTAAATGAGGCCAACCACTGTTTTATTTTTACTCAATAATAGGATTCTTTTTCCTTTATTTCTGTCCTGGTTATTATGGAATCTATGAGAATAAAATGGGTTTATCTTTGATATTTCTTTTACATTTTATGTAATTTTGTTGATGTACAAGATGGTTTTTTTTAAATCAAAAATTTAGATCTGTTAATTAATAACATATTTAAATTCTCTGACGGTTTTGAGTCAAATAGATAAACTACTGGCATTTAAGGAAATGAAGATGTAATGTTTAAGATTTCAAAAGTTGGATCTATTGTTTTGAAAATAATTCTAAGTCTCCAAAGCATTACTGATCTATGCTCCGTTATTTTTAGAAGCTGGATGCGGATTTGTATATAAAAATCAAAAAATATGCGGATTTGTATATAAAAATCAAATTCCATTACAATGACATCGATAATGAAATAGCAAAAGATTTAGAAAAACAAACAAATAATATTAAGATATCTCCTGTGAAAATAAAAATGAATCAGTAATTAATATAGCAAAATTCTTGATCTCCTTGAAATAAACAGGGAGAAAAAAAAGAGGATATCTGCTATTAAAATATTCTCACTAAGCAAAAAAAAAAAAAGTAAATTTAGCGAAGTAAATGATTTTGAGTATTCTTTTTATGCATTAATACCTACTTTATGCAATTCATATGTCATCTTCGATGACCAACCAAGCCCTTTTTTACCGCATTAATAGCTTCCATTTACTATATCCATCCATCTTTTATTAATTGTACTTTATTCTCCCAAATGAAGATATTATTTTAAATTATATTTGCAATATAATCTTAGAACCTGCTAACTGCGCCGAAGTTTTATTTTGTGATATATCTCAAAACTGGAAGGCAGAGTGGGCAAGTGATCAATCATAATTTGTCTAGACACTTTGAGAATTCTCATAAAACAAATATTGAGATAGGTTTCAGATAAAAACTGTTGACTCTTGTTGACCTAAGTGGATGGCATGATATTTCTTGCAAAATAAAAAATTGGCAAAATCGGATTAACAGTTGAGATCGGATAACTTTGTCGTGGCATTTTCGCTTAGAAAATTATGCATTGTAAATATGTGTTTGTAAGATTTCCCACGAAAATTAGTTTTACGAAGCATCAAGGGGTTTATTTTCATACATATTCTACCGATTACAGAAATGGCAAAGCCTAATGAAGCTATAGACAAAATGGTGCGACTTAAGTGAATATTACTCGTTTTTCTGCTGAAATAAGTAACATAAAAGATGATTTTTCAATTGAAGATACTGAACCTATTTATAATCGCTTAACGACTGCCTAAAATCAAATGAAAATGACAGATAACGAAATTCATAATTTATTTTCAGACGAAGAATAGAAAAACGATAGTTTACAATGTGAAAGCTATACGCATATTTCTGAATTCATAGTTTTTAAAAGCTCAAAAAATAATTCAAAATAATTTAGCGCCAACTATGAATAACGTTACTGCTTCGACTATTAATAGTATAATTTGGGAATGAATTTAAACCTTTCTATTACAACGTCTGTTACTCAATCTTATTCATTTAAATTGCCTACAGTTAATTTAAAACCATTTAAAGACGATGTAGAAAAGTGGCAAAGTTTTTCGGAACATTTTTAATCTTCCGTACATGCTAATCCAAATATTTCCGTTATGGATATTTTTTAAGAGTAATTTTTAAGAGGAACTGAAACAATTGGTCGATGATATAAATATTATTCCCGATACATATGAAGCTACTAAAAAACTCCTGATGGACAAAAATAGAATTATGCAAGCTCATTTGGACTTTTTAGAAAATTTAACGCAAATACACAACCCATCGCCAACATCACTGAATGAAGTTTTTATTGAGTGTAATAGGAGACTACAAGCTCTACCTGCTTTGGGAGAAGACTAACTCAAAAGTATATGTTTGATTTATGAGCATGATGAGAATGATGAGGAGAAAACTTTGACTCCAGCATATTTCCTAACTAGTCGAAAGTTGACCATTGTCCCTACCGGACCTGAACCTAAAAATAACCAACTCACAAATATTTACAAGCAACAGCAAGACTCATTGGGTATGTTTTGGAAAAGATGGTCCAAAGAATAGCTGTCGGAATTGTGTACGAATTACATTAGTGCAAAATATCAAGCAATTACCCCGAATATGAGTAGGAGACTTGGCTCTATTGCAAGAAGATCTACGACCATGACATATGTGGAAAAAGCTCTCATGGTGAAATTAATTGATGGTTGTGACGGAAGAATTCGTACTTGTATCCTTCGTGTCAAAGGAAAGGAGATTATCCGTTATATTCAACTGGTCATACCTCTGAAGGTTGATCAGGGTGGAGAAGATGTTATGGCAAGCAAGCAAACAATTCCGTATAATTACTTTTAGCCTGAGTGGCAGCACCGTTATTCTGGTTATTCTACAAAGCTACTTTCTTACTTGTAATGTACTTATTGTGAAGAAATGAATATAATGTTATACTAAAGTCTCTCAATAAACACTTTACTGCCCAAATGATGGCAAATTCAAATACTGCGTTAATTTTTTTGACACCCTTTATAAAAGAAAGACAATTTATTTGTAAAAATATGTAGTTAATAAATTAAAATGAATTATCGATTACAGTTTTTAAAATTTCATTTAGCAAAAATGTATTATATGTTTACATGGTTTCAAATCTTTGTTATTATTTTTTATTAAATAATCAAAAACGGCAATTGAACTTATAATTGCGTGAATTGTTTTTCGAACGTTTGTGAAGCCTCCTGCCTCCAGCGTGTTGAAGGAAAAGAAATTGCCTAGCCAATTGGATTTATTATACCTTTGGATGTTAGCCAGGGTGGGGAGGATGTTGCGGCAAACAAGCAAACATTTTAGCACTATAACTTTTAACTTGAGTCTAATACAGTCCCTTGATACTGTTGTTATTCCATTAATTACTCTTTTTACTTGTAACGTCTATGTAACGTTAAGGAAATAAATATATATTATACTAATGTAACATATTACACCAACAATCATGAACATTCAGACATCATGAACTTTCAAATGAATTAAAAACTGTGGAAATCGGAGTAGTGGTTGGGCATGAGGTGACGCTATTATTCCTTATAATTTAATTATATTAATGAATCTATACAAAATGTAAACTTCGAGGTCATCAAATGAAAATGTTATAAACAAATACAATTAATCGCTTTTCCAACTTTTCAGTCAATTTTATTCGAATTGAGCCCGATACCATTCATTTATTACAAAAACAACAACAACAAAACAGAGTTTTACTGTATTCATAGCACAGACAGTAAATTCCTATTTCAGATTTCAAAAAAAGATCTTATAACGCGGTTTATAAAGAATCACAAAGCCGATATATTTTCTATGCCCACAGCTTTCTGAGAGAAAATGAAAGATTTTTATTTTCTCTTTTTATTATTTTAGAGAAAAGAAGAATTTTAAATATATAATACAAAAGAATATTTTTATCTGATCAAGAGAATAATATCTGGAAATCTGAAATATCCTATGGTATCAACACAGTAAAATTTCCTTTAGAAATATTGTTAATAGATTGGAAAGTTACATGGATGTTTAATTTTTTAAATTAAGATTAAGTTTATAAGCTATATCATGTACCATTTGAGGAGAATGGCACGTGTAATTTTAAATAGCCCAGTCAATTGGAGAAAATAGAATCGGTTATTTATCTTTCTGTTTCCTCTTTATATAAATGTTGGAATGTTTGATTTCAAAATATGTACATTCAATATAAGATCAGATTCACATTTGGGGCAGTTTTTTTTATAGAATAAACAAAAAAGGCATATAGAGAAATTTAAAATAATTATTTATATTCATATACTCCGAAAATTGATGAACCTTATATCTCGTGAAGAATTAAATGAGAATTAAGTAATGAAAATCTGTTACAACTGCGTACATAACGATTTATTTGTTAAAATCAATATAAATTGTAACCAAAGACATATAAATAATAAATGAGGCTTTTTAAAAAGAAATTTTGAAATATTACTTATTGAAATAATTCCAGTTTTATGTTTGGTTAAGTCTTTTATATTTGCATATTTTTTACAACATAGAGAGAGTTTTTTTTTCATTCTTGATGATATTATAAAAAAGAGAAAAAAAAATGTTCCGATGTGTAAGATAACTATTCACGAATTTTGATCAAACTTTTTGTCTTGGTTATATAGTTAATTATTAAGGTCATTCTTTTAAGGATTTTATTACTGTGCTGGATATTCAATTTGTACTGAATTACAATAGATTTGGCATTTACATTTATTAAAAAAATTAATATCTATTCAGTATGCAATTGCAATATATTCTTTTCAATTAATGTTAAATAAATAAAAGAACACAAAAAGTATAAAATGATGCAAAATAAGTATTCAAACTTTAAAAAAATACTTATTATGATTTCTGCAGGAAAATACATTACATTTTTTATATTTTTGATAAAAGCCCCATTTATTACCGATTTACTTTCATTTATTTTCATGTAATGTAATCTCAGTCTTTACAGTATCAAATTTTTATGTTTTGACATAAATAATACCATCAGCACGCTAGTGAATAAACAAATGAGCATTTGAAGAATAAAATATACCAGATTATTATTTAAATTTATCACAATCGTTATATCAAAATAAATCGTCTGCCACCATTAAAATGTTTCGTTTTTCAATGGTTTATAGTATATCTTCCTTATGTCACAATGCAGTATAATTCTTCTCTTATTCTACGGAGTGTTCTGCATTTTGGTTCAAATGTAACCCTCTTTTTAAAAAAATAAAACTACGTCTTTTAATAAATGAATGCTATTGCATTATTTAGAATTTTTATTACAAAATTAATTCGGTCATTTAAAAAAAGCAAAGAAACTTTTCTACCAAAAAATACAAAGGCATTTTTTTTTTTTTTTTGCCATTTGAAGATATATTTGTGGATTTCTTTTTAGAGTTCAATTTATTCATTAACGCTGATTTAAAGAAAACTCCTATAAATTTATTTCTTAAAAATTGTTTTTGATACCTAATGAGTAGATCAACAAATTTAATAGAAACAGCTAGCTTAATAGCTAAATAATTTATCCTTTAAAATCTTGAATTTATGATGAAAAATTATTAAAAGACATGAAAACAATATTTCAGAGAAGAAATATTTTTGAATATAAGCAATTTAATTTATTGTTTCATACTGAAAGTTTGTTATGAGGTACAAAACTCTGATTTTTGTATTAAATACCTAATTAATTTTTTTAATTACTTTCTTATTACACTGAATTTTACAAATACTAGTCGAAGAATAAATATCCACATAAAATAATACATGCATAGTTAGCTAGAATTAACTGTTTAATACCCTAAAAATGCCAATGAAAAAAATATAATCTTGAGCACTTGCTAAATTTATTTAGATGACATTCAGTGGTGGTACATCTGTTGGAGCTGAAGCATCCCCTGGAATTATTATAAACCTTGTTTTTTTCATTTCAAAACCTTTTTTTTTTGGTTATTTAGAACATTGGCAATGCAATGAACAACAAATTTTTTTTTGTAAAAAAGAAGCCAAGTAATAAAACAGAAAGGTCTTAAGATCAGAAAATTGGAGCTCTAGGACAGTCAATCTTTGAAGGCTGAGTACCATTTTTTTCACTCTTATACTATATGTTTCATATTTTCTGTCTTCTTCATAATGAAAATAGAATTTATGTAATAAAGATTTCGTTTAATAATTAGTTACAAATGTATATGACTGTCTGGCCGAAAAAATATCTGACAGTCATCATTATTCCATGATATTGTGATAGAAAAGTTTCCATCCAAAATTTTGTTTATAGGCTGGAAAATTACATGAGCAAAACTTAAGTTTAATTAATATCAAATTTAAAAGCTAAACCATTTACAATTTGTGAGGATGAACTGTTTATTTTAGAATTGATTCAACTGAATAAAATAGCATCCGAGATTAAATTTTCGAATTCTACTTCATATAAAGATTGGAATATTTGATTCGAAAAGTGATTTGGCATAAGATCTGCTTCATATTCAAAGCAAGTTTTTAGTGAATTATAATATATAAATAAATGCAGTTAGTATATATACAAATAATATCATGTTTATTATAAGGTGGTAATGAAGTAAATGACAGTATTTTTAATTAATAATTTAACTCCATTACTAATATAGGAATATAGGTATGGTGGCAATCTATAAGCCAGATCAACAGATTTATAGCTGGGAAATTTGGCACAGATTTTGGAAGTTGAAAACACGCATTTTGGAGTAATTTTTTGAAATTTTAATGAGACGTTCAAATAATTAGACATTAAGAGTGATTTTGAAGTTTTTTCGCAATGATACTATTACTAATGCCAATAATATTATTAAAAATTATATTTATATAATTTTAAAATTAAAAAAATTATATTTTTTTAATGATGTTAATTTAATTGCTGTGTATTTTTTTTCTGAAATTTGAAAAAAAAAAGATCAAATATTTTTGCATTATTTTTAATATAATTTTAATTTTTGAAATAAAACTTAAATATTATCATTTTTTTCATTGAATATTTTATGTAATCATATGATTTCCAACAGTTAGTGAAAAATAAAGAAAAGGTTTTTGTTCATTATAATAATATTATATGTTATGAAAGCTATATATAAAAGAATGAACTGACACTAATCCTTTATATCCATTTATCAGTGATGTTGGTCATCATTGGGGACAATATTTCTGACAAACTAGCTAGTCTCTATCAGCGACTATTATTCAAATGACAACATTAAAAAACTTCATATGTTCTAAAAGATTTAATTAGAATTAATAATAAATTATCTAAAAGTGCATAAAGTTGTATATTAGCTAAAATATCGATATAGCTGGTAATGTGGTAAGCCAAACATGAATTAAACCTTTTAAAGGAATTTTTTTTTGCAGTATTACTGAATGTTTCTTGAAATATTATCATATACGCCAGTCTTATTTTTCCATATGTCCTCTTTAACTTCCATTTAAAGAAGATATATAGAAAAATAACTATGCTGTTAATGCTTTTTCCTGAATAAAGCTAAAGTTTTTATTCCCATACAAATGTGAAGAAGCCGAGTACATGGTAAGAAAACTGAAATATGACGACTAAAAATCCATAAAATTAATTAAGGATTAAATATTGCTATGAATATCAAAATTTTATCTTGCATAGAAATTGCTATCCACTTTTAATATTTTTGGAATAGTTTATTTTTTCTTTCAGACTACCGATAAATAATTATTCCTATATTTTATTCTATTAACATATAAGAATACTATATTCTATTTAACATTAATAAAATGTTCTTAAAAGAACTTTTAAATTTTATTTCCATTCTTATTTTTAAATTGAAATATAAATATTACAAAATATTAATGTTTTGTATAATTTTTTATTGTGTTTGGAATTAATTTTATTCTAATGATAATTAATAAAAAATACATAATAGTTTTCAATATAAGTATGAGAAATTAAATGCATTGAAATCGATCCGAATTTTTTAAATGACTTTTGGAATGTTATTACTCATGCTGTTTTTAAATGCGTGTCGCGTTAATTTTATTTAACTCATCTGTAATCTGAAATATGTCCTTTAGCTATTATATAATTAATAAACTCATTGCCGTCTTAACTTACTGACCGGCCTTTTTTCGAAATTTGTAAATTTCTTAAAGATATGGAACATAGATATAAAATTCTCTGGTGCTTATAATGCCATTATAAAGTTATCAAAAACATAAAAATATGAGAAGACTTTACAAATATTTTTAAAATTTTGAAATATAAATGTAAAAAAAAATATTTTTTAAATAAATGGAAGTATTTTATATTAATTTTTTTAAATATACCTTTAGAATCATACTGCGTGAATTTTTTAAGACTAATGCAGAATCATTTTATCTTGCATAGGTTTTATCTGCAGTATTGTCGCTTAACTAGTTGCCACATTTCCTAACTTCATTGCCATCTGAACTCATTGATCAAAGGCTTAGTTTCTTTATGGTATATACAGAAAAAAAAAAGGCATATATTCATATTGTCTGGTTATTAGGATCCCAGCATCAAGTTAGTAAATGCTTAAAGAATATTACAAATAGACAATATGTTTATAGAGATGCAAATAATTTTTTATAATAATAAATTATTCATGTTGAGAGGATAATATTTTATTTAAAAAATTAAAAATAGTAAATCCTTTCATCTTTCTTCAGGATTTAATTGCAAAAAAATGTATTTGTTCTGCAATTAAACTCATTTTCAGAGAAAATATTTTCAAAGGGATTAAAATATTTTACATTGAGAATAGTGGAATTGGATTGGATTGAATTAAAGTTACAGGACACCGTTTTGAATAGAATAAGGAATATCGAAACAATGCTATTTAAAAAAATTCTATTAAAAACTTATAATAATTAACAATTGTAACAGAAATAAAAATGTACCAGCTTAGATTTTTGTTACATTTTTCTTAAATCCCAGACTGATTTAATCACTTGAAAGAAAGCATTTTACCAATAACGATGATTCAGTTCAGAGTTGCATTATTTATGCCGGCGTAAAATACATCCTTTTTAAAAGCATTATTCATCCAGTTTAAATTCAGAATATCAATTACATAAGTGGTAAATATTCATCGGTCATTATTGTAATATAGAAGAAGAATATATATTGTTTGCATTCAAAGAATCTACATATATATTAAAGAAAGAAATGCCAATAAGATGTAAATAAACTGAAGTTAAATTCTAGAAAAGAAGCCAAAATCCTCACGATTGAAGAAAAATTAGGTTTAAGTTTCGACCCGATAAAATCTTTTGAATTAATGTTTTTGGATCCATGATATTTTAAGCAAATAATTGTAGTCATTAAAGTATAAACTGTTAAAAGAAACCCTATTAGTGACAATTAATTATGAGAAGATTCTTCAAAAAATAAGATTTTGGAAAATAAGTAATAAATACTACCCCGTAATTTTTTTACAGAAAATAAAAGAGATTTTCTTTAAAAGAAAGATTCTTACACAATTAAATAAAATATGAAAAATATGGTATATAATGCAACATAAAAATGTAACTTGTTTTTTTTCTTCTGTTTGCTGACAGAATTTTAAGGGAATATTTAATATTTTTTATTTCAAATTAATTTTTAAATCATTAATGTCAGTTTATGATTTGACATTTTAGAAATTACAATAAAATAAGCAAATATTATGCTTCAATATGCTCACTTTATTATTAAATATAAAGTAAAAATCGGCAGTTTTATTATCATTAAATTTGTATTTTTTCTGAAACCTCATTTTCATTTTAATACTTTACTGCAGTTTAATCTCTTTTAGACAAATATCAATAAAAATAATCTGTTATTCATGATTTTCACATTTGTTTTATTATTGCTGTTTAGTTTTACCGACAATCATTTATCTATTATTGTGTGAAATGCAATGACAATTTCTTGAATATCAACAAATCAATCCTATTTTAACTAATTCAATTTGAACGAACAACATTGAAATATTAATTTCTAATATGCATAAATACAGTTTCGAAACTGATACCTTTTACCTATATCAATGAAATCTTCATAACCCTTAAAGAAAAGGACAAACTACGTCCGTTTCTGCGAGAGAAAAGGAAGCTGTCCCATTTGGTACCGAAATCGTGACATGAAACGACAAAAGTTTCTGTCCCTCCAATAGGACACAGAAACAAATGCATCTCGAAGCCAGTGTATGATTTGCCTTGAACTTCGTTTTGCTTAAAAGGACGAAACACGCACGTAGCGAAGTGAAAGGAAAGGAAAAACAGCACGAATTGGTTCTGCTGTGTCATTGATCTTGGCGTCGGATTCAGCAAAACAAAACTATGTATGTTTTTGGCGTTTTTTGTTTGGTATTCTAGTGAGGCCTGCATTTTGTACAATGATATTTCAGCATCTTTCTTTCGGTGCTTTGTTTTAGAAATATAGGAAGTGAGAGAGTAAGCGAAAATAAGCTTTTTTATGTTCTTCTCCCGGGCTATTGGTTGGGCATGCTGAGGAATAAAACCATTTTTATTTGAATAAAGCAAATCTCCTTTTAAAACTGAAATTCGAGCTTTTTGATGCAAACTAAAGCAATTTTTATGCACTTTTCAAAGAGTTTATATAAAACAACATATAAAAAGAAAACATTTATAATCGAAATTTTAATAAACAGCTTTAGTTTCAGAAAATTTAGTGATAATAATGAAATTTTATTTATGAATAAAAAATATAAAGTTTTTTAGATAGTTCTAGTATATTATTACAAAATGTTGGAAACATAACAAAATTTAAAAAATAAATTCATATATCACAATTATCACTCACAAATTATCATAAAAAAAGAAAAGTTAAACTCTCATTGTTTATCTTGAGTACAAATTAAATAATTGTTAGTATATACGATTTACATGCATGCAGGTAGGTACTTAGTGAAAAATATCTTTGATCACCGTCTAAAGTATAGATAGTTTGTGTATTTGTAATACAACATTCTGAATTAAATTGAATTTATTAAATGTATCTTTCATTAATACAAAACAAAATATGTCCAGAGTTCATTCGGTCTTTAAAAAATCTATTAAATAACTTCATCATAGCTTAAATTTGCTAATTTATTTATTCATCAATTGTGAATAATTCTATAGTCAGGATACCGTTATCACAGTTCTCCTATTTTAAAAAAGTGAATTGCTACTGTCCGAAGATTCCAGTCTTTTTTTATATACCAGGAATGATTTAATACCACGTAAATAGTAAATAATTTATCTTTAAACTAGTTATTAAAGAAAGGCAACTTTGATAGAAAGATGCATAAATATAAATGATGTTTAATTGAACAAAGGATAAATAGTAATAAGCCATATATAAGAACAGAATAAGAGAATAAACCATATATAAGAACAGAATAAGAGAAAAAAGTCATATATAAGAACAGAAATGTACAGATTATAGATCAAATCTAAGTTTGGATGTGTAAAAAATATCGCTGATTATTACAGTTGCTTTTAAAATTGTTTCAACTTCTTAATAACTACAGAACAGGCATAAAGGACACCCACCCCACTTTTAGAATCATCTGTTAAAGCAAACATTTCTTATTTTAAAGAAGTTTTCTGAGTAGTTTCAAGTATTACATTTTTTCATGCTATTTATTGTTTTGCTCTTTACTGAAAATTTTAAGTTCTTGAACTTTGACAAAACTTTCAAAACTGTGACAAAAAGTCTAAAAGGAATTTTTGAATCACTTGTTCCAAGTACTAATTCTACTTTGTAAACTGTTCTAATTTTCAAAAAGAAGGAAAAAAGGGAGGGGTGGGGATTTATCCACAGCTCTTTCAGGTACTTTAAATATTTATCGTGAATACAATGAATGATCTCTATGCTGACATTGATAAATATGGCTTGTGAAATTTCAGGAAAGTTAACTTCCTTCCATATTATTTTCTTGGTTTGCATGTGATCTCCCTTTTCGTTCTCTTCCACTTCGTCATCATATGTCTTTTTTACCCAGTTCATGTTCTCTTATTTCTTCATCATCAGGGGAGAATTTGACAATAATAGAAGACTCTTCCGTAAAATTGCACTTTCTTATTAATTAAATGAAATTTTCTAAAATCTTATTAGCTTAAATTTTGGACTTAAATTTATATCTATAAAAGTTCCTTTATTTTGACATTGCTAGTCAAATGGCTGCCTAGAGGCTGAGATATTATTAAGGTAGAAAAATGCCGTTTGCTCAGAAAATATGGAAATGAAAACGAACTTTTTTTTTTAAATCATGGAATCAGAATTAATCGATAGCCAAGTTCAAATTTAATCGTCAGTTGTTTCTACAATAACTGTAGTGCTGAATAAGATTTCTGCAAATGATTATTGTTCCATCTTCTAACTTAAAGCTCATCTCTCAAATCAGAAGCGAGATTTTTATTTTTGGCAGCTTTATGCAAAATTTATGACGTTATACTATATATTGCTTAACACTATGACAAAGTATGGTTCGTAATTTTAAAGCTCTGATTCCGAACGAAGGAATTGGACAACCGGAAACCAGCTAATATTCTGTTCAATATAAAACCGACATTAAACGATTCAACGAACCCCGACACAAACTTTGGATACAAGGTTAGATGGGGAATATTCGTTTGATGGGGAATTAATGGGTAATATTCGTTTGATGATTCCATGGATGATCTTATGTTTTCTAAGCCAATTCATGGTTGAATAAAAAAATTGGAGTTGTTGATATCACAGTGGTAATATTGTCTTGTTCTAATTTGTTAATTCAAAAAATGAAGCACGAAAACTGATTAATCATGTGATTAACTGCGGCAAATTGACTCTGCATGCCCCCATACAAACTAATGACTTGCTAGATATGTTTGGGTTTGCAAGATTTCCTTTGACTCGAGTGTAAAAGACAACTATTGAAGCAATTTGCAATGTAAATGTTCGACGTTTGACTTGAGATTCTCAAAAGTTAATGCCCCTTCCCTCACATGGTGTTATAAAATATCAGCAAACAATATTGGATGAGGTTCATAACATCGTATATCGCCAGTTTAATGCATCGCTAAAACATCTATAAAAACTATCTAGCTATTTATACTGTAAGTTATGCTCCAAAGTAATTTTGACTTCATTATAAAAATAATTTTCCTTTTATTTCCACTGACTGATAAGATAGCATTTTTTTACCTTTATTCGTACACAAATTACCTACTTTTCAGGGGATTCTTGACCTTTAAATCGTCTTACATACGGCATTCGGATATTTGACCAAAAATATTCTTTCATTAAAATATTATATCTGTTCCAATTTATTGAAATTTGTTACTTGTATGTTAGGCTTATAATTTAGTTCTATGTTTATAAAAATCATTTTAATACAATAAAAGCACATAAAATAATTTTTAACATATTTTTTTACTCTTAGGGAACAGCCCATTTAAGTAAACTAGTTATTTTATCTTTTTATATTGAATTAATTTTTTGAAAAAAGAATACTTTCAACTAAATGCAATGAAAACTATCAGAGTAGGTCAAACGGAAGCTCTGAACTGCCAAAGGTATGTGTACTTTTCCTCCTTGACCAGAAAACACACATTTTGGCACAGTCTAGCAAAAAGGCATCTAAAGGATTTTCCGATATCCTTGTTGGCATTGGTTCATATACACATAAGGAGCACAAAGGAAAAAAAATCTTCCTCAACTGTCATTATGTGAGTTTAAGAGGCGTTTCGTTGGACGGCTTGGCGTCCTAGAAAAGTCATCACTGGAATAAGCAAACAAAAGACCAAAGCGTCCGAACAAATATTTGAAGAGGAGAGTTATTTTCTGTGATTAAATGAGTGTGATCTTTTGAAGACATTGGGGAAGAAATTTGCTACACTAAACCAGTTTCGTTTTATATTTGCTTCTTTATAATTTGCCTTTCTTGAGTTTGTTATATTTATTAATTTTATGCATTTTGTTATTTAATTCACGGAAAATTTTTTGGATATATTTCAAAGGTCTTTTGTAAATAATTGAATCTAAATTCATCAAAGGATTTTAAGCTTTTTTATGGTGTTGGAATTCATGATGTCATTAATTAAAAAGATGCTATTAATTATTTATGGAAGTGGGCTTTCCATTTTACATTCTTGGTGTTTCGTGCTTATTAATATAAGTTCTGTATTGATTATACCTAGTGGTTTCTGTCACTTTTCTAACTTAAAGACACTTTGCTTCCAATAATTTTATTAATACTATTTGTTGGTGCAATAATTAATTACTGAAGATAAAAAAAATTGTTCATAAATTATTGCTATTATAATGTAGGTAAACCGCACCTACCATAGGTTATTGTTATAATAGTTAACCTAACATTATTGTTAAGATATTGGCGATAAAAACAACCAGTCATCATAATAATAACGATAAAAAACTTGTTACAAGTTCTTTCATATATTACATCTGTTATTAATATCATTTTTTATCAATTAATACAACATCTATAATGATGAATTAAAATTCATTATTTTGAAACACAATGCTAATTGGGATGAGGTGAAAACGGAGAGATTAATAGTTCGTAATTATCGTAAGTGTCCCCAATTTCTGTAAAACCGAAGATAATAAAAAAGCCATAGGTCATTGTAATGATATTAAAGGTAAAGTAATGGGTATAGATTGTTATAATACTTAAACTAAATATTTATAATTATTTTTTCGTTTAATATCCTATAAATGCGAAATTATATTAGTTTTTCAAAAATCCAAAAGATTCTCCATTCTTATAAAATATTTTATCACTTGTTCATTGATTAGCATTGCTTTGATTATAAACAAAATAGTGACGATTGAATAAATGAGTATCTAACTACCTTAAAAGGATATTATACTGGTGTGTAAAACTTAAGCAAAAGGTGCATTTTTTACCATAACTTTACGAGAAAGAAACCGAGAGAAGACAGGAAATTCAGAAAAAGAGATAGCATTTTGTACTTAAACGATGACGAAAGCATAGTTGCGCAAAAATGAATGCAATGCATATAGTATGGAATCAAACAAAAAAGACTTTATTGAACTTATAGTATCGCTATATATGATTTTCTGTCCAAAAGGAAGAATAACAAGCAGATGTTCCTTCGTATGTGACATGTCCTCCCCTTACTGCAATGGTTGCCTCCGTATTCAGCACCAGACTGTCCAACAGTTCATGAGAGTGCCCATTCCTCAATCAGCATCTGTTTCAGTTGTTGGGTGTTCCCCGGAGGATGTAATCGTGCCATAAAAGTTCTTTGGGCTTAAAATCAGGAGATAATGCTGACCAATCCATTCGAGTAATATTTTCACTTTCCAGTAGCTGCTGAACATCAGCAGTCCGGTGTGGCCGTGTATTGTTATCCATAAATATGAAATCTGGTTTAATATTTATGGATACGTCTGTTCCCTCGGAACAGACGTACATGGGGAAGGATCACTCCCTTACAATAGCGATCTCCGGTTACAGAACCTCTGCCGAAAACATGGAGCTCAGCCCGTTCATTCAGCATAATGCCTCCCTGACGACATCTCCAGGACCCCCGTAGCGGTCTCTTTCCGTGATGCTACTGGGATAAAACCGTGTACCGATTTCTTTCTAAATCAACTGGCGCTCAGTATTGTTTGTGGCACTGAAACGACTCTCAGCCATAAAAAAAAACAACTCCATTAATGAGGCGCGCAGTTTTGTGCTCCTTACACCATTCTAAACGGTGCCACCGACGGCCAACTTTCAAAGAGATGCAGCATTCAGGGAGGTGGGCGAATAGGTCACTTTTGTGAAGATGTCTGGCCACTGTAAACCACGACACTTGTTTGCCCTGTTACTGTACACAGTTGCTGAGCAGTGGCTCTTGCTGACTGGTATCAGGGTTTTTCCTCCTGCAAGACTATATATCGGTCCCCCACTGTAGTTTTTTTCCTAGGGCGGCCACCAGCAACCTTTCTAACAACCGTACATATGGTTTGGGAGACTTTCCAAGCTCACGAAACGACACTTTTGTTGATTCCGAACTCTTCAGCTACACTGGTCAAACTACGCCCCTCCTCCACCTTTCCGATCATTCTTTCACGTGTGAAATCGTCCAGGTGATTTCTGCTAGCCATATTTCACGAAAGAACTCGCTTGCACTTGCAGCGAATGTCTTTAGTTGCGCCTCCGTTCTTCTTTTCCTTGTAGTCTTCAGGTGCGATAGCCGACTGTACGCGTTTTGCGTACACTCACGTTTTTTCTTACATTTTGATACGCATCACCTTTCTACTGAATTGCGTGTTCATTGCACTGATCACAATAACCCTTTTTTCAGCAATTTCATAGCTACATGCTTAAAATTTACATTGTTGATTAAATTTTGCACTCCAGTGTAAAAATATTCGAAGGAGCTAAAATTAGAATACATGCTTAAACTGTGTCATCATTGATTCAAATAGTTACATAATTTATATAGCCTGTTTGACTGAATGCATTACATTGAAATCCTTTTTGTTATTATATAAGGATATAAATGGTAAATAATCTTGTAAATTTCAACTATGAATGAATAATAGGCACATCTTATTGCTCCTGTCATCTTTTTACTCCATATCGTGAGGGAAGCTATGTTAACTCGTCAAGATGCAATATTATATGATTTTTTAAATAAAGTTTTTAACATAGTTTCCGTTTTTCCACAAGATTTAATGTTTGTTTTTCTTCCATAAAATTTTTTAATAATAAGTAATACTTGATTTTAAAAAAATAAGAGTTAAAATAATTTATCTAAACAAGTATGTTTTGAAACTTTCAACTCTAAACGATTTCACTAACTTTCTCTCTGAATATATTTTTCAAAAAAAAAAAAAAAAAAAAATGGGAATTTAAACTGAATTGACATCCGATTATCAAATTTCTTTTTAAATTACTTGTAAATTTTATTTAGTTTTCATTTTTCTGGACATACATATGAAAAATTGAATATGAAAAAAGTTATTCTTATTAAAATAACTTTTCTAAAAACACAGAACAGAATTCTAAAAGAATAAGTTTTCCACAGAATTCTAATTAAAAACGTATTTGATTTTTAGAACACAAATTTTAATCAGTACAACAGTAAAAAGACAATGCGAG
This sequence comes from Argiope aurantia, assembly GCA_026543865.1. Lineage (NCBI taxonomy): Eukaryota > Metazoa > Arthropoda > Arachnida > Araneae > Araneidae > Argiope > Argiope aurantia. Next base: position 4,079 of record JAPMOR010113597.1, on the reverse strand, counting down.
ATAAAGTTTTGATTAAATGTTAATTTATATACGATCAGTAGTAGCCTATATTTATTGCACCTGTACATTTAAAGAAAAAAGAAATGAGAGTTTCAAATGTAACTTTTAGCAATGACTAAGAAATTCGAAAATAAATATCCTGGAGCGATGCAGCTGTTTTCTTCTTTTTCTTTATTTTTTATTTTTTATGTTGCAAACCTCGAGCGAAACGCGCATTTGCTATTATGCATGGGATTGCGGTTGCACTGAAGTTTACAAATCGATATAACATTTTATCGATTTAACAATATTGATCAACACCCACGTAAAAATGTGTTTTGCTGCAAGTTTCTTCCCGATTCATGGTACAAAAGAAGATTTCGAAGAGTAATGTTTGCTGAAAGTTTGATACTTCGGAATGATAAATTCTATTAGTACTAATTCAGTTCTGAAAGTTATTATATGGTGCCACTCAAGAAAAAATACCTAAAAATCGTTCGATACCGTAAAAGACACTTAAAGTGATAATGGAATGTAAAGAAGTAAAGCAAAATATCAAGATTTTTTTTGTAATGTAATATACATTTTTACTTAACGAATGGGCAGAAATTTTCTAAATAATATTTGAAGAACTTTCAATCGTATTTTAGAACGTTTATCGTATCATGAAATCGTATTATTCAGAACTTTCAAATAAAATTTTTTCTTGGATCAAGATTTGTTTTTTTTAAAATCCTATATACTTTTTTTATTTAACTAATAGGTTGGAATTATTTTTTAAATATTAATTAAAGAACGTTTTAATAGTATTTTAGAACTTTAATCGTATCGTAAAATCGTCGAAAATCGTAAAAAATAAGGTGATTTAGTATTATCACTTGCATTTAGATGGAATTACGTTTATCGTGCGATTTGATGTCACTATTTTCTTTTATCTGAAATCTTGGCTATAAATTCTCAGCTTTAAGCCCGGAGGATTTTATAGTTGAAATCTCCATTCTAGATAAGTGCCACTTTTCATGAAGGCTTGATGTTCCTTACAGCTCATGTGAGTATCAAAAATCACACATTAGTAGGGTATGGAATATTCGAAAGATGATGCAATCTCAAGTGTCGTCCTCATCGACTGATAGTGGTTCAAAATTATGAACTCTTTTCCATGTAACACTATATTTCTTTAAAACGCTATATAGATATACTAAGATTATGAAATTTAATCTATCCAATAATTTTTAATTCTGTCCATTCATTTTTGGTGTATAATTTTTGCTAAAAGTTGACTTATTGTAATAAATTTTGGAATTTTTAACAGTTAATATTACAATACACTTTTTTATTTCTCTATAATACTTTCCTTTCCATAAATTATTTTTATGAGTCGAATACTATTATTTTATCTATATATCTATACTTATATAAAGCTCAATCTGTGTGTGTGTTGGCGCTCTACAGAAAAGACTATTTAACCTAAAGCTACCAAATTTGGTAAGTGTATACCTTGGAGGTCGGGAATGTGCACCTGGGGTCCTTTTTTCGAATTTTTAATTATAATTATTAATTAAAAACTTACTTTCCCGTCAAAAAAATCTTAATTTCCCCACCGCCAAATGAGTAAGACTTCAGCATCCCCCCCCACCACTCTAATAAGGCTTAGGCTTAACATTTTTCGGCCGATTATTTCAAACGATTCTGTCTATTTTCTTAATGTTTGATGCATTTAAAATTAAACGTTGTTAATTAATCGATCTTCCAGATTCATTCTGAAATACTTTTGAATTAAAATAAAACAGAATAAAGGAATAACAGAATAAAGAATAAAATTTCTAATCTGTGTAGAGTTATTATAAAAAATTCACGCATTTGCATTACCATAATTGGCGTTGAAAATTCACGCATGCGCATTGTGTTCTGATTGTTTACATCTATTTTCAACGGAAGCGGACTTGATTTAAAATATTTTTAGGTTAGCTGTATGCTTTTGTAGTTAAATTATATTTATGTTAGTTTAAGTTCATCGTTTTTTAAGTAATTTTTTTACCTGTTTTCGACCGATTATTTTAAACGATTCTGTTTATTTTCTTAGTGTTTGATGCATTTAAAATTAAATATTGTTAATTTATCGACCTGCTCATGATGAATCTGAAAAAAAAAATTGTTGACAAATTCTTGAGATATTACTTAAATTAAGAAAGATATTATTTAGTGCCTATAAAGTTTAAACACTTAGTGAGTCAGTGCCGATTAATCCTTTCCAATTTAATTTAAAGCATAAATTCTACGCGAGCTAACAGAAAACTAGAGAGATACATATTACGCTATGACTGAAGGCCTTTATAATATTATGAGTAAATTATATGACTATCAAAATTTGAAGTTTTAAAATATTTTGATGAAGAAGCTATTAAAGTAGGATTTGCATAAAATATTTAATTATTAAAATTTTAACAAACATTAAAATTGGCGAACCGAGCCGGTTGCCAAAGGCGGCTAGTTCATAATAAAGCTCAGTGTGTGTGTGTGTGTGTGTTGGCGCTCTACAGACCAGACTGTTCTTTCTACAACTACCAAATTTGGCACGTATATACCTTGGAGGTTGGGAATGTGCACCTTGTAGCTATTTTTTCAAATTTTTAAATAGAATTTTAATTCATTAAAAATCAAGCGAAATTTTAACGTTTTTCACACTATGACTTATGAAAATATTACATCATAAAACTGATTTTTACATCATACTGAAGATCAAAAAATTATCTTTCTATAATACTAATATTTTTGCCAATAAATTAAATTTCTATTTTTAATGAGTTTTAAAAAAATTTATTCATATTTTTCAACAATTTATTTCGTACAAAATGAAAATTAAATTTAATCTGTACAATCACGTTACACATGCATGGGAAAAAAATCTAATTATTAGTTTTTATCAACGTGTTGCTATCATATTGACAAAAGCTCAAATTAAAAAATAAATCAACTGTTATTGCAATTAAACATATAAAAGTGTAATTTTCAGCACGTGTCTGTCTGAAATGAAATAAATAAATATGAAATAGGATATTTCATAAAAAGTGAATGCAAAGAAAAAACTTCTATGATCTTTTGCAATATTTATAATATTAATTCGATAAATCAGTTTTATTTAAGGTAAACATGGTTTAATATATATCCTTTCAATTCAAGGCCCAATGGCTAATTTGTAAACCTTTAATAATAGAAATACAATGAAGTAAATAATTTAATTATGTATAACTTGAATCTATAACTACTCTAATAATTGACCAACTTCTGTCTAGATCCTCTTCTCTGTGAATCACATTTAATAAAATATTCTTGACACCAATATTTTAAATAAAAAGAGCTGCACTCCAATCAATTAAATCATCTCTAAAACTCATTTATGAAAATTTAAATATCATTATTTAATAAAAATGGGCGATTTTAGACTACTTCATCGACCGTCTCTAAGATGATACCGCAATCAGCGCCCAGGATTTCTCAAGACTGATTGGCCTATGGTTATGAAAACGTTGACTAAACGTTCTAAATTACTCAATTCAAAAATTCATAAATCGATCATATTTGATTGCAAAAGATAGTAACGTTCATTTACTTATTTAAAAGTTGCAATGTCAAGAATATTTCACAGAATATGATCCCTTAGGACAAAAGTACTGTATAAAATTTAGATTTCATAGTATTTTTAAGAGTATTTATGAACAAAAATAAGATAAAAAATATGTTAAATGTCATTTAAATCCTTTTGAAAGTAAAACTAAACTGAATTTCATGACGAATCTGAGAAATTTTTGTAGAATAATTCGTAAGATACTACATAAATTATGAAGATTATTCTGTATCGCGCTTAAAACTTAAATTCTGAACGATTCTGTTTTCAGAACTCATATTTAAGAAAATGCGTAGTTTCAGTAAAAAATATTCTTTATATTGACAGCAGTTTAATCATTTCCACTTTAATTTAAAGTTAAAATTGTTTTGGCACTGACAGAAAATTAGACAGATTTATAGCACATTATGGCTTAAGGCCATTCTAATAGTGAATTATATTTCTATCAAAATTTAAAGCTTAAAATATTTTGATG
>JAPMOR010113586.1:0-15867 GCA_026543865.1 Argiope aurantia | reverse complement strand
CTTTGCTGTGTTAGTGATTGATGTGATTTGATAAAATAAAAAATGCTAGTAATTTTTTATTTTATAAAATATTAATAATATTAGTATCAGTAATTTGAAGTTAAGGGGACAACAGCCTTTCAAACGTTGTTGCTGAAGGCTCAAAGGTGAACATTATTGTAGTAGACAAGGATGTCGTTCGGTAATTTCTTGCGCATGTTTCTTTCTATTACATGAGCTTCATTTAATTCGAAAATTATCCACTAATTCACAGAATATGTTGCATTTGCTACTAATTGCCACAGGTTCTGTTTATAAAATCAAAATCTATTCAACTAAGGTTACGAAGACCAAATTTCAACTCAAAGTAAAATGACGAAAAAGCTTTGATGTCATCAAACCCATCGCTGAGAACAGTGCTATCGATCTAGGTCCTAAATAATATATATAATAAATAAAATAAGGAAAAAATAAAATTGAAATATGTTATCGCAAATTTCAAGTTATCATGTGAGAATGTTATTTTTTTAAGTCGTGTAGTATCAATCCGACAGTAAAACATCATGTTTTCGCATGACTCATATTTCGCAATCACCAATATTTAGAAAAGTGATGGTTTTTGAGTATCTCAAAATAAATTGAGTTCTAAAATTAGTTTCTCTGACAGATTTTTTTCCGTAAAAATCCAGTTTAAACTGGTTTTAAACAATCACATGAATATCAGATTACGCAGGCGTCGATATTTAGAAAACGATGAGGAGGGGCCCCCGCTTCATCTCAAAATCGTTCGAGCTCCAAAACATTTTTTCAGATAGAAAATTTTTTAATTAAACAAAAAAATTATATATATTTGATATCTCCCCTTGCTGTTTCTCGTTAGTCTCCTTTTTGCTTCTTTGGGCGCTAACTTCTTACGATCTTGCTCTTTATTGGCCAGACAGGAAAAGCGGGTACATGGCGTACATTCGCGCCAATTTTTAGATTTTTGTTGGCAATAAATCGCCAATTGTGATAACTTTCTTCATCATTTTCTAATAATTCTAAAAGCCTGAAATTGACAAAATCGTCTCAAAAGTGACAAATCGCCAATTTTTTGCCCCTTACATTTTTAGGCTCCAGAAACCCCATACCAAAACAACAGTACAGGATGTTCTCGCATTATAACAAAAATTATCTAGCCTAAAATAAGCAATACGAAGGTTTAACAAAAAAGTAAACATGACGCAGACAAATGAAGCTTTTAATCGTATCCATTAGCTTTTAAGTATTTGAACTTTTTCTTACATGCTTCGTGTTACTTTACATATTTATGCTTCTCCTTTCTTTCTGTGATTCTTGCTTACTCTGAAAGGGCATTATTTAACCTTAATCTCCTCACATCCCTTTTCTATCAATGGATTAATTATAATACATTTTATTTTAGTTTTAATCATACTCATCTTCATTGCTGATTTTTCTAAACAACCATATACTGATTAGAAGGCAGATAATTGTTCTTTCAGTGAATAAAAGATTGGATGTAATTAAGGAATTTAAAAAAGTGAAACTCTATGAAGAATTCCAAATGTTTGCAATGCTAGTTAATTAAACAATCAAGACAAAAAAAATTTTATTGATTAACAGATTGTAAAGTTGTGTCTAGAGACAGCGACAGAAACTGCATAAAACTTTTAAAAAATATATTTATGAGGAAGTAAAGGAAACTTAATATATGCTTTTACAAACCTGAAAGAAAGGAATGAGGGGGAGGGGAGGTTGCAGTTTCCTAAAGAATTCTATAAAAACGATGAATATTTCAAAATAGGTTTTGGATTGTGTCTATTCGAAGAAAACTGGTTCAAAATTCGTCAACTTGTCACATGACGGGATAGATTATTACTTGAGGAAAATGCAATCAAAGAATTTGGAAAAACAAATTGAAAATCGTATTGAGCGTGAAATAAAAATTATAAAACAGTTGTTTAATTCTGAAAAAAACTAATAATAATAAACTGAATAAAAAAACTAATAAACTCTGAAATTCTTTCAGAGGAAGCAATTGTTAAATACGAGAGATGTATCAATTCTAGATTATAAGCGATATCAAGATACCTGTTTTGTATTTATTTTTTTCATATTTTATCTTACATTCATTTATCCAACACTGACTCTCGTTTTTGTGAGATAAATTTAGACAATTATTTAAAAAAAGATTTATTAAAGTAATAGAACTCCAAAGTTGTGTTATGAATTAAAGGAAGCATGATTTAGAGTGTATGGTAAATATTTACAACTTCATAAACATTTGATTCATAAAATACTGATCAAGACTATAATAAGGTCACACAAATTTCTTTCTAATTTAGAGCATTTACCTTAAGTGGATCATTTTTAATTATAAATTTGAAATTAATTCAAAGTTTTACTTTTTGTAGTCACTGTATTGAATGTTTAAGTTGTGAAAAGTAGAAAAAAAATTATTAAAGAAGTAATTGTTACAAAAATTTGCATTGGTCCAGAATCAAATAATATACATTTCATGTTAAAATATCCATTATTACATTAAGCTATTTAAACAAAACTCTTTAAAACAAAAATTGATCGATACGATATATCCGTAGCATACCAGCAAACAAACTCTTGATTCGTAACTTCCCTGAAGTCTATTTAGACCATTTTTGCCGTTTTTGTAACGTAAAAAGATGAATGTTTTTTTCCGTACGTTGCACTTCTGGAAAAACACTTACTTTCGTATCTCCAATGAAGGCTCTTATCAGCAATCCTAACTACTAGCCAGAAGTTGTCTAAAGTATCATGAGTAACATCAGTCTTTCTTTTTTCTCATTCTATGTAGAATAATCTCCACCATAAAAGAATATTTTCCTCGTTAGGATTGATTTTATATCACTCTTCTTTTCTCTTCTTTTTTTTATTCTACCTGCATCCTGCGTAGTCATATAATAAGCTCAGTTCTTCTCGCATGTTCATATCTTTCGTGGTGTTTATCTTACAATCCACTACAGTTAATATGGCATCTGATCATAAAAAAATGTTTCAATAATAGTTTTGATAGGGACTTATAATTACTATCTATATATCCTATTCAACAATAAATACGCTGAAGTATTGTCTTTAGTTTGGGTAAATATTTGAAATCCTGTAGTTTCAGTTACGTTTGCGTGGCTTAGCTGTATTTCTGAGATTCATAGTAGTATTGTTTTTGTAAATTCAGCAAAAAGACTACGATTCTGAAATAGTGCAATTAAATTATAAAAATTGTTTTTTAATATTGACAGACAAATCTTAAAAATCATTTCATTTGAATTAACCCCTTGCTTTAAGAATTTATGAAACTTATTAATAAAATAATGCATCTTATTTTGGATATTTATTATAATTATTTTAATCCCTGTAATAACAAAAACAGCATTTGAAATTTTGAAGTGTTTCCAAGTAATTTTTACAGTTTAAAGTACTTAATACTTTTATTTATTTGCAGATTGGATGCTCAAAATTCAGAATTCGATGCAATTGTCAAACAGTTAAATCTGAATGATTAAATTAATTACTTCAGATATTAATTAATGATTATTAAAAATATGTTTTTAATTATCAACTAGAACGTATTGATTTAAGTTATTTAATGTTCGTATTTTTAAAAAATTCAATTTCACAAATTTTTTAAAAAAAGAGTAAAAAGTTCAATGTCTATTTTTTCCATATTTAAAATATAAAACGGTTTGATGTAAGACAGCGAAATGATTTATGTCTTATTTATATTTTAAATTATTCTTCTCCAAAATGGCAGAGTCCTGCTTTTGCTATAATTTCTACAAACAATTTTCTCATTTCTAATTTATAGTTCTACCTTAAAACCAGAAAATTAATTAAGTAGTTAACAGAATTTAATTTAATTAGTAGTCGTACTGTACAGATCATATGACTGATACAGAATTCGCAACAACTTAAAACATCAATTACACTCAAGCAAATAAAGAAAGTAAGATGACGCTTTCAATAAAAGAATAGAAATTAAACCATTTTTTTTCTGTTACTAACACAGTTTACAAATTTATATCTTGAATCATCAAATACTTCTACAGTTAGTAGAATAGTTTAAACCAGTGGAAGTTGTCTTTCCAAAACTTTCGCGCATAAAAGTGTTATACCAGACAACGCCTTGAATACCATTGTCTTACGATAGTTACGAAATACTAACATTTGGCATAGATTTAGTATTTTTGCTTAATCTATCGTGTCATCCTTCGCCAGCTATTTAGCGATTAAACCCTATCATGCGGTTAATATCATTCGAAAATTAAATCTGTATTTTATATCTTTTTTTTCCAATCGGTTAAATCAAAAATTTATTAAAAATGTGCACTTGTAGTAACAAAATTCGTTGCTTTTTCGAGTTATCGCTTTTAGATGTTTCTGAAATTGCATATCATCAGACGATAAACTTTTCATTGTATTTGGCGTAAAATTTGGTAGCTGTCTACATTATATATGTTAAATCTGTGCTCCAAATTTCCTTTATCTAACTCACTTCGTTTAGTAATAGTTTAGTAGTGCGTATAGTTGTTAGTTTATATTTGAACAGCAGGACTGACAGACTTCCTCAAAGCGTATTTTACTTGAAATCTGTTAGAAGTCTACAAATTTGGGCAAGGACCATATACCATATTTCATCAATCCAGCTCAATGCTTTTTTTAGTTATCTTTTCACAGATAGACAATCTGACTGACTGATATTTTCCAAAATTGTGCTTTCCGAATTCAGGAAATTCTGAAACGTGGTGATTCGTCTATATCTCGAGTTCGAATTTTTTTTAAACTTTTACTATATTTTCTCTGTACTATATATACGAGAAAGCAAAAATTAGTCTGAATTACTGTATCAAGGAATTGAATTACTGATCAAGTACTGTATTACTGAATTACTGTATCAATTTCCCTATCAAGGAACCATATTCTTCTACACTTTTTATTGCATAAAGAAATATTTCTGGTATCCATGCTTCGCAATATCATCAATCATAGTCTTAGAACTGCAATTTTAAAAACTTTTTCTGACTTTGGAATTGCTCTGCACATTAGATGTAATTCAACGACCAAAAATTTTCGTTTATTAACCTGAGGCGAAGGTGGATTTCTTTTTGTCTAGACTACATGTACGTAATTACATGGCCGTAAATGTGATTCTTTGAATACAGTTTCGAAATCGAGACTATCATGCAATTTTTCTTAAATGTGAAAAATTTGAAAAAAATTAAGCACATGATGCAATGATTTTATTTTTGAACAATGCTATCAATTCTTAACTTTTAATATGTTGCAAATATCAAAAACCAATAATATAATGTTGAGGAAATTATTTGCATTATTTAAATAGCTTTCAATCTTAAATAATTTTAATATTAGAGCAAAATAAGAATTTTAATTATTTTTCTTTCCTCACATTAAAAAGAATGAGCCATTTACGATACTATTAGAGCTTTTCACCTAAATTGTTTAGTGAAATTCTTTGAAATCTTTAGACTTCTTAAAAATAATTTGCATAAAAAAAAAGAGTACCCAAAAATATAAAAATACAAGCAACTAAACAGCAAATGAGTTCATAAATTGTGCTTCAAGTGATCAGTATCGAACTGCTCAAATATATATTTTTTTTTTCACTAACTGAAATTACGAAATGGTGCAAATATATTCTAAACATTTTAGAATCTCGGCTTTCTGAAATTCTGTGTAATAAATTTCTGAAACATCATTAAGCCTAATTAAATGCTTTTTTTATAAGTGAAAGATTACACTGCATTCTTTATTTAACGTATTATTTTTAATGTATTTATTGATTTATAGTATTTATATTTTATTATTTGATTAATTATCTATGTATGATTATTGTTTAATATATTTTTAATTATTTATTTAAGGTATTGTTTTTTATAATTAATCATTTAATGTATTGTTTAATGTATTAATTTATTAATAAATTATTATTTATTTATTATTACATTTATTTAATGAATTGTTTATTTATTTCTTTAAATCTTCAATCTTCAATTATCTCTTATAACAGGCATTATCTTTTTTCAGAAGTTCTATAAGGAATCATGCGCAACATCATCCTTTCTTTCCTTTTCGCTGTCTTGGCAAAGTAATCTTTGCCGCGAAAGAGTATTTTTCTCGTTAGGATTGGTTTTTCCTTTCTCCTTTTCTTCTCCCCCTCCTTTATCTTTTCTTTTTCTCTATCTCTCTCACAATATCTATATATGTTAGTTCCACAAAGTCATGGACAGAAATCCAGCTACCGTCATACTTTCATTTCTTTCTCGTATTATCTTTACAGTCCCTGCGGTTAATGTAGCCTCCCATCACAAGGAAATATTACAGCAGTAGGGTCTTAAATAGTGTCGATAAGAGGGATTCATAAATATTATTCAGATATCTTCTGCTATAAGCAAACGCAATAAATAAGTATGATGATATTTATTTTTTGTTTTGTGTAAACACTTATAGCTACGTAATATCTTCACAATTGTCTTTATCTAATAAAAGTAATAAGTCTTAATATAATGATATTTAGTTTTTAATGTTTTTTATTAAGGAAAATCATACTCCATGCTTATTTTGAATTTGTGCAAGGTTAAAATTTTCTTAGATTATATGGAAATAAGTTAAAAGATTTATTGTTTTTAATTTTTTTCATAAATGTTATATTAACTGTAATAAAATCATCCTTTTGATTTTTCTTTAAATAAATATAGAATTGAATTTGAGAAATATTTCAATATTAAAAAAGATTTTTTCAAATTTCAGTAGATTATACGATTCTAAAATGAAATGCGGATTCTTTGTAGTTATTTTTAAATTAATAAAATTTTATATTATGTTATATGAAAAAGCAAAATTTTAGATATATTAGAATGTACTGAAGTTAGATACGTTTATAAAAATTAAATATCTATTAAGTTTTTTAATTTATTTTTCCTTAAATTCTTTGCTATAATTTGAACATTAATTTTAAGCAAATCTGAGTTATATTTTGTTATTTTATTTCAAAGTTATTTTCCGAAAATACATAGTCACGTGAATTATGAATTTTCCTTAGAAATATGGTGCTTTTATAAATAAATTGGACTTTTTACCTCGTAAAAACAGATGAAACCTGAAATGGTTGTTCAAATTCATTTTAGTTTATAAAGAAATGAAATAAAAAGAATTAAAATTTCTTTAAAATTAAGAGGAATGGGGTATTTTCAGACAATTCAATCTGCATAAAATATTAAAATCAAAAATTATTTTAAGACATATACTCAACAACACCAGTTAATTCTTCATTTTATTTCATAAAACTTATTTTTATTTGCAGATTATCGTATATTAGGAAAAAATGTATTAAAATATAAAATACGCCTTTTCACTTCTTTTTGATACCTTCACCACCATCCCTTTTGTAAAATAATGCTCAGATGTACCAGACATTTTGCTCAAGATAAACTTCTGAAATAACTTTGTAAATTGATTGAATTTTTATATGTAAACAAATATAAGGCCATTTCAAACATTGAATAATTCTGTAATTTTACTTAATTACAATCTTTTAATTATTCATTTGAAATTTACTTAAAGTACAATCGCAATTAATTTAAATAATTAAAATGGCAATGGTTATGAGTAACTGTAAATGAAATCTTGCTATTTTTGTGGTAAATGTCATAAATAAAGTGTAAAGTGACGAACAGTAACCTTTGTGTTGTTATTGGTGCAATTATTTTTTAATATATTTGTTTTTTTTTAATTTTATATTTAGATATTAAATTATTGTAAAAATATAAAAGGCTAATGGACCAAAGTAATAATACAAATAAAATGGTTTATGCCTTTTTTAACCTTTAAAAAAAAGTTTCAATTAGAGCTAGAACTCAACATTATGAAACATAATTGTTGACTTCTATATCGAAAATTACATAGCAAAAATTACTGAATAATAAGATGAAAAACTCCTTCTCTTTCGAAATAGATTTTGCTGAAAAAAAAAACAATTATTTAGTATACAATTCAAATTAGATATTCGCTTTTATCATAAGCTTCAAGCATAATAAGCATTCATAAAGATTCCATATCTTTTATGAGGGACTTCCAGTCCTTTTTATTAGGAGGTAATTTGAATTCTTTGAAGCAAATAATTCGATACTATTCACTTAAAATTTAAATTATTCAATAACATTGTTTTGAAAACCTTTTTGTTTGAGTTCCTCAAATTTTTAAAAGAACATATTTTCAAACAGAGTTTTTAAAAAATCGATTATTGGCAGAGTATTTACTGAAAAGAGATATTAAATAAAATTCCATGTCTGCATAAATATATAGAGAATTAAGTAAAAGCCTCCATTCACTATTTGGAAATTAAATATTTATGCGACATCCAATGGATGAAGAATTCTGAAAACTTTTAAAATTGTTTAAATAATTGGAAAGGAGTTCTAATTTTCAAAGTGTAACTTCATTTATGAAATTCGAAAATTATCTTTCCAGTCCTTCTGCAAATTCTTTTGTTTTGCAGATTATGAAATAATAATTATCATAGTTTATCGTTTCTAGGTTTTTTTTGCATGGACACATGGTTTAGTATTCTTTATTTGAATTAGTTGTTAAAGAATAAATCGTTTTTTTTTAAACCAAGAATCGCAGTTAAAGAAATATTTCAAAAAAAAAAAAAAAACTTCAATCAAACTCTTTTAAAAGGTGGGGGAGGGGGTTACCATCATTTGCTTTTTCTCCTAAGGAGATTTTTTTAATGGATTTATTTACTTTTTTATTCAAATGCTGCTAGTTGTGAAGTGTATAACAACAGGATTGGTAATAAATGATGAAGCGAATGAAAATGGGTAAAATAAAATTTCAACTTATCAATAAAAAATTCTAAGTTGTCGTATTAGGAATTTCGTAAAGAGCTGACCGGTTAAATGAAGTTACCAAGTGTAAATTTATTGCAAAATCTTATTTCTGCCCTTTTGATATTTCCATTTGTCGTGTAAATTTAAAAAAAAACTTATTATACAAATTTTAAAATGTTGAAAAAATATGAATTTTATCCAGTAATGTATTTATTTCATACCGGTAGCCTAACTGCTATTATTTATAATTTTAATATCTTTTATTTTTTTTATTTATTTATTTTAAATAATAGTAATTTTGAAATTTTGAACTTATGAATTCTTTTCGAATAAGAGTTTAAAACTTCACCATTTAATTAAGTCATTAAATTCACAACAGTAGCATTTGCGCTATGTTTGAATTGAATCTAGAAGTCACTTGACGTTATTTATGTATCTTATAAGAAATTTTTAACGTAATTTTGCAATTTACTAATTTTAAAATGGTTTACATTATAGTAGCATACACACGTAATTTCAAAAATGCACCATTAAGAAAAAAAATTTCGATAGTCGAAAGTCTAAATATTGATAGTAGAATCCAAAATTGCCTAATCAAGTTAAATAATTACCAATTAAAAATAATCCCTTTATCTACTTCTACATTTATATATTTTAGCTTAAAGCAATTTATTAAAGCAGATTTTAAAAAGGTTCCATGCTGACTATTATTTTCAATATTCTACTACTATTTTTACTATCCTGATTCTCTTTTAACATTACTTTTAAAATGCCAAATAAAGAAAATGTAAATAAAATGAACTCCCCTCAAATTTTAGAGTTTTTTTTTTTGCCCGTACATTTTTCCAAGTGTTATCTAAAATTTACATTAAACAGTTTTATACTGAAGAAATTGTAATTTGTTTATAGTTAAAAAAAAACTGGAAAAATTACTTTGTTTTACATATAGTTCTTTCCTAGAAAAATTTCCACGAAATTTAAAAGGATTTTTTTTTCAAATGAATTTTTAAATATTATGAGTAAGGCAAAGTAAAGATTTGAGAATGAACACTTTCATTTAGAAAGTATTCGCAGTTGTAAACAGAGTTTTCACTAATGAAATTCAAATCCATAACAACGTAGAAGCAGAATTTTTTTGAGAAAAGCAAAATAGCTTTATTTTCATTAATCGTTACAATGCTCAAAATTGATAGATTTACTTAAGAATATTTTTATACACAAATCGCTATTTAACAGAAACCTTTCAATACAAATTCACTGTTCACATTTTCAAAGCTATATTATTAAAGCTCCTTATTCAATGACATTCTGTCAATTATTATATAACTCAGATAAGTTAGGAAACAGGTTAAAATACCCGCATAAAATTCCTCCAAATTACTTATTTCGGAGCATTCTCTGAATAACATTCCGCCATAATTATATTCAGTGAAGTATGAAACTGCGTCGAATAAGTTAAACACCGTATTTATTTTACAATGAAACTCATTAAGCTACGACGTCGCTAATCCAGAAAGGATTACTGCTCAACTTATCACCGTGATAAATGGTTGAAGCAGAAAGCATATAATTAACTATTTTCTAGAAGTATTAGCTTCTCTATGCTAGTTTAGTTTTATCAGTAAATGCTAAATAATGTTGAATGCACATTTAATCATCATTATTAGTGCATTTCAAACGGCGCTATTACAATAAAGTTTAAAACTAAAATCCTAATTGTTGTGTTTGATTGTTTATTAATCTATTAAAACTGAAATTCGTCTTTTTTTTTCAGATTTATAATTTTAAAACACTCATTACAGCTAGATCTCTTTTAAGTTACTAAATTTCATTAAGAGTATTTAATTTAAGAAAATATAATTAGAAAATTCAAAAGATTTCCGAAACTGTTTTTTATATTATGTACAAATTACTGCAGAGTTTGAAGATCTAGGAAAAATTTGATAATATATTTCTAAGTATATAGATAGATGCCTATATATATAGATAGATAGATAAAGAGGAGAAGATGATTATATAAGAAAAGAAATGCGCTTAGGAAGCTGACTTTGATATGAAAATTTCAAATCCTTTCACTATGTAATGGAAATAATTGTAAGCTTTTAACGAAGATAAATTTGTTGCTCTCTACTACAATGATTGTTCTCGAAACAAATATTTTTATTCATAAGTTGGTTAAAATTTTAAGTTAATGCAGAAAAGAGACTAACAGTATAGATACTCCCTTATAATTGATAAGATATTTCTCTGTATCTCCAGATTTTATGCTATTGTCAAACGCTGAAATTCCTCATCGGCCATATCACTTCTTTTATTTTTCTTCCCTCCGCTATTTTTCACTTATTTATTAATGTGTTTCATTCATTACATTTAAATTCTTGTAGACTTTTAAAAAAATCTCTTCTGATCTATTGAAAGAATGTTATCAATATTAAAAATTTTTTTAAAAAGTATTACTTTATTCAGTATGATGAATGAGTTTACCTGTTATTTATTTATCGCGTACCCATGAAATTATAACATGACCAAGAAATTTCAAGCTGAACGCCTATCCATGGGTGGGTATTAAGTCGATCGCGATCGACCAGTAGACCACCAAGGCATTTTGAGCTGACACCTTTACTAAGAACTAAGACGCGCATACTGAAAGAAATTAATTGTTCTATTCATTTATTATCCATTTGACAATACTGATATGGAAGAAATAATTAAAAATGTAAATTTTATTCTCTTTACTCTTAAGATAAACAATGCTTTACTCCTTCAAAATAACAATTTTAACACTAGATTTACCAGACCAGTCATTTTGACTGGTCATGCAACTTCAATTCAAAATTCCTGCTACATTAAGCATTTGCTTTCCAAAATGATGTTATGACTTTTGTAGCTATAAATAGAGAATACATTTTATGAACTTAATTTTACTTTATATATGTTAGAAACAAATATATTTTTTTTTGTTATAACTATTTATACCAGTACCAGTCAAAATGACTGGTGAATGTTTCTATAAAGGAATCATGAGACCGTGGAAATACAAATAGTGCCCATACGTCTTTTGTTCAATACTTTATCGTTATCGAGCCGATTTAGGTGATTACGGTGTCTTTAGGATTTTTTTACGAGTACTTAGTCCAAGTGATCTCCAAACGTAATCATTCATCTTTACCCATACAGGTAAGAAGGTAAGAAACATTTATGCGTATTTGAATATATTCAAAAATATATTCTTCGGCAAGTAGCCTGCCTGCATATCGTCAGCCCCTGAAAATGTCAAAACGAATAAAAGTTTCTACATATTTAGAAAATGCAACCAGCATACCTGAGGATTGTTCAGATGTGGAAAGTGAATTATATGATAGCGACGGTGAATTATTAGATACACAAATTGATCCACAAGGCAATGATGAAAACAGTGCTATTATACAAAAGCACAACAGGAGAAAATATCTCACGGAAAGTCTGTTTCGATTAGCAGAAGAACTTGCTTCAGAATATCAGACTTCAAGGACTAAACCATACGAAGCTGATATACCAACTACAGGTGGCACGGTTTCTGTACGCAAATGGTGTCAAATAGGATACTGCAATAACAACAAGACTACAAATATTTGCAATAAATGCAAAAAAAAGTCTATGCGGAAAGTGTACAAGTAACAAAATCTTCATATGTAGAAATTGTGAGCCTATAAAAAATTAAATGTTTTGTTATTTGAAGATGTCCATAAATCCATTTTTGTATAAAAATTAATATTGTTAAACCCTTTTCACCATTTTTTAAGAATGAATAAAGACTGGAAATCACGATAAGCATTTTTTCTTATACACCAGTCATATTGACTGGTTATGGTAGAAATATATATATTTAAATGGCTGGTAAATCTAGTGTTAAAAACATATACTTCAGAACCTAAGAATAACTTTTGGAATGTAATAGACGAAGTAAAATAACCTAATTTTAAAAAAAGTTTCACATTATTTAACATCGCTCGTTGGCTCCACCTACCAATAGCATTTTCAACGATGAATATAATTAAGGCAACATATTGTTCCCATCTCTCAGACTACGGTGCAGAATCCAGTGCAAGATAAGCGGTTAATGATTATATACCGAGATATTAAAAATTAGCGGGCAATATGCAGATTAAGTCTTCTATTAACTATAACTACTAGAACTCATTTTAAATGAAATTTATTTATTTTTAATGTATTTTGTATTATTTAATATTAAATGAATCATTTGATATAATTATATTTGTGGCTATTATTATGTTTGTAGTTATGTAGGTAAGTACATATTCCGTATTTATTATTAAGTTGTAATAAATAGTGTAGACCATCTTTTAGCTCACCACACCTACGCCACTGGGTAGACCGCAACACCTTAAAAAAATTAGAAGTAGCCCGTACCCTGGAAAAATCTGCCCACTCCTGGCCTATACATTATACCTCCCTCGCTAAACATAACGTTTTGAGAAGAAAATTTATCACCCTACCATTTTCCGAATGTTGACCCATACATCAATTCTTATGAGCATTGCAAGTGAACTATTTATCAAGTGCTCTATTTGTATATAGCACGACTAAAGCTGTTTTTATCCAAGCTGTATTGGAAAAATTTAAATAAAAAATTTGTTTATTTCATAAACTATCTTTTAACGGTCTGTTCAATTTATTAAATCAATTTTCGAACTATATTTTCTCTCAAATACGATTTCTTCAGCTTATTCGCTTTTATGAGCATAAAAATAAAATTCAAAATGTGATGTTATTTCAGACTTTATTGGTACCTAGTTTATACAACAGAAAACATATTCTATATTTTTTTTATTACATTCCTTCTAAAGATTGTTAGAAACACAGTTTTTTTTGTGGCATATTAATATTTAAAGATAGTATGCAAAATATAACAAATGTTTTTATTATTCTACTGCTCTCTACTCTTTTTATTATTCTACAGCTCTCTACTCTTTTTATTATTATACTTGCTCTGATTTGTAACAGTGGGAGGATTATATTAGTACATTTGGCAACATGCCTTCTACAGGTGCGAACTTTTTCAGAACTTCCACGAATAAAATAGATACAAACTAAGACTATGCAATAATGTGATAATAACAAGCCAAGAACAATCAAAACATTTTACATGGTAAATGATCCAATTAAATATTTTTTAAAATTATTACTATCTTATTTGCGCATGCTACAATTAAAAATATTGCTCTAATATTAAAACCGTTTTATTGTTTACTTTTTTATTTCATAGAAACTTACTTCGGTATCATTTCTGGAAATAAAATAATGAAAAAAAAAGGATTAATTAAAAAGATATTGCCATATTTGAGAGAAATAAAACTTCTACTCTTATGCATCTTTTCTTTATTTTGATAAAATACATGTAAATCAAAGATCACTACTTTAAAGAAAATGAATTAAATAAAAATAAAGGAGTAGGAAGACTTTTGAGCAACACTATGCAGCAATTACATTACTTTTTAAAGAAAATTCTAGAAACTGCTCGTGATGCAAATTTGTAAATTTTAGTGCGTGCTTTAGTTCCTCCGAATATATTTTATTATAAATATAAGATTATATATAAAAGAAAGAGTGCTTTTCTTTTCTTTTCTTCGCATTTTGAAAGAAATCAAATTATTTTCTAAGAATATCTTCTTCGCGACGATATTTTTAAAATGTGTGTTGCATCTAATAATGTGACCAGGGATTGTATGCAAAATAATTATACATATATATATTAAATTTCTGTTTTATTTAAAAATTTTACATAATTTCTTGAAATGAAAATAGTTTTGAACGTTTAAATTTAACTTTCGACCTGTCAGTTGGAATGGAACCCTATTTTATGTTAAGAAAATCCTGTATTATGCTTCTCACTACTAATAACTATTATAAAAGACCAGAAATGACAAAATTTATTTTCGACAAGTTTAATATAAAGCTTTCTGAGTTACATTCAAAAATAATTGTGAAGTATGTAACATTTTCTGCAGCTCCATTATATCAAATCTAATTAACTCACGATTCATTTATTTTTAGTGGAAGGAAAATAAAGCTGAATTGATTTTTGTAACAAAGAGGACAGTGATGAAATATTATCTATACACTTCGATATATGATAATATAATAAATCTGCAGTTCATTGTATCTTTCATTTATGAACTGCAGAAATATGAAACGAACGAACGAAATATGACTTGGAAATGATGATATAGAGAATAATATTAGAAATATAGTATTGTTATCCTGCATATTTTGTCTCATAGCAAGGAATAGAGATTTACAGATATTTTTAAAAGATGCATGGCCAGTGACCGCCGTCCCAAGGTCTCTGTATAGAGCAGGGGTGGCGAACCTTTATGGAACAACGTGCCATTTTTTCTAAAGAAATGTCTAATGAGGTATGGACGTACCGTCAAATAATTTTGGTCAGCGATTATTGGGAAGATAGTAAAACTAAATACTAACAACTCAAAAGTCTTTATTTACTACGAAAAAATATATTTTCCACTGTAAAGTAGTAAATGTTTTAGTTATACGTGTAATTAAATTAAAGTAACATTAATGTGACTTCCGTTGTTGCAAATTAGATGATAAATATTAGGATTATAAGATGCTCGGAATTTACGCTGAATTGGAGTCATCTGCCAAACCGTTTCTAAGAGAGTCTTTAGTGTCATTTCTCTCTGAAAATGACTCAGGCATAGATAAAAAATATGCTTAAAATAGAATGAGTCAGCTTCTTAAAAGTTTGAATCGAATGCCATGTTTCCAAAATTTCGTTACTGGCATTTTTACCTATGTTGCTTTTGTTGCTTTCTGTTTCAATCAATTCCAACTCTATCCTGGTTTCAATCAATTTTTGAATCCACATTGAACTAGATTGGATATCAATCAGTTGCATCTCAAATTCTTCGATTTCCAATCAATCGAATTGGGACAAGTTCAGTTTATCAAATGAAGTCACATGCAAGCCTTTTTTCAAACCGTA
>JAPMOR010113568.1:3595-19118 GCA_026543865.1 Argiope aurantia | reverse complement strand
TGCGTTTTATAAAACATTTGCTGTATTTCTCAATAAAAATTAAAATTAAAAAAGCCAAAAGTATATTAATTTATAAAATATCATGAATGATTCCAAATAAATATGAACATTTAAAATATTTTGAATTTAATCATTTGAAATAGCATAACAAATGCTCTAGGTATGAACAATTCATATATATCTGGAATTCATGTCATACGGCATTTCGAATTATGTTTTAACTCTGGTGCTGGAGTGTTTTCTTGAGCATCAAATTACAATTGTTTTAAAGCTGTAATCTGAAAATAAATCCCTCATAATGTATAATTCTACATAAAAATTATATATAATTTGAAATCCTTTAAATGTTCGATAAAATAATTTTAATTTTAAAGAAATTAAATCTAAAATGTACTTTTGTTTATTATATTACATGATGTTTTACTTATAAATGCATTGTGTTGTTGCATTTCTTAATATTATAATTATATCGGCTTTCATAACTGGACAAAAATTATACATAATTTGAAATAAAAGAAAAACGGCGATGTATTTCTTCTAGCAACTCTTTGCTGATTTGAATATGTATGTTTCTTCTAAATGAGTTGTGCACCTGTAGCTTTGGTACAGGTAGCGTTAGCACCGAAAATAGTTTTATTCGGGAAAAAAAACCCATAATTAAGGCTATAAGAAAGCTATTTTTCCATGAAACCATTTTATCATTTGAATATTACCTAATTATTAATTTTTAATAGGATTCCATTTAATGGATTTCTATTTAAAAAAAAAAGGTCAAATTTTAAATTTATTTTCGTTTCTCTACCTCCAAAAAAGAATTCAAAATAGAAATTCAGTAGGAAAAAAAATCAATATCTCGTATTCACACGTATTTACGCAAATCGAATACAGTGTTCTTAAAATCTATTTCTTTCCTTTCGTCGTCCTTTTTGCATACATTTTGTTGAATGCATTGGCATCAAGTTTCGTAAATCACAGTACAAAGATGTTTTCTAAAAAAGCAATAGGAAAGCTTTGAAGTCTATCACTAAATATCTCTTCAAATGTCTTTTCGGAAACTGCATAGGGGAATTTGAGTGAAAAAGGAAAGAATACTCTTTTGCAACATTCGTTTCAACGTTTTGAATGAAAAATTATAGTTTTCTGAAAGAACATGATACTTTTTTGGCAGTAAATGTTAGAATATTCAGAAAAAAAAACTTTTTACTCTTTCACCTTTCTTTATGCTCCTTGAATTCATATAAATAGAAATATATAATCCATGGTCTTTTTTTACAGTTTCATTTATCAGCCAGAAACATTCAGAGAACACGTTTTTTTTTCAGAAAGTATTAGATGCTAACTTATAAGAATTTCATACACTATTTCAACAAGGAAAAATTTGATTATTTTTTTTTACATCATTTCTTTCCTATTTATTTTTCTTCCTTCGATATTTTTCTTTTTCATTTATCTTTTAGATAAATAAATTGAATTCTGATAAAAACCTGTTTTAGAATGTAGGATTATGTACCACATTTTATCTTGGAGTTCTTTTTGTCAAATATGAAAAAAAAAAAACCTTCTTACATGATGTATATATATATATATGTGTGTGTGTTTGAACTATAGAAAAATGACGTCAAAATATGCATATATTTTAAAAAGGAATAGGAAATTGAAAAGAATGAATGCTTAAACAGGATTTGTGTTGCAAGAATTGAAAAAATGTGTGCCATTTTCAAACATATGTAAAAATATTTAGAATTTAATACAGGAAATGTTCCATTAGTCTGAAACAATAATGAAAATAAATCTATTCTAAAATTATTTTGTCGCTGGGAATAAATATTTGTTGAAAAAATATTAACTCTGCATGGATTAATTATTTATATTTTGGATTTTTATTTAAATTTTAGTGTTCTGTGGTATATTAATCAATATATTGATCCACATTATCCGTTGTTACATCGCGAACCAAATGAAACTAAGCAACGTAATGCAATGCTGTTTGATCTTATTTGAAAATCGAATTCAGTCATTGTTTTTATCGAATTCAATGAAATAAATTTTTTAATTGATTTTTAATGATATATTGGAATTTTTATATATATTTTATATACTATTATTTTTTACTAGAGACATTTGTACTTTTGCTAACCGAAAGTCGATTTATTGATGGAATTAATTAATATCTTGTTTTCTTTGTGCGTTTTTCTATTTTAATACTTTTCTGTAATCACTGAATCAAACTGAAAATTAGTTTCATAATATAAAAACATCTATGTAATGCAGTATCAGAAAATTTATTCAATATTCTTTTTGTATAAAATCTAAGTAGAAGGGTTAAATGTTTTTATTTTACATAGCTAGCATGTGTGAGATGTTTTGTCAACCTGTTTCTTCCAGCTAGTTTAATATTTTAAATATATCTTCATGCAGAAACAGCCTGCTTCAAGCAAGTCCGTGAATTGAAAGAAATAATAATTTTCACATATCAGAAGATAACAACATTATAAAACATACATAGGCTATTCGTTGCAAAGAAATAGCAACACCGCATTTCTTCGACAAAAAACTTTGTTTTCTGTAAAAGAAATACTAAAGTAAAAAAATCCCAGAAAACTGCAAAAACTTTTTTCTTTCAGAAGATTCTTGTTTCTTTTATTCTATTCTTTGCTCGAAATATGGTTTATAAACAGAAATGCTGATAGACAAAAATTTCAAGAGGTATAACAAGTTAAATTTATAACTTTTCAATGTAGATAAGAATTATTGGATTGTTGGATTTTTGACTTCATCTTGCTTTCGTATCTATTTATCTTCCATCTTTGTTATAAAGTTTGCCATTGCAAAGATTTTGGGTCCATACAAATAGAGCCATTTCAGTTAAAATCAGTCTCAATAAATGTTTTACTTTTTTAAATTGTTTTATTTTTTGAGACTAAGTAAATATGGAGGAAAGTTTCACATGAATTTATAGAGATAAAAAAGTGAGTGAGATAAAAAAAAAGTGAGATAAAAGTAGTGAGATAAAAAAAGGGAAAATGAGATGAAAAGATTGTAACATTGAGATGTTATATCTGATTTAATAAACAAACTAAAAGAACGCAACGAATTACAAATTTAAAAAAATCCTGTAGACACATTTTTAAAATAGTTATTTTTAAACTTCTAGGAAGAGTGGGAGTCGAGACATACAGATTAAAATTATTTGAATCAAAGCACTGGAGTATCTTCTATTTATGTTTTTCAGTTTAAATATCAAAGATTTAAATGAACAAATAAAATAAAATATCATTATAGTGCATAATAGGAAGGTGGGATGTTTTTTCCTTTCACTTTTTCTTCCTCTTAAATTTAAAATGATTTAAAAAACTCAATATTTTTAGCCAGTATTTGAATTCAATACAAACGCAGCTTTTTGACAGTTCATAAATAACTACATAAATAATTTTTCATAAAAAATGTAAAAGATGTGTAATTTTTATCAAAATTAGCAATGCTACTTTTAAAAAAATTTTAATCTCATGATTTAAAGTCAATTTTTTTATGTGATATATTTTTTTACAAATGTGCTATACAAGAAAATAAATTGCGATGGACGTTTATTATTGGCATTTCATAAAAGGTATTTATAAAAAACAGCGAGTGATAAATTGTGATATTATTTAAATCGGAAGTAAATACAGAAGTTGCCATTTTATCATGAATCTGTAACACGGAATGAAATATTACGAGATATAATAAAACGTTTAATGCAATTTCTGTTGCTTTTCAACCATTCACTAGATATTTACATCGTAACAAAGTAAAATTTACTCAAACATATTATGGATTTTAAAGAAATATTATGCATACTCCAATAAACAATGGCGATTATTTATTTTTGAAAGTCATTTTTTATGAAATAAAGTCTTAATGTGTAATTACTTTTGAAAGATATTTATCCTATAAGAAAAATTGAATTATTTCATGTAGCCAATATGAACCCACCAGAATGATTCGATTGTTTTACTCATAGTTCAGCAAAAAAGAGGCATTTACATTAACTGATTGATTGATTTGCGTTCATAGCTAAAAACACTTATTTATTTATTGAAACTAAAATTCCATAATCGAATTATCTAAAGGATTTTCCACTTAAAAAAATATTTATTTTTCGTCTTGCTATTTGATGAGTCTAATAACTTTTTTTGGTGTTTATAATTAAATATCATTACATACTATTTTTTTTTATTTTGAAAAAAAGTGTGGTAAATTGGATTTACAACAAAGTTTTGTGCATATGAGGAATAAATAAGCTAGAAAGTTAGAAGTGAAGGCGAAATAAAAAAGATTTCAATTCTATAAAAGAAGTAATGAAATTTAAGTAAAATTTAGAAATTCCTACTAAGCAATTTGCAGTAATTCCATCTCAGAAAATTAATTCTATCGTATTGTAGGTACATTATAATTTTAAGAAGAATTAAGTGTTTATATTGCTTATTAAAAGTGTATTAAATTTGTGTCAAGAATGCTTTGGATCCTTATATTCTCGCAATGCCTTATGAAGTGGAAAGCAAAAACAAAACAGAGAAAGAAATTAATCCGACTTGTAAATTGGCCGGCAACGGTATTTGAGTGAAAAAAGTTGCCACAAAACCTTCGTATAGTAACAAAAATGTTACGATAATTAAAAATCACAATCATCATCAGTTAATGTAATCTTTTAAAAACAAATAAACTCGGTTCTTCTTATGATGTGTTTTGTCACATTTCGAGGAATCTATTTTAACTTTCCGAGAAGATTGTCCGTGGAATATTTTCCAATTTTGTCCTGAAATTTAAAAAAAGTTTAGAAATACTTCTACAGCACATAGTATCTTTAATAAAAAGTGTGAATTTGTTTCTTTATATCTTCCCAGAAATAGCTTTAAAATGCTGGAAATTGACAATAAATCTTTTGCAGCCTCTACTGGAGAGGCCATAAATGCAGAAAAAATAACATTATTCAAAAATGCAAAATTTATAATGCTTAAATATTCAAAACGTTGTCATGTATTTAGTAAATCTCTAGTAGAGTCTCAAGCATAAGCGATAAAAATCATATTTATCATTATGCATTAAATAAAAATTAAAATTTTTTAGCAATTTACTCAGTTTATTTCTAAAATACCCAAATTAATTTGTTTTTCTAAAGGCAAGAAACAAAGAAGGGATATAGAACAACTCAGGGTTTCTTTTCATTAAATCATGGATGCATTGAAAGCATTTTAAATAAAGTAAGCCATAATATATTCATTGTTAAGGATGGAATTTTGTTAACTGATTGTTCAATTTCCCACATCATTATTCTTTAACAATAACATAATTATTCGCTTATTTTTAATTTTGAAAAAGAAAGTATTGTTTGAGACAGTTTCTAAAGAAATTATATAATAATTTCTTAACCGTTTAACTTAGCTCATTAAACATCGTTATGGAGCATGCCAATTTTTTTTGATTTTCGTTTACATAAAGCTTATAAATTTCAAGTGTTCATTTAAGGAAATTGTGCAATAAAAGGTATACTTTTGTTTACAATATAAATAACATATATTTCCCTTTTCATTTGTTTCATTTAAAAAAAATATTGATTTTTAAAAATCAATATTAAAAAATTCTTATTGTTTCCATTTCACACAAAAGCAGAAAATACAAAGGCGATAAAAGAAAAGAAACCCTTACTACTACATTTTAATAGACATTTTATATTAATCACAATATAGAGACAGTTCCAAATCCGCATAAAAATTATCCCTTATCGGGTTGCATTTTCTTTTTAGATTAAAAAAGTTTTTCCCAACAATATATGCGGAAAAAAATGAATTCATTTTGTCTCAAACGGAAATTAATATTGATATGAGTATGTAGTATAATTTACATACGCTGTTGGTCTCGTAATAAGATATAAAGTTTCCAAGGATGTTTTAATAGAAGCCATAACAGCGACTCTAGGTCTTGGCAATCATTAGGTAAAAAAAGAAAAAGTAATCTTTAAAATATAGGAACTAAAGCGATATCTTTATGAGAAAGAGAAAATTCGTTAGTTCGTCTAGAGTTTTCCATGTTCTGCCGCATGTCTATACAGTCAGGTAGAACTATAGTATAAAACTCAATGACACACACAAGAGGTAGAGCTAAACCAATTTATTAACTGAACTCAGAACACAGTAACTGACAAATCTTCTGCTTTTATACAAGCAGAGAAAGTTCCAGAATACTCTTCTGGAGACAGTAAGAAAAGTCCAGAACACTTGTCTGGTAAACTAAAGAAATGTTCAGTATCTTCTGGAACATGAAATAAAGGAAAACATAAAATGAATTAAGTATTTACGTATGTTATTAATCGCATTGTCTCTAACTGCATTCGAACCCTGGTCTCTTGATCATGAGACCAGTGCCATGACCATTCGACCATGGAGATTCGACTGTCCTTCTTCAATGCAGCAATATAAGTTAGAGCAGTCAGATGAATGATTTCTCTCTTTTGAGTGTTGATAGCAAAACCAACTCTCTAACTGATTTGTGCTATTATACAATTGATGATTTAAAAAAATGGGTGTGTTTTCTTGATATCTTTGAGAGCAGTTCTGCTTTATATTGCTATTTGTGTTTTGCATTTTGAAAAATTAATGCGTCGTTTTCCGTAATTGAGCTTGTTACTCTTTTTACTATACATCCGCCGGATGGATTTTCTGTAACATTTTTAATTTGATTCTAACATAGCAAAAGAAATTTTACTTAAATTTTATTATTTTATAATTTTTTATAATAGGTTCTCTGTTAATAAGAATGTTTATTTAATTACAGCTTACTTATTTCTAAGACTGTATCAAAAACATATCTAGGACCGTTTTTCATGAACCTTATATTAATGTGTGCATCTTTTTTACAGTCATTCCATACGTTTCAGAAGTCTAGCTTTGCAGAAATATGAAACAATTAAATCAATCAGTGAATCAAATATTAAAATATTGGAAGATTCTTTTTTCTTCTTTATTGCATTAAAGAAATTCAAACCTGGGATAATTTTCTTAAAAATTTTAAAGCCTAAAAGGAAAATAAATAAAACCACTTTTATACTTGAATATTTTGTAATACTATGTTGTCTTAGTCAATGAATACTCCACTTTGGTTGAAAGTCGTTTATTGTACCAAGTTTCGTATTTTGAAATGTAATAGTATTTCATAACAAGTGTATATGAAATACTATTGTACATATTCTCAATGAAATGTTTTTAAAACTTTCGTTGAGATATCAAGAAAACTTGTTTTTCTAAGCATTTGTTTGCATATTTCGAATTGAAATTAATGTGTCTTAAAGAAAACTCAGGAAGGAAATATTGCTCTCCTTAGAAGTTCCTTACTTCTTTTGTAATTTTCTTTCATTTTCTCAAATTTAATATAAAAATGCATAAAAAGTTTCATGAAACGTTCCCATGCGCTTGTCATCCTTAAGGAAAGCCATTCTAAATGATGATAAATATATAAAGGAAATAATCTACATGGTCACCTGTCTCGCCAACACTTCTTAAAAATTGTTCTGATTGTCTGAAAATTGACTGAATTGAATTGTACTGATTTAACTCCACTAATGACAAACCATTTCCCAAGACAAAAAAATGCAGCTATTAATGACATCGAAAACAGGTATGTCCTTCTGTGTTTAGGATGTACTACCTCTACCTAGTGGATCAGTTGAAAGGCTATCGTGAAGGTTTTTCAGCATGCATAATCATCTATCTATATATAATCACCAGACAGGTCTGTAAAAATTGTTGGAAAATCCTAATTTTATAATCATTCAATCCCTAATGCAGAATATCACGAATAACTTAAATATCTATCCAATACTTCTATAATATATAATATGAACGTCGACATTTACGTCGAAATACGCAAGTCATATTCGATTTATATGACCTACGTATTCTTTTCATCATTTGCGAAAAGCAAGTGATGAATATATATATTATTATATTAGTTTTTAATCTTTGAATAATCTTGTGCTAGCTACTTTCGATATCAAGTACTTAAGATTTTACTTAAGAGTATTATTACAATAAGAATGATTTTTTTTTTGCAGTTACTGTAATATTTATCATCCGATATTGCACAGCATATATGGTTTCAATTTTACGCATAAAACATCAATATAAAATGATATATATTAAAGATATTTTAGCATCAATAATCAAATTTAGTGGCTGTGCTGAATAGTCTACCTGTTTATCTGACTTGATTCTTAGCTAGAACGTCAAATGCATACGTTAACTTTGCAGGCTTTCGCCGACGCAATATTAATTTTGATCCTTGAATTTCACCTGACATATTACACAATATTCAATGATGAGTATAATTTTTAATTGAGATAAAGAAAAGTATTTTTAATAGGAAGATAGAAAAATCAAATACAATAACTTTTTGTTTTGTTTTGTTTTTTTGTAAGATGTCAAAGATTGGTTATTTGAATGCAAAAAAAAAATCTTACTAAACTGATGCTGCTGTGAAATTTTGGAAATGATTCTTTTTTCGTATTTCATTCCAACTGGGAGATAAAAACACTACCTCTAATTTTTAACTCCCGCTAAAGATATAGAAAGTCTTATCGCATCATAATATTTAAATATCAATTTTTAGGCTATGGTCGATTTTAAGTTTACACAGAGCGACAGTAGAATTTTAAAAAACACCATCATGAAATAAAAAAAACTATTAAATTCATTTAATGTGCAAAAAGTACAAAACGCATTTAAGAGGAATTCGTATTTTGCGAAGTGTAGGAAAGAACTAATATTTCATTAATGCAAAAGCTTTCGAAATCCTATCTAATTAACGTCAAGTTATTTAATTAATTATCACTCTTTTGATCAAAATCCAATTTTCTTGTTTAAAAATCAAAGAAAAATAATACTCTCTTTCTAAATTCAGTAATTAAAATTTCAAAACTAGATTAATTTAAATAAATCATTGACCATAAAATTCATTTATTGAAAAGATAAATTTTACTGGTAAAAGGTTGAAAATCTCCTTTTCTTCTATCCGATTTGCATATATATTAAGTAAATCTATAGTCTTCGACAATAATATGATCAATCCATGCATTGTGTTTGTGAAGAAGAAAGGAAAAAAGAACGAAAAAGCTGAATTTGCAAAACACTTCGCAAGAGCAAAATGATACCGGGAAAATTAAATAGGAAAAAAATGATGCAAAAAATCGTCTGCGTGTGCATTAAATTCCATGGAAGTAAATAAACATAAAAAAAATAACCGGGCAAATTTGGAAACCAATTAGAAATAAATAATGCAAGAATGACGTTTTATCTAATACCGAAAGTAGATTCAGATTTGGAGTGAAAAGATAATAGAACAAGAAATATTCTTTTATCTTTCAGTTTTGTTGAAAGGTAATTTTATTATTAGAATATCGAGGAACTCACAAATGAAGTGGCTCTTTCTTTTGTTTTGTTATGATTGCTGAATAGAGCACTTACATTTTCAAAGATTTGCTCTTCAAAAGTATTTTAGGAAAAAAAATCGATAATATATATTTTAACTTTCTTTTAAAAGTTAGTGATTAAAGTTTGACATCGAAAATTGTTAAGTATCTTGAAATCTTTTGATAAAAACTAATAATCTACGATTGATAATACTTAACCATTGCAAGCTATTGATTCATAAGACATTGACGTAAATAGAGAATTGAATTTAAAAGAAGGAACAATATAAAGACTATAAAAGTCAAAATAACTAACGAAATTTTCTTTTACTAAAATATGGATTCTACTTTATAAATATTGTTATAAATTTGAAAAATAATATTTAATAAGAGATGGAGATATTAAAACTGTTTTAGAATATACCATTTTAATTAATAGTGGGGCTTAAGTCAACGCAAGAAATATCTTACATTTCATTGCCTTTTTATAACTGCAAGTAAATGGCATTTATTATGGTATGGGTCATAATAATAAATTTTACTAAGAAAGAAGAAAAAAAAAGTAAAAAATAATTTCCCCAATTTTTCCGATTATTTTTGTTTCTCTTAAAGACGATTTCTCTCTTTATTTAGCAATCTTTTATTTGTAGTTTTCTTCTTATTACTAAAATGCTGAACACTATAAAGTAAGATATTTATTCTGAACTATTGCGTTAGAAATTTACTCATTACCAGTATTAAGTGTATTCTAGATATAAGTATATCTATACATGAGATTTTTGACTCTAAGTTTGTTTAGAATAGGGAATCCAATTGTTTATGATCACATTGAACTTGTCTCCATTTTCAACTATATAAATATTTAATCGGTTTCATATTTTATTTAGGAATTATAAATGATTATAATTTTTGTCTGATAATACTTTCTTATTTTTAATGGCGTTATTTTTTCATACGAATGAAATTGTTTCAAACCGCTAAATTTCTGTTGTGTTCTGTTACGTATTATATTTTATAATTGAATAAATGCAATAAAAATTTACATTCCGTTTCAAAAACATTACTTTAAATACTTATCAATGTACAAATACTTATCAATGTTGTAAGCACGTTATATAAATTGGTTATTAATCCTTGGGGTTAAGTTAAACACACATTATATTATAAATTTTGAATATTCAATAAGACGTAATTCTTTTAAAATTGTCGAATTAAAGAATCAGTCCTTTAAAACTAGTGGTATTCATTTTATCTATCATAGATATAATACTTCGAGAGAAGTTTGAAGAATTAAAAATAAAGAGGAATATAAAAAAATTTAAAATAACCAGATCCGTTATAATATATCAGAATAATTCCATTACATATAAAAAGCTGAAAGAAAGAAGGTATAATAACGAGGTTTATTAGGGTGTCACACCAAAAAAGAAAGAATCACTTTCCTATCACCGTACCAATGAAAAGATGCTAAACAAGCTAAAATATAATAAGATAAAATAGATAATATTGATTAGTATTTCAAACTTTCCCGTTTTTTTATAAGTTACAGAAATCAGAAAAATTGACTGTTTCCTTTTTCATTTTTTACAAAGGATTTTGTCTGTCTGTTTATTATAACATTAGCTTAGTAATCCTTAACCTTTTAAGAGTAATAAAAATTATTGTAGCGAAATCGATCCCTAACTCGCAATCACACATTCCTTCTAAAAGAGATAACAGAAAAAAACATTTGAAATAACTTTAATTTGCTTTTTTATTTACTTGTATATGAAGTATATATTGTTATCGTCAAAAATTTAGAACGAATTAGATTTTGATGAATTCCACTTTTCCGACCACTCTGAGATTGAAAAACACATTTAAAAAAAATGTATGTACAATGTAAGGTAGCAATTTCTGTCCGTCGGTGACAAAGATAACTCAAAAAGTTGAGCAACTCGCGTTGAACTGGAGGAGAAAAATTTGTTTTTCGGTCATTATACCAAATCTGTATATTGTCAAATTTTCATCAAACTTAGGTCAGAGGAAATCTTTCTGTCCGGCGATTTGATTATAAACTCACACGATTATAACTAAATGGAGAGAGCTAGATTGATGAAATTCAGCACACATATTTATATCTATCATATCATTCGTATCAAATTTTTAAACAGTAGTCTCAACCTCTAAATTTCGTAAAATTTTGTAAATTTTAAAGAAAAGTTTGTAGAATTATTAATAAATGAACTAAAATAAAGGAAATATTAGCGACAAAAATAAATAAATAAAATTGGTTGACTGTTATCATTTTTTTTAGAAATTTTGCTTAAACATATTGAATGTTATATAATAAAATAAGAATACGAAAGCTTTAACAGGACCAAAAATATTCAAGGGAGTCCTTCCTAATATTCGAAAGAAACGTATACTGAAGCACAGCTTCAAGTAAATATTCACGAATAACTCTGGATACAAAAGAAAACTAATGATGAAAAATTCGAGAATTTAACATGTCAATAGAAGTGAAAGCAGGAAAAAAAAATCTTAACAGTCTCCTAAAAAGCGCAAAAGCAAATTTCTAAAATCCTGACTCAAGTTGTTACTTTTAAATTAGGGTTGCCCAAAACTGGCTGAGCTAACTACTTTAACTCTCGACGCCATCATCCTTTGTCAATTCGTATGAAATATTCAGTCCAAACAATTACAATTGTCATCCTTCTCAGCCACCGAGCCTTGATTTCACTTCGGTCCCCTTCACGACACATCATAATGGAAATATGCTTGGAAAAATTAATATCTTTTCTTGACGGAGAGTGCTTTAAGCTAGAGGAGAAATGATAAAAGACACAAAAAGTATTTATCTTTACGTAGAACAAAGGTAAATGATGCTTTATTTCTCACAATGCCCTCTGCGATTTTCATTTTATTAAGCGAATCAGAAGAAGAGAATTGTTATAAAAGGCAGGAAAGAGAGTTTATTTATTTTCATCTTTGTTTTGACAGAGCAGTTGGATATTCAAGCATTTTGAAGAGATAAAATTGTAAGCGGAAAAATTAATGAATCTTTGCTGACAATTTGT
The DNA here is from genome assembly GCA_026543865.1 of Argiope aurantia. NCBI lineage: Eukaryota > Metazoa > Arthropoda > Arachnida > Araneae > Araneidae > Argiope > Argiope aurantia. Next base: position 6,620 of record JAPMOR010113568.1, on the reverse strand, counting down.
ATCATTTTATGGATATAGTCAGGTTTTTTTTTTTGTTAGGGTGGCCCATAAATCCTTTTCATTTTTTGATACAAAATAAATACTCGATATTTTCTGTTTAAGAATAATTTATTGTTTTATATATCAACCGTTATCCTCGATCACCTTCTTTCGTCTCTTAGAAGCACCTTTATTCTTTGTTTCTGAAATTGTCGCGATTCCTACATATAACATGCATTTAGGTCCATTTCACTTATGTATTGGAAGCATTTGCAAGAGAAAGAATTTTTAATCCCACAACGAAGTGATAGTATTATGGATCAAAATCTGGGGAAAACTTTAGATGTGGTGAACGTCCAAAATGAACTGTAACAGTGTTTCTCTTACTATCAGTGATTTTCAAAAATGATGTATCGTTATTTCATCATTTTTGATCGACTTCAGGTATAGAGACATTCTATTTATCATGCTGATTGCAATATTTGACAAAATTGATGTTCCAGTTTGAAGAAGGAATTTGTAATACACTACACTTTTCCATTCTCATCAAATAAACAAATAAACTTTCTTAGGTCGAAGTTTAGGCTTCTGGACAGCTGAAAGGTAGTGGTATGTAAATCAAAGCTACGAAAAAATGGTCTAGAGTTCTACAAAATAAGATATTCCTATGATACTGAATGATAATTCACACATGTATACACGAATAACGGAATTTTACAAAATTGTAGAAAAGCATGGAATATAATGAAATGACTGAAAAAAACTCAAGATTTAAACTAAATAATTGAGTTATATTTAACATTATATGATATGTCAATTTAGAGATATTGTATATAGATTGATATATATATATACGTATTGTCATAGATATTGTATATCTATGACCTAGTAAAGGGGTCTTGAAATTCTTTCTATCCTTAAAAATTTTGCATTTTTTAATAACGTTTAGATTTTACATTATTACACTTATAATAATATTGTTTTTTTTCTTTGTAATTTTATTAGCTGCTTTTGGCGACCAGCCGGTTCGCTGGCATTAATGCACGTTAAAATGAGCAATTAATATTCTATGTAACTTGCTCTCATAACAGGTTTTGCAGCAAAATATTCTTAAGCTTCAAATTATGATAGTCACTTATATATTATATTTGCCTTGAGCCAATCTGTTGATTGTACTACACATCTTTCTCTGATTTTCTATCAGCGCGCGTAGAATTCATTTTACATTAAAGTAGAAATAATGAAACTGCAATTAATATTAAGAAATTTTTAACTGAAAACAAACATCTGTTTTTTAAAACACATATGAGAACTGAAAGCAGAGTCGTTCGGCATTGAAGTTTTATATGCACTACAGAATAATTTTCATACTTTATAAAATCTCAAAGAATTATTCAACAAAATGTTTACAGATTCATCGCAAATTTCAGTTTTTAGTTTTATTTTCAGAAGTATTTAAATGATGTCAATAATATTTTTTGTTTATAAATATACTCAAAAATTATGAAGTTTAAATTTTAGATAGTCCTTTTGAACTAAGGATTCATAATATGCAAAATATTCTTGACACTCCAACTTTCAAATAAATAAATAAAAGTATCACTCTACTGCGATCAAATCTGTCCGATTTATTAAGTTTTTTTTTCATTACAATTTTAGAACAATCAACTTTTTCGTAATATAGGCCAATCACTCTTGAGAAGCCATGGAATTTGATTGGCTAATGAAGTAATCTAAAATCCCCTGTTTTTATAAAATTGTGATATTGAAATTTTCATTAATCGATCCGCTTTAATGATTGATTTAGTTGATTGGAGTGCAACTCTTCTCATTTAAGATATTAACGTCTCAAGAATATATATTGTTACAAACCTGCAATTCGGCTTCCCAGCGTAGTTTATTCCATCAACAGAAAGACTGTTTTAAAGTCATCGGTATTAGACGGAGTTCGGGTGTGCGTCGTAGGTCCCAGAGTTTGGCGACAAACTTAGCGAGCATTTGGCTACTTGGCGACTTGGCGACTTTGGCGCCAAAATAGATTATACCCGAAACTTTGAGAATTTTCCCGATCTATCCAGTAGGACCCGAGATACACCTCGAACGTTCCTGATTGGTTGAGATGCTTCTAGCCCCATATCCTCAGATCTATAAAAGGGTCCGCAGGAAGACAGAGTGGACGGAGTCAGTCGAAGAAGAGTAGTCGGAATCAACGGAGCGGAGTAGTCGGAAGCGACTGAGTGAAGTTAGTGCTGAACTGAGCTGTGCGCTACTGTCTGCAGTAGATTCTGGTTGTATGCTGTATTGTATCTGGTATGCTGTATTGTATCTGCTCTGGTTGTATACTACACGTCTCAGCTGAATTTAGTCGTCTCTGTGCTGTATATAGTTGTCGTCTTTGTGCTGTCCTGTGTGTCTTCGTGTGAATAAACGTCGTTGTTTTTATTTTCTACTGCTGAATGCTGATTGAGCGTTCTCCACACTATATAACTTCCACTAATCAAACGAACCCCGGTAAAAATTCGGAACAATATATATATATATATATTCACAGAGCAGAGTTTAAAAATTTAAAATTCGTAATTCATCATCATTTATTGACTCAATTTACATAAAACATAATTATTCATTTTTTAGACCCTTTATTTAGTAGATGGATGTCTGTCACTAGCGGTTTACAAATTAACTGTTAGGCTCCGATTAGAATAGATATCTTATACATTTTAAGCCATATTTGCCTTAAATAAAACCGTTTCATTAAATTAGAAAAAGATCATGGAAAACGTTTCCATGCATTTACTTTTCAGAAATATATATATATATATATATATATATATATATATATATATATATATATATTCAATTCATACAGACATATGCCGAAAATTACACTTTTAGATATTTAATTTGCAATGATAGTTAACTTATATTTTAATGTGAGCTTTTGTCAATATGATAGCAACACATCGATAAAAATTAATTTTTCCCCATTGACGCATAACATGCTCGTGCAGCTTAAATTTTAATTTTATTTTATGTTAAAAACTAT
>JAPMOR010113553.1:20413-38181 GCA_026543865.1 Argiope aurantia | reverse complement strand
TGTTAAAAAAGAATCTTCTGTTAGTCTGCCGATATATTGTTAAAAAAATTCAGTTTGATTTGTGGCATGTGAATGATATGATGAAAATGTATATTAATAAACTTTAAAAATGAAATAAATGAAGTTTAATGAAATTTCAACACTTCTCAAGCAATTTCATACACAAGTCTATTATTTAAACCAATGCTTATTATATTTAAAGCTTTATAACTGGTGAATGATTTTTAAATCTTTCGAATTACTAAATGTACATCAGCAAAATTTTGCATTGCATTCTTGCAAATTATGAAAGGATATGAAAATTGGATACTAAACTATGAAAAATGCAACCTAAAATTATTTATTTAATACGCATTACTTAATTCATATACTAGATTTGGACGAAGTATCTTTAATATGGATATAAATTTATAGATCAATGTTATTTTAATTAAGAAAAGAGAAATTAAACTAATGTAGAAATTACTCATAAATGGAGTAAAAGGGAAAACATGTTTGATTAAAAATTGTATAATTTTCTTATATATAATTCCTTTAATATGAAGCTTAAAGTTATTCCTTGTAGTCCTAGATAAAATGTTAATTTATTTAAGATTCCCTAAGCAAAAAATTAGAAAATAATTGCACCATAATCTCATAAATAGCGAACTATTGCTTTCTAAGCCAAAATGAATAATTATTATTATCTTAGATGCATTCAAGCCAGAACAATTTTATTTTTAATCATAAATGTAAAATATTAACTCTGTATGGATCTAATGGATAATTATTTCAATTATATTTATTACAGTCAAGAAAGATACGAAATGTTTTCCGAAATTTGTACAAACCATTAAAATGTTTGTTCCCTCTTAAACAAATTAGGATAAAGAAGAGATGTGTTTCTTTATTTACGCATATATTTATTTCATTTTCTAGTATTGGCTTGTTCGAAAAATATTTTTTTTTGTGGAAAGGAAAGACAGTTTTCGTATAATAAAGAAATACTTTATTGAATTATATATTGGCCGTTCTGGTCCAACACCTTTTGCCATCTTTCTGGTAGTAGCATCATTCCACGCTCATAAAATGTTTGGTGTTTGCTGCCAAAAAACTGATTGAGGTGGTTTTTCACCTCCTCATTTGAGGTGAAGGTTTTACCGTCTAAAAAATTTAGAGAACCAGTTCTGGCACTGGTGTACTGTCAACACACCTTCTCCATACACATCAGTCCATTTCTTTCTCGCTTGAACAGCATTTTTACCCTTTCTGTAGTAAAACAGTAAGATATGTCGAAAATGCTGCTTATCGCTCTCCATATTTAAAAGGACACCAACCAAAAACTACTGAGTAGAATTAGTTGGAATTTTTCACACACAAGCCTTTGTATATGAGCTCTCGTTCATATAAAAATTATACGGCTTAAATGTGAAGTTGGGTGCAAAAAATACAATTAAATCCTCTGTCAGGAAAAAACGAAATTACTTTCCGAACAACCCAATATATTGAGTAAAAAGAGAAAAAGTGTAGTAATCAAAAAATTTGAACTCGAAATTTTAACAAATCTTCACATTTTTGGCTTTCTTGAAGCCGAAAAGAGCATTTTTGGCAGCATGTTTGTCTGTCAATATTCATGTTGGACTGTCTGTAAAAATGATTCATCGAAAATAAATTGGATTTGAAAGATGCAATTTGTTACGCGGCTGTTAAACTAGATTTGTATATTTCTGATAGATTTTGAACAAATTCATTCACCGGAGGTCAGTTTGTCCGACTATACAAATGGCAATGTACGAGGTAACTATAAAATGTGAACATGAAATTTGGTATACAAGTTTAGCATCAAAAATGTAGCCCAGAAGCATATTTCAAATTAAATTCATCAAAGATTTGAGCATCTTTCTTTAATTTCTCATGCATTTAATAGTGATAATTCAAAAAGGTAATTGAATTAAATAAATGAAATGTGTATGCGATTATCATTTTAGTTTTGCATCAATTTTTGTTTCATCGGTAGATAAAAAAAAATGCCTTCAAAATACATATTCAATTTTCTTTATTATATTAAGATGCATATAGACTCTCATGTGTGGAACACTAAAATAAAAATTTAATCACTTCATCTATCTTTGATTTGAGAGTAAGCGAGAAAGTTTTGGAAATACCACTTCTTCTAGAGTTTTATTTATTGTTTATGTAATTTTTGATACTATATATTTTTATTAGAAATGTATGCCATTTTTCAGTCTTTGACAAATTTGTTGAACAAGAACTTTTTTTTTATAATTCAATAATAAATAAAATTTCTTCGTTCATTACATGACACATTTCGAAAACTTAGATTTAACATCTCTTAATTACCACTATTGGAACGAGTTGAAAATACAGAATACATATAAAAAATCATTCGTGTATGCGTATTTTGCTTTGAAATTTTGTTAAAGCATAGTTTTTGTTTCAAAACTTCTATCAATCAACTAAAGCAAAATTTTAACTGTAGGAAATTTATATAAATACCATAAGCAACTTCATATTATCTGTTTTAATCCTATTTCATCAAATAAAATATATAATTGCTGCATAAAACAAAATACGTTTTGCTGATTCAAATGCTAAATGCTATAACATTTTTATATTTTATTTTTCATTATTTATTATTATTTACATATCCATTGGAATATTTTTCTACGTTATCATTTTATCGATATTAATAATAATTATCCACATATTTATTACTATTATTATTTATACATTTATTACTATTACATATTATGCTTATTATTTATAACAACTGGTTCATTTTATTGACTGGTATATTCATTACTGCCGTGATAGATGAAGAAATTTGCTAAATTACTTTTCCAATTGCATTCTTATAAATTCAGTTTATTAATACACATCTTGTTGCATTCATAAAAATGTTGCACTAAAAAAAGTAATGTTTATAACTGACGTGAAAGAAATACTATGTGATAGTCAAACTTAAATTTTCAGCATTTCTCCTTTTAAAAAAAAAATTCCCAAAAAATAAAAGGAAGGAAAATAGCATCAGTTCACAATTCGATGGCAGCCCTACCACGCTATCCAACACCTTGACATTCAAACACGAATACTTGATATTATCCAATTAAAGATATTTATTGCCCCGGAGAAAAAGGAGAACTCCGAAATTGCTTTACAATACGTCCCTGTAGTAAATAAGCATCTTTTATCTGCTTTTCTCTTCCACCCCTCCCTCTATGGAACTTTTCTCCACTAAATTTTCCTCCGGATGTCACATTTATAATTGCAGTCAGAAACGACTTTTCCAAAAAGAGAGCTTCCCTGCTTGAGTGCGTCTGAGAGGAAACCCAGAAAATGGTAAGAAACCCAGGATAAGAGTTTGTTTCGCGCTTGATCGAACTTTGCATAGATTATGCCAATTGATCTTTCGGAGAAAGAGACTAAGAATGGATACTTCTTTTTTACTTGTTTCCTTTTTGGTCTTGTTATTTGCCACTTCCCATACCATTGTCGACTCCGCTTTATTTTTGATCTTACTCATGAGTGAGTTCCGCCATGACATTAAATTCTTCCATTCAGTTGAATTAGGGAATTGGAGAAACTTAGTTTCAGTTTGAGGATTTTCGGGTAAATAGAACTTATGATGGGCAATTCAAAATGTGGCTTTATGTTTGAATTCAGTTCTGTCTGTTTTTATTCAAGTACAAATTTGTTTCTGAAAAGTTTAAATATTTCATTTTTTTTCTTTTCAAAAAAAAAATATATATATATCTCACAAGACATAGAGAAAAGGGTACGAAGAAAAAAGAAAATCTTTTGCCGACTGTTTTCTGCAAAGCTGGCCAACTCTGTTTCCTATAACAGAGATTTTCCAATTGAGTATTCTATATTACTCGACAACAGTGCAAAAAATGTTTGTGAAAAACTATTGCAGAAACAACCAATTTTATTTCAATAAGGGTAACGGCAAACCTAGCTCACTAATCAAAGCATATTTACTGTGTGTCCACCAGGAGAACACTTCCCGCCGAAGGTCTATGTTTATGGCGTTAGCTTTAGAAACAGATTACTATAGGAAGAGTTCCTTTCGTGAAGATAGAAATTCATTCACATTCTTTACATTTGCAAGTTTAAAGCCAAGTTGTTGATATTTGGTATTATTGCATTTAATTTTTGAAACAAATTCAAAAAATGATTAACTAAACTCAAAATTATTTTAATACTTGAAAATATCTGATATTCGTCCATTAGGAAAACACAAATGAAATTGAAAAACTGAATAATTCGCATGCCTAAAGATCGCACAAAATGAAAAAAAAATCATTTTAGAAATCTAAAGTGGAATCATACATGACAAAAAAAATTAATTGTCTTCATTTTATTTGTTTTGAATTTATATAAGCAATTAATATAAAAATATCTGGAGTAAACGCAAGGTAATTTGTCTAATTTAATATAAAAACAATACCAATTTATTTTCAATTTGCACAAAATTTCCGAAACATTATTAACTTCAAACATTTTATCTGTAAATTTATTCTCAATTTGAAAGTAATTCAAGTGTTCATTCAGGGGTTTGAGATTTTAAAGTCTCTCTTTTCTTAAATTAAAGGATATTTTAAAGGATGTCAAAATGTAAGTGACAAGAAAAACATTATTAAATAATGAAATTACAGTTAGTATCAACAAAAGAAAAGGTTAATTAAATATAAAAGAATTAAGCTAAGAGAATATAAAGACATGTGCAACTACGATAAGATTGTCATATTGAGTATTCTATCGCACTCGGCAACAATGTAATAAGTACTTATGAAAAACTATATTAGAAACATCTCGAATATAAAAACAGTTTTCAACAAATATTACGTTGGTAAACACAAAAACTCATTTATACGCTAAATTCGCATGGTCACAGTTATCAAATGCGATTTTACATGATGGAAAAGCAAGCACGACTGGAATACTGAATAATCAGAATTATAGAAGACGACACAAAACGGTTCTTATTGCAGAAATAAAGGCGGACGAAGTGCGTTAAGGAATAAGGTGACTCAGAATCGTTCATGTTATATGTCTCATCTAATTTGTATCATTCTTAAAACCTAGACAACTATAAACCTTAGTTAGTTTACTTTAATATTACTAAGACCCCGTTAAGAAACAATGCTAGGTTAATTTGGACAATTCATTGTGAATTTGTAAACCCATTCCAGATAGAAGCATTTGCAACAAATTGATCACTGTGGTATTCATATTCTGGCAGATGGAAATTTCGGAAGGAAAAAAGATTTCTCAGAGTAAAGGAAACATTTTCTATCTGGACGAAAAAGTTCCCTTTCTTCTTCCAGGAAGGGAACTTGTCCTCTCCCCAAATCCCCAGCAGCATAGTTTATCATATAAAATTGCAAATTTTGAAAATGTATTATTGTACATTATTGTTTAAGAATATTCAAACCATGTTAAACATGACCTTTGTTTTATTATTCAATGTTTACTTCCAATATTATGAAATATATGCTAAATATTACGATATGGCATTTTCAAATTTTTAATAATATATGATATATGTTGCTTTATATATATGATTTCAATAGTATATGATATATGTCATATATATATAATATTTGTCAAAAAGAAAAAGGGCATGTTTTCTTTTTGAAAATCATTGAACAACATTATACTTACTTTTTGCTTTTTCAATGAAAATTTTCAATACTATATAGCATTATATATAATGCATTATATTGTACAATATAGTCCATCATTACTCAAAAGTGGCCGATAGAGTTAACAAAAAATTACTTCCAACGGCTAGTCTGAACCTGATAAAGGTTTTACTAGTTTCCCTCGTTAGTGGAATACAAGTATTGGCTAGTTTTGTCTGAAAGTCTTTCAGAATGGAAACCTATCTTCATATCCCAAGTGAACAAATTATATATTACTGAACAATCTGATAGCACAATATTGCATAATATTTTTAACCATATTGAAACAGCGTAAAATATAAAACGTTTGTTTAATTAAATATACAGTTCCATTGTTGTGCAACATCATCCCGTGTTTAATTTACCTTTGGGAAGAAAAACAAGACAGCCGGCGAGTAAAAAACAATTTATACATTTTGTAACCATAACATTAAAAATAATGTTACAGTAAAGCAAAATTAAGTTTTTTTTAATTGGCCTATAATTGTAACACCATATTTCAAAAGATATAAACATGGATCATATTTGTTTTTGAAAATATGTCTAGCTATTATGATTAAAGTATTAGAAACATTAATAAGTTTTATAAATGTATAAATAAAATTAATTGCATATCGATTCAAAACAAGAATAGCAAAATAATTGGACAAAGATAAAACTATTCTTCTATTATTATTTTTTTTAAATAAAATTCTGAAAGTTTTATAAAACTATGCATTTAAGAAATAATACCGGAATTAAGTGAAGTTAATTGAATTTGCAAGAAATCGTCGAGCAAAGTAGTTAATTGCTTAGGCCTTTTTTATCCATGTTTTTTACTCAAATTTTTCAAAAGGACTTTACTGGAAATGCCTTTTAAGAGATAAAGAATTTTTATAAGAGAATTACATTATTTTTTATCAGAATTTCTTTCGTTTTATCTGAACAGATAGAATAAAATCAATTTCTGCCGATTATTTTTTCATGAAGAGAGGATTTCGAAAGAATGTTTTTTTTAAGAATTAAAAACAACTTTTTTTCTTGAACGCGCCAATAATTATATTTAATTATTTTTCGTGATTTAGCGATTTAAGGAAATAATCAGAGAAAAAGGAGGAATTCTAGATAATGAACGTGAAGGTGAAGTTTTTCATTCATATAAAGAAATATGGCTTTTTTCCAGTAAAAACAAACAAATATAGGGTGTCCTCAAAACGAAGAAAAATATTTTATTTCCCTAAATATTGCACATAGAAATATATTTCCAGTTACAGAGTTTCATTAAAAGAATTAGGGAATTGTGCAAAAACACTTTGACTTTTTTAGTGAGATATAATAAATTAAAAAAATTCAAAATTTCAAATTTTATATAGGCCTCATCTGTCAATATAATAATGTTTGATGTCCAAGCAATGTTGTAAGCAAGAGAACGAAATTTGAATGGGAATCTGCCATCAATTCAAACGATTCAATTTTCACACTCCTTTAATGGTTGAATTTCGGCTTCAAAAAATGGCTCCAAAATGCATTAAAAATCTTTTGTATTTGGGTTTTTAAATGGTTTCCTATATCTTATATATACATATATATAAATCTTATATATAAATTCATCTTCTATATTGTCTCTCCACTGTTATTTTTTAAAAATTCTTTAAACAATAAAAATTCTCTTGGAAAAGCAGTGTCATTCCTCAAGTGTAATTTTCATCTCTGAAAGCTTTTTTTTTCCGATATTATTCTGAAATCCATTACTAGATAGCACAGCTAAAATATGAATCAAAATTTAATCGCTTCACTCGTTTTACATATTGCATAAGTTTGCAAATATTAATATACCGTATTGTTATTGAGAACTTATAAATGAATTCAATTTTAAAAATGTAGTAATTATTAGGAAGCAAAAGTTAGTGAATAGAATGTTGCCATCAAGTTACAAAAATGAGCATCACTATTAAATTTCGCATTCCTAGATCATTTGAATTTCAACTGAAAGTGGATGCCAATTTTTATTTTTATATTCATGTTTATAATGTCTTCATACATCGAATTAAATGCAGATCCTTTATCTACACTTTTCCTTCCTCTTTAATTATTTTAGATGCTTTGAAATAATATGATGCACAATTCTAATTTTAAATCAAGTTTTAATTGCAACGAAATTCCTCAGGTTTAAAATTCATCTCTTTTGTTTCTTTAAATTTGTTCGAAATTATTTTTAAATTCCCTAATAAGTGGTTCTAATTGTATTAAGTGAAAAATTAACTGAATCAGTTTCTTTATGGACTATTTAGTTCTGAAAATATTAAAATAATGAATTGCTATTGGGTATATATAAATATACCGAATTGGTGTTTCTAGAAAGTTTGTATTCCTGCTTGAAAAATGGTTTCAAAATTTTATTTTTTGTATCTTCTGCTTCGACTTCCTATATCTAATTAAATACAAATTCCTCTTCTGAACTTTTTCTTCTCTCTTTAATTGTTTTTAAAGGCTTTGAAACGACAAACAATCAAAATTCTCGTTAACAGAGATGAAAGCGGCGTAATTCCGCGACTTTAATCTCTATCTCCTAACGCTTCGTTAAACTCTTTCGAAAAGTACTGTAAGTAGATAAGATGCCAACATCCATTTTAAAAGATAAATGCCCAAAGCTTTGAGAGATTATTTGAGTTGATTTGGCGGGACGGCTCTAGAATGGATTTTCATCAGCCTTTCAGTAGAGGAAATGCGATGGCAGAAAATTAAAGTGAGTTCAAAACTACTCAATCGTCAAAATTGCAGATTTCCAGCTAATTTGGGGAGAGATTTACTATTTGTGCAGGAGAAAAATTTCTATTTAAGTTAGAATTAATTACTTTGTGACTCTAGTGGGAAAGAAGAAAAAGTAAATGTAATTTTAAACTCGTATTAAGATGTATAGGCTGTTAATTAGGAATAACGAGTTTGAATTCCAGATACCGGTATGCTCTCGGATCTTATTAAGGAAGTAGAAAAATGGAGGGAATGTGATGAATGGAACGCTGCCTTTTGAAGCTGCGTTTTGAAATAAATTCTTTCATAAGCAAAAATCTATTTCAGGGCAAGGACCAGTAAGTGCTCCAAAATTAAATTTCTGAGGATTCATATCACTTTCTTATGTACTTTGAAAAATATTTATTCAAGGTAGATTTAATAAGTAGATTATAACCACTTTGTGGCATTACATTTCCTCAGAAAAAATATTAAAGCTTTAAATATTAAAATACAGCCAAAATCAACAAAAAGAAATCAAGCTTATTCAAGGCCTTGCATTTTTCAGTAACGCATGTTCTCAAATAAGGAATGAAATATACATGTTAAAATAAGTTACTTATTGAAATGTTTTATTATATATATTTTTTTCATTTCTTTATGAAATTTTGAGTAATCAAATTATTCAAGTTAGAAGTAACAGGTAAGTCTTAGGAGATAAGATAACTGTTCATAATCTTTAAAAATTTGATTGACTTCTTACTGTTTGTAATTGTTTATGGCGATGTGCTAAATAAAAGAAAATTATGAATTCAGCTAAAATGTATCTTTTACTTTGCTTATGCATATCAATTCGAATGAAGGTTTATTTAATCCTATCAGTTCTCTGACACAATTTATCTATTTGATTTTTCGTTTTTTCAAACTTAAAAAAAGAAGCAAATACATCGAAATAAAGTAGAATGCTTTGTGATTGTATGTATTTTGATCTGCATAATAGATCACTTAACATGAAGCTACAAATTCGGCACGGATAAACTTTCGATGATAAAAATGGGCACCTCGCAACATTTTCAAAAAAATTTCAATTGAATAAAATATAGGAAGATTTTAAAGTTTTATTGCAATAACTTGAATATACAATCGCTTAAAAATTATTTAAAGCCATTTTTAAAATTTATTTTTTATGATGAAAATTTATTTGTGGGTATAATAATATTTATGATCTATCTAATATCGGATAAGTCAACCATCTGACTCTCCGACCAGCCACGAAGGCACACAGATTTAAACCATAAAACTGAATGACCGGACCGCCGCAACAGCAACACTGGCGAGAACTGTGGTTGAGACTTAAGGGTAATCACAGACCATGGTACAACCCACCCCGAAGGAAGTACGTCCCATCATGGATGGGAGGAATCATAGCCCCCACCTATTTGTGTATCCTCCAGGGTGGGGAGATCCAACCACCATGCCGAAAGCAACTCATCCTCATTTCGAGGTGCCCCCGGGGGTTACTAATATCGAACAAGAATAATTTTATTATATTTACGATTTTCCGGTTTATAATTAATTAAAATAACATAATGCACACAAATAGAATCAAGAAGAAGAATATAATGCACAGAAAGATACAAATAAATTCATTTTCCATAATTATAACAAGGAAGCTAAGAGAAATGCTTTTAAGGAAAACCTTTTGTGATTATTTTTAAATTACATTTTTTATGTAGAATGCATTTAATTTATGGATCTTTATATACTCAGTAAATATTTTTGATGTGCATTCATATAAACATAAAAGGCATTTAAAAAAAAGAATAATTGTTTTCATTTATGTTTGATTTTATAACCCTAAAGCTTTACTCTAGTTTCAATTCTAATAAATTTTATTTCTGTATATAAAAGGTAATAAAATAGTTTAAATGTAGTTTAAAGACTCTTGCCTTTTTGCTGAGTGTGCAATATGACAGATATTAGAAATAAAATAGAAAATAGAATTAAATAGAATTTGCAGAAGAAAAAATTTTATTACTTAAATATTTTCCCTTTTAATAATAAATAAATAAATACAATTTCTTTTTCAATTCTCTGTTTGTATGATTAGAAAATGAGCAATAGCTTAGATAACCATTACGAAACAAGCTTTTTAAAATAAAAGGAAATTTTTTAATTCCATACTGTTACAAAGTATTAGCTTTGTTTCATTCTGTCGTTAAGTAAATACTTGTCGAAAATTTCTGACACTAAAGATTTAAAAAATTGTTTCCAGATAAGTTTCCGGGAACAAATTTTTGAAAGTCTTCTAACGCGTCTGCTTAAAAAATTCAATTTTAAAAAGTGATGTGGCAACAAAAAGATGAGTAATATATTTTTAAACCAAAGAATGGAATAGCGCTCAAACGTAATAAAATATCTTGTTAAATTGTCGACAATCGCATCATTATTTTCAGCTTCCTATGAGTGTGTGTTGACAGCTTTATTTTCAGCATCGTGACAGCAATATTTAATATTCAAAATCTACACTTGGTGAATGTTTTGAATATATTTTATGCAGCGAGTCTGAAAATATCATAGACAAAATTGGAGAGGAGCACGTCAAAACAAAGAACATTTAATAAGAAAATATGTTCAGAAATGTTCACTCGTAGGACATCAGACTAAATAAAAATATGAGGGTTTTAAGCGTTTATTTAGTAACAATTAAGAACTAAACAATTCTTATTAGAATTTATTTTTAGATATAATTTTTTTTAATGATAATCGATATATTTGTTTAAAAGCCAACATTTTTTTTAGTTTCTTTATTTTGTATTCATTTAGTATTTTTAGAATTTAAAGATATTTCTATTTTAAATATGCCTTTTATCATTCTGAAACTTATTAAAATGCTTGATTTATTTTAAAATATTAGCTATGTAAGGCGATCCACAATACGTGTGATTTTTACAGGGCTCTAATCCTCTAAAAATCTATTATTTGCTACTCATAGAGACAATATCTATCTTTGTTTCAAAGAAATTTCGTTATAAAAGTGAGAAATATGTGATATAAAATGATACGAATCTGAGATTTTGCGGAATTATATTCCAGAAATTTAATGAATAACCTCATAATAAAAGTTGAAACTTTTGCTCCGTGCTGAATAAGGCTATTTTTTTTTTGTTATCATTACACAATTTTTTCTTTATCTAAAACTTTTGATTATCAATTTTATTTTGCAAGTCAATTATTCTGCAAGAGCTTTGATAAAACAATTTTGCAGTCCGATTGCAAATCAGTGACGGCTTCAAATAAGTATTAAAACACTCAGCTGAATGATCCTCCCGCATTCAAATTGGAAGGGTTTCGATTTATGAAATTATGCATATTCATTTCAGTTTCATAACTAGTAAGCGGTCTCAATTTTCATCCACTTTCAGCCATAGGCAATCTAATCAGCATGAGCAATTAATAAAGTATCGAAAATTTAAAATTAAAATTCAACATTTTGAACATTTAGTGCAAACATATATTTTTACTTTATTTTGCTAAACATATCTTTCAAAAATTAAAGAAACTAGATTTTATAAGATTAATTTATAATTATGTTCCTAAATATGCTAAAACAGTTGTAAAAATCCAATATTTAAATATTTTTCTTATGAATCAGCTTGAAAAAAAGTACTGCAGAAAGAAATACTGTAAAGAGGGCAACTTCAAATCAAATTTCTTCTTGTAGTTGCAATAAGTAGATATTCGTCAATAAAAGGATTTATGAGAATCTGTGTGTATAATCATCTCTTTTCCCCATTTTAACGAAATGATACATTATTAATGAAGCTCATCAATTATCATTCATACATTTTAATCTAAAAATAAAAGTAATAGAAAGCATATAATATGCTACATAAATTCCATGTAATCAACTTAAAACAAACGCCGAAATAATGCGCTGAAATATGGCCTTCAAATCGAAACAGTTTCTTTTACAAGTATTTTCCCACTCATTACGCATTTCATGATTCATGAGAAGACAAAATAAATCGTAATCCTTTTTAGCTACCCATTTCATCATGTCATACCGATTCCAATTTCGGTGATAAATAAACGCTCAAAGCAGAGTTTTCATTTGATTAAACGAGTCCTAATAAAACTAAAAATTCGAATGCAGCAGATTTCTTCATCTCTTTTCATCCCAAACATGAAAATCATATTATTATTTTTTTTATATTTTGATTTTTTTTTTAGGCAAGGAGGGAACGTTATTTAAAGACGCAATTTACGATCATTGTCCTCCGGAATGAGAATGGGGAGTTAGTTAAACGCCAACTGATATTTATGGGAATTTCCCTGAGCCTCAGAAGAAATGGGATGGAATTTCTGCCTCAATATAACGATTTTGAAACGATGCCTTGTCGTTAGTGGGAAAGAATTTTTGAATCGACTTTCTCGTTTCCCCCAACAACCACATTTCATCGGTGTTGGAAAATAATGATGCCTTATGTTTTCGCCTCCTCCAACAAAGGAAGAAAAAAAAACTTTTATATTGTTTTTCCATTCAGCTCTCTTATTTGTCCTTAGAAAAGTAACAAAGTGTCCGAAAAGGGAGTCTATGACATTGAAAAAATTTGTTCTGGGGTAAGAAATGTAATTATATATTTTAAAAATCCCAATTAATAATAAAGACGCATATGTGAGCGTTTGAATTTTTGATTACAAAGTACATTGCTTAATCTAGAGCTGCAGCAAGTTGGAATATTATCTCGGATATTTAATCTGATATTTTAATTATATATTTTAATTAATTAAGAATTTCCCTCCATTGATTTTACACCACAACATTGATTTTACACCTTTTTTAAAATTTGAAATGATTTTTTTTAATTATAACAATCTAAAAAACAGACAAATTTTTCGGAATTTTTTGGGATTAAAAAAAAATCTTGCGCAACTTTCAATGATAGATATTATTATAATAGAAAACAAATCGATTTTGTTACTTCTTTAAATATTTAATCGCGTGGATTTCTTCGATTGTCGCTGGTTAAGAAATATCTCTTAATTATTTGCGAAGTTCAAATGAAAAATCAGAAAATGAATTTACATTATCGTAAAAGACAATGAAAATGAAATTATAAATAGTTAGATATTAAGAGCATAGTATAATATTTGAAAAAGGTTGCCATTTGGGTTGCCATCTAATGAAAAATTTGAGAATCATCAAATGTTTATTCAAAAAAAAATATTGCCATACATTTTTATATATGTCCTATAGGTATGATAAATATTTATAATAAAATGACAGTTTCAGGGTTATAAAAATTGAATATCTTATAAATGCTTTTATTTTATTATACGCAAAAATTTAATTTGTGAATAAATTGTGCAACTGATTTGTTTAATGTATTCCCATTTGAAGTTGTATTATAAGACCATAGAAAACCAATATATATTTACATATTTATTTGGATACTGGATGTCCGAAAAAAGTTTAATAAGCGTTTACTTCCTTAACAATTTCAGTTAGGTATGATTACAAAGTTTTGTCAAATAAGGCACTCAAAAGAGTGAAAATTTTAGGTTCATGCAGATGTAGAGAATATAAAATTGCAAAAACTAATTCTTTACCGCATATACCTTACAGCAAAAAAAAAAAAAAAAATGACATTAAGTAAATTATTTTTCTTGCACTACAAGCACACAAAATTTCACTTTTTTTATATGCAAAATTTGCTAAGATATTAAAAGGCAAATTTATTCACTTAGACCCTTTTTCCCATATTTTAGATTGACGAGATGAGACAAGAGTTGAGAGGTACAATCTTTAGTCGATTGTTTCGAAAACTTCAAGATCTGCAGAAGTGGTAGGAAATGGCACAGGATTCTCATACAAAAGATTGTTATATGAGCAAGTCTTTCGTAGTCTTATTCATAGACAATATACATACCATAAAAGATTATTGAAAGAGCGGAATTATAATGCATTTGCATAACGTCATTTCGATTAACTCATTAAATTTTTAAAAATGATCGAATAAACATTATTGAAGTATTTCAGAAACTTGTTCAAAATAACAACATCGATGTCAATACAAGGTCGCATTATTTTAATAAAACACACTCGCACTCCAGTTTATCATTCGTGAATTCATGAGAGGATTCTTGTATTTGTTAACAAAGATCTACTGTGTCTACAGGAGACGTATTACACACAGAAAAATGTAAGCAATCCCCAGAATAAAAGTCAACGTTAGTCAAGTTTTTTTAAGTCAGGTCTGATGGGCAAAATTCGAAAAGTCCTTGTAAGCTATTCTACTTATCAAGGAATTCAGTACTCAACCATCATCTTAAAGCTGACGTAGAGTTAGAAGAAACACCAACTATTTGAGATATTTGTAGAAACCTGTGAAATACCAAACAGTTGACATGATGGCATTCAAATATATCGGCCTGCAGTCAGCATGCATTTATAGAAATTAGGACCATTTAATTTAATAATTAAACTAATATTTATGGTATGTAACTTTTTAAGAATTATTCATTGAAACTAAACACCGATCCATAGTATGATCGTTTTTTTCAAACACCAGGTGAAATAATAATACAAATTATTCCTAATTGGCTTATTTATAGTATAGATATCTAGATATACCATCTATACATCGAATATATGATATTTCGAAGAGATACCATATAAGCATATGCACTTTTTTATTATTATCTTCTCATTAAAAGCAGATGAGAAGCTAACAATACAGATGAGAATAACTAACAAGCAGATGAGAAGCTAACAATACAGATGAGAATAACTAACAAGCAGATGAGAAGCTAACAATACAGATGAGAATAACTAACAAGCAGATGAGAAGCTAACAATAACAAGATTCTCATTAAAAGCATTTGAATAGCTTTTTTTAAACTAAAGAATGGATGAATTTTAATTTCCTGTCATGAAAATGTGATTGATTAGAATTTAACATTTTTGATCAAAGAATTCCTCGCAAATGATCATTTCCACCTTGCTTGATACTTAATATTTCTAAGTCATCTGGAAATTGAATAAACTTCTTGCTTATTAAAATATCGCATATCAGAAGTTGCATTAAGAAACATTTTACTCTTTAATGGTTCACTGATGAATCAGACCCTTGCTGATGAAATTTATTCCAGACCGGGATATCTGCATAAACACTCAATCTAACTTCCTTTGGAGATTCACGGACCCAGGGCGCGCCGTGTTTAATGATATCTCGGGAACTTAGGAAACATTATTGATTGAACCGATATATCCGCAAAATATCGCTCACTTCCGTATAGATTCATGAAATATTCATGGGAACTGACTCCTAAGCCCACCTTCCTCAATCGAACATCCTTCTATCAACCCTTTTCCCACTTGGTAAGAAATCGTTCTAAACTAAGAATCGCAAAATTTTGAATTCTGTGAACTTAACATTTCACCGAGAAGGTTGCACGTTGAGTTTGCCCTGAGGAAACACGTGCCGCCGGAGGGTTAGGAGTTATTACTATTTTTCTTTTTCCTACATTCTAGGCAAATCTTGCGTTTTATTTTCTTATTTCTGAAATGAAGTTCTGGTAGGAAAGGTATTCCATCGCCGAATTTTGTTATCTCCCAAATATTAATGAATAGTTTTTATCTGATATATATCTTGTTCAGGAGAAACTTTAAAAAATAATATTAAGATGAAATCACGAATAGTTAGTTATATTAATGTGAGAATATTATTTTTAACCTCTAGTTTCAATCGTGAAATATCATCTTATACATCTGTAAATATGGATATTTCATTGTATAACTTTGAAGCATATTCACAGTTTTTATGTGATCTTGATGAAATTTAGCTCACATGTTCTTCAAAAATGAAGTTTTTGTGTTATCTTGATGCATTTTAGCTCACGTGCTCTTCAAAACAAGAAGATGATCATCATCCAATGTGATGCATCATCTTGTTCAGGAGAAACTAAAAAAATAAAAATAATAACGTAATATTATGTGAGAATATTTTTTTAACCTCTGGATTCAATCCTGAAACATCATCTACATATGTAAAGATGGATTTTTCTTTGTATGATTTTTGTACAAATGTGCAGTTTCGCGTGATCTTGAGGAAATTTAGCTCACGTGTTCATTGAAATAAGAAAATTTAGTACGAATTCGATTCAATTTAGCTCACGTATTCATTAAAAAGAAGTTATTGCGTTTTTTAAATGCAATTTAGCTTACGTGCTCTTCTAAAAAAGGAGATCGTCATTGTCCAATGTGGATCTTATTCAGGAGAAACTTTGAAAAAATAATATTAAGGAAAATTTATGTGAGAATATTATTTTTAACCTAGGCCTTCAATCCTGAAACACCCTCTATATATATCAAGAAGGATATTTCTTTGAATGACTTTTGTACAAATGTGCAGTTTGTGTGCGATCTTGATGAAATTAAGCTCACATGGTCATCGAAATAAGAAGTTTTTGTGTGATCTTGATTCAAATTAGCTCACGTATTCATCAAAAAAGATTTTGCGTTATCTTGTTGATGCAATTTAGCTCTTCAAAACATGATCGTCATTGCCCATTGCATTTCTTGTTCAGAAGAAACTTTAAAAAAATAATATTAGGTAAAATTATGTGAGAATATTATTTTTAACATCTGGAATCAATTTTGCAATATCAGCTACATATATAAAGATGGGTATTTCTTTGCATGACTTGCAGATGCGCAGTTTTTGTCTAATCTTGATGAAAATTACCTCACGTGTTCTTTCAAGTTTCAAGTTGTGGTGTTGATGAAATTCAGCTTACGCATTCATCAAAACAACGAGTTTTTGTATGATCTTGAAGAATTTTTGCTCACGTGTTCATCAAAACAAGAAAATAGGCATTGCTCTCTTTTCACCCCTAATTCAAAAGTTAATTAAAAATTATGCATTTATTGTGTTTCTTGCACATATTCTGAAAATGTAATAAAAATACCTTTTAATTAACGAATTTTATTTAGTACAATTTTTATTATCTAATTTTAATAAATTACAAAAGCATTTGATACGCAACATATAAAAATGTTTTTATTGTAACGATGAAATTCAAAATAATTTTGTCATCCCATCAAACAATTTATTCGAGCGATTTTGCCATTTATTAAAAGTAAGCTAAATAATATTTTCTTTGAACCTTAACTTTGGATAAGACTTTTCAATTGCGTAGTACATCTACTTTTTAATTTGCATGTTCAGTAATTTTTAGTACACCATTTTCATAAAATTTATATGTGTCAGTTATATTACGCAGTAATATAAAATTTCATATACATTGTTTAACAGCAATAAAAATAAAAAATACATTTTCACAGATGAACGCAAAATTATATATATA
>JAPMOR010113553.1:0-16965 GCA_026543865.1 Argiope aurantia | reverse complement strand
TCTACAAACCATTCAGTTTACGTAATTGTCTTTTTCATATTTTAAGTTTCTCTTGAAACCTACAAACCATTTCGCTTGTGTAATTGCCTTTTTCATATTTTAAGTTTCTCTTGAAACCTACAAACCATTTCGCTTGTGTAATTGTCTTTATTCATATTTTTGACATCTCTACAAACCTACAAATCTCTTCTTTTGTTACATTCATCTAAAATTATAATATATGAACAGTCCAAAAAATATCTACTTAATTCTAGAAACTATAGCAACTGAACATTTTTTTTTAAAAAAATCACTTAACGCCGTCGAATTCTATATTAGAATTGAGCAACCCGTTGACGATCTTCCCTCTGGGGGACCAGTCTATGTATCCCCTCCCCTCAGAAAAAAGACAGATCCATTGCAGAGAGATTCACGAAGTAAATATTGATCGTTGTCATTAGACACGGTGCAGGGAATCACCGTTAGAAACGGCAAATATGCTGATGAGGCGTCTTTATGGCCCTGGCCGGAAACAGTTTCCAGTTTTTTCTCCTCCCCCTCACCCCTGTTTTATTTCCTTTCCTTGTTGCACCACCCAATCGGAATTTTAAACTGCGAAACTGGTGTCATTCCCCGAAACTATTCGCACCCTCCGCCGAACCCCCGGTTGTTGTGCAGCACTCAGTAAATATCCCTGATGGCCCGAGTTCACCTTACTTTCTTGTTTCCATCTCCTTTATGTTATTTTTTTTCCACATTCCGTAGTGATTTCCACAAATAACTCAATTTAAAGTAGAAAGCAGTTCAGAGCAGAGCGTTTTAATTCGATCAGCTGCGAAGGAGATGATGTCCATTTGGTTCTTATTGATTATTGACCATCAGCGCTTTTTTTTTCATTTCAAATATCCATTCGAATAGCAATAATATTGAGTCGTTTGAAATGAATTTAATTAAGGAATATGTATCACATTACCTTCAGGAATGCAATGTTTTGTTTTTATGAGTAGGAATGTTAATTGATTTGGATTTATTGCATCAGATAAATGCACGTAACATCGAAGTAAATATTTGAAAAGATTGTATTTTCCATGTTAATGAATTTAATTTAATGTTCCGTAATTAGGTAAAGAACTCTTATATTTCTTACCTAATGGGCTATTTCATGTATAATGGGCTAACTCACCTATGGTTAGATTTTTATATTTAACTTTGGAATGTATTTAATCTAGTTTAATTAATGCATTACATCAAATGCGGGAATAAGAAATTTTAAGAAGTTAAAAAGTTATTTCTCGCTATTCTATTACATAAATATTGTAGGGTTGAGTTACCTCCACTTCAATGACGGGTTATATCTCCTTTAGAAGGAGATGAGTTATGGTCATTAAGATTCAAATTTAGCTCTCACTTATTGCTGTTGCGACGATGCTATTTCATTACCCTGGCTTTGGGAGGAGGAAGGTTCTATAGTTGTAATAAGTTTATGATGAGAAATCATTGCATTTATTATACGAATTATTCAACGGATTCCTTTTCAGATATAATTTATGTAAAAAATTAAACGATTTATATGAATTGATATGCCAAATATGGGCCTGTTTAAATGAATATTTAACGTTTAGTAGTTATATAATTTGTAACATAAAGTTTCATTTATAATTTATTAAATATTCATTATTGTTCCAATTATTTCCCTTTTAAAAATAAGTTCCATTAGTTTGCTTATTTCTTCTATAATTGTATATAAATTAAATATTGAATAATTCTTAGATGAAGCGTTTATTTAAGATAATGATTGTAAACATAGTATTTTATTTAAATTGAACTTTTTGCTTCTTATTAATTAATTTTTTTATTTCTTTTCTGAATGCATCCTTTACTTTAAGTAATGAAATATTAAAATAATTTTGGGGAAATAAGAGGATGATTAATAGTATTTTTTAATTAATTATTATTATTTTTTTAATGTGTCTTTGACTTTTAGTAATGAAATATTAAAAATATTTTGGGGAATTGAAATGATAATTAATATTCATTAAAATATGAAATTTGATTGTAAGATAAAATTTCAAATTCTGCAAATTTAGATTGAATTTTACTACGAGACGTTATTTTTTGGTATTTTCTAAAACTCAGCTTGACTTTCAAGAATGAAAACATTCTTTCAAAATATTTCTTAATCGGAAACATTCAAATGCAATTTTCAAAACACAGATATAATTTAAAAATTAAAAACATTTTGTCAAAGATTTTCTTAAACGAAAGTAGCAAAGCAAGCTTTATATTTTTATAAATAGAAATGATTTGTATGTCTTTTTATAAAGCAAAAATATTTCATGCTTTTAATTTAATCGGAAAACATTCACCGAATCTATTCAAAATTTTTAATTATCTGTTTTTTTAAACACATAATTAAATCTATGCTGTAGCAGTATTAATAAAAAACACTTTTTCCTAAAAAACCATAATTTCCATTAGATTTAATGCAGTTCGAGATTGTGAAGTCTGAAATTTAAATCTTTATTTTTTTTCTCACAAAAAATAATATTATACAGTAAATGTAAAAAGACCCATAAATTGTCGGCAACAATCCATTTAATTGCGTTAAATTTTCGAAAATTGATGTCATTTGCATAATAATAAAGGTGTTTAATTTTTGGAGGAATAGAGTTAAGTGAGGTTAATCACCTACTAAATCATATTTATGCAAAAAAGGTATGTTTTATATCGGTCTAATTCTTAATTATACAGACACTATACATATCCGTATATTTGGGAATTACTACACTGATTATTCACATTTCTTCCTTAACGATTTACATTTTAAATTTATAATTGCATACTTGCTGATAAAAAAAAATCGTCCAAAGGAATCGGTGAATATATTTAAAGCTGTCTCAAATAAAATTACAAGTCTTAAGTTTTCTCATTTTTATAGCTTTTTCATTTCAGGGCGTGCTAAAAAAAATCAGTGTTTTGAAGAAAATTATACGCACGGCTGCATATTTTTATCATTCATAAGAACAAGAAAAATTGCTATGCAAATGAAGGAATAAAAAGTTCAAACTAAACGTCTGAGCAGGTGCACAATATTCCGAGCGAAGCGCAGACATTAAACGTTTTCATGCACTAAAGAAAATTCAGGAATCGATCGTCCGGGGGCTAAAAAAAGAATAGTTATGAAAAAAGCAATGTTTTCAAATTATGCGATAGCTATCTTTAAATTTTTTTCTTCTTATTTTTTGTTTCATATTTTTTTAATGCTCGCACCCTTAGGTGGGAAATTTATATATTTCTAACATTTCTTTTCGGTTTTTTTCCCTTTATTTTGATCGTAAGCATAAATTATAAGTGTGAAATTCAGGCAGCGATTGAATCTTGAGTACTAAAGAAACTGACGATTCATTTATAAAAAAAGAGGTTGAAACCTTGCATATATCTGTAAAGGTATCGTCGTTAAATAAGTTAAAAAACAGATTTCCGATGAAAAAAGAGAAGGAAAGGAGATTATTAAAAAGAAAGAACTATCTTTTCTTAATGAGATTCTTCTATGCTTTTACTTTAATTCACAGTCTTTGTTTTCTTTAAAATGCCTTTCTTTAAACATATATATTAATTTGAAATTAAATTACTGAAACGTGTTTAAATTTTTACAAATATATATTTATTTTAAAAATATTTTATAAAATTATGTATACAAAATAAAGACATGAAAATTACCTAGATGTTATATCTTAGCTCTCAACGAACAATAATGTAGAATGTATTTGTATGAACGCTTCACAGAGTAGAAAATGTAACGCAAATAAACTTCGGAAGCTTGGTCCTAAATATAAATTGTAATTGCGAAATCCAAGTGGAAATTGAATCTTGAATATTAAGCGAGCGATTTATTTATGATAAAAAAGAGTGAATTCTTACATTCTTACATATATCTATAAAGAAAGTACAGCTAAATAAGATACAAAACAGATTTTCAATGCTAGAAAAAAAGGAATGGGATTGTTAGAAGAAAAGGGTGTTTTTTCTTAATAAGTTTCTTATGCTTTTTCAAATTGATTTTTACTTCTGATTTGATTTCTTTAAAATGCGTTTTTTTAAAATTACATATTTATTTTAAATTGAGTTATGCCATTTCGCATGAAGTTTTACAAGCTTATAAAAAATATAAATATGTTTATTTTTATGATAAGAAATATGTTTATATTCGGAGATGTAAAATAAAGAGACGTAATACATTTTGGTGCTAAACTTTCTATCTCTGCTAATAATAATGGAGAATGTCTCTCTTTGTGTGCATGCCTGTCTTGGCGCATTAAATGACAAAAAGACTAACCTAGATATCTCAATTTGGTACACATATGCTTTGAATTTACTGTTAAAAGATTTAAATATAGTTTAAATAATTAATAATTAAATGAGACATTAATTGCGATTGCTTCCATAAATACTTTTTGCAAAAAATGATTTTTACGTCCTTTTTATATCAAAATAATGTGGTGGAATGTAGATTATTATGATCTGTGCAGGAAGCAACAGGACGAATGTTGTTGGAAACATTTCTTTAATAATCATATTCACACACTTAAACATACACTAACACAACGACAAGACATTCATGCGCGCGGCTTCACAGTTCAGCATCACATCTCATTCTAATTACAATCGCAATGCATTATGGGATGACATATGGGATGGCTTAATCAGGTATCGCCATCTAGTATCCAAAAGAGAAGATAAGAGTAATGCAACTGCTACAATAATTAATTTTCATAAAATACCAATTTAATCGCATGTTAAGTTTAAAAAATAGTTTTTGCATGATTATCAGCAATGCATTTCATTTTTTCAAAATATTCTTTTTATCATTTAAATGTGCCTGCTTAGTGCTAAAATTGCATAATAATTTATATAATATACGAAGAAATGAATACTTAAATTTCCTTTAAATCTTTATGCTTGTATAATTTAAATATTGAGGAATTAAAATGGTAAAAAATTATAAATGCAAAAAAGGACCATAAATTTATATATTAAAGTAAAACCTAAATATTGTTTCACGATGTTGCATATACCACATATCACTGTGAGTCTTTCAATGTCTTGGCTGCCATGCAATTCTCTTATGATTCACACTTATTATTTAACTACTACACACATATTATCTAATTAATTGTTACATTATCTACTACAAGACTAAGAAATTGCAAAGAAGAAATTACTACTACAAGGAAAGTCACCAGAATGGGATACTTAGTTTATAAATTTTATACAAGATTTACGGATGTGATTCGATTGTTTGAAAACTTTTCTTGGAAATGTTATGCGTAAGGATTTTACAAATTTCTAAAAAACGTAGAAACGAAAAAACGTAAAAAACGTATTTAAGTCTCTGTAGTATAAATTAACAATGATAAAATTTATCGATAAAAATATCTTCTATTGTTGAAGGTCACAATAAATTTTTGAACGAAAGACTTTAAAAAACATTTCTTGGTAATACAGTAAGTGTCAATAAGCCAAAATATTCAGTACTGAAACTCGCACATCTCGAACAAGTGGTTGCATTTGTCGACGAGGCATAGCTCTAGTTACACGTGTTCGCAGTTGTGGAAAGAAAGTTATGTTGTGCAGTTGTTGGAAATGGGTCTCTCAGTGGATTAAATATTATTAATAGTTAAGCATTATTTCTACTTATACGGAAGTGGTTTAATAAGGGATCGTGCCTTTCTAAAGGATTTGAGAAGGTTCTGTCATGCAAGGAACATTTAGATGAATAGACAGTGGTATCAACAGAACAGGACGACCAGCCATACCACTCTAAAATCTCTAGCCATGCTGCAGGAAAACTTTCCAGGACGAATCATTTCATGGGATACTAACTTCACATACCTGTTCCATTCCCCCGATCTTACACAACCTGATGTCTACTTGTGGGGATTGTTAAAGTAGAGGGGGCTCAATTGTGAAGATCCACCAAGAACTGTGCCTGCATTACGTGAGAAAATAATTTCTTTTTGCAGGAGTCGGCAGCAACCTTTGTTTCAGGTTATGTTTGAGAATCTGCGGCAACGATATGAACATTATTGTCTACAGCGAGGCGGTGCACACTATGAACACTGACATTACGAATACCGTGGTAAATCAACGCTCTAATAGTGTGCATTTATGATGTTAATTTCTTTTAGGAAAAATAAACTCACAGATGACATTAATGTAATTTTGTTCATCTTTTCATTTCAGTATTGTATATTTTGGTGCGTACTGTATTATATAAAAGGATTTTGCAAGTTTCAAAACCACGTAGAAGGAATCCGTATTAAAGTTCCGCGGTGTGAATTAGTAACAATAGACTATATTGATAAAGATATATTCTGCTGTTCAAACTGACTCGATAAATACGATTATAAAATTCTGATGAAAGAAGGAATGCTTTTTTTTATACAATACTTTCTCTTTGTGTGCTTTGTGAGAGAAAAAAAATGATATATTTTTTTCGTCTTCGTATCAGATTTAAGTCTTCAGAAGAAATACAACTTAAAGGTCAAAAAAGCAGACAAATTCAAGATTTTTGAAATCCATTGTAGTTTTACCTAATTTAATGACGTGATAAAAAAGATTAGATTTTTAAATATTTGCTTCATAGTTTCAAAAAAAGAAGAAGAGGACAAACACAGCTTGTGCGGTTCATGTCTTTCTCATCAAAATTCGAAAAGAAACGAGAGATAACTTTTTATTCAATTTCATGCCTGAACAGCTTATCGATTACAGTGACAGGGCAAGCTTAAAAGAAAGAAGACATGCAAAAACCTTGAATATTTTGCTTTCAAAGAGAAAATTATTTTATTTCTGCTGCATGATTGTTGGTGTGCATTGGAGATTTAACGATAAAACACGGAATTCTTTTATCCATTGTACAAAAGCAAGTTACAAATATCTCAAAGCTGTACTTGATTTTTATTTCGAATTCAGCAATTGAAAAGACTTTTATTTGAATATATATATGTATATATATGTATTTAGGAAATATGCTATGCCCGCCAAAGAACTTATTTTTCATCTGTTTCATCAAAGTGTTTTGAAGTTGCATCGTACTTCATGAAAGCAGAAGCCTTATTAAATGCATGTTATATAAATAATTTAATTCTAATTTTTCAAAGGATTTTCTTTTACTCGTGCAATTGCAAGACTGAGTTTTAGTCACCAAAAATTTCTTTTAATATTCAAAAATATCTATCATCTTTGGTCTTTGATATAAAAATCGTCTAAACATTCAGATGCCTAATTTATTTTAAAATATTCAACAAACAGCATAAATTGATATACAATATATTTTTTTATTTCTTTGCAAAACAGCATTTCTTCTTAATATCCAATATATATTTTAATTAAATATATCTTAAGTAATTATTGTATAGATATATGTGTGTGTGTGTGTGTGTGTGTGTGTGTGTGTACGCTCTCAAATCATAACTAATTGATCGACTACGTTTAATTAATTTGAATAAATTACATGCTAAAAACACTTGATCGTATACAAAAAGAAGTTCATAATACAAAAAATATAATTTTCTAATAATGAATATAATATATCTATCATCACTCTAAAAAATATCATTTTTTTCCATCGTACAATTAAATAAAATGCGTATTATTATCATTACTTAAAATATTTTTTCTTTTTATATTTATTAATTACTTTATTGTAAATTGACGGTATAAAGTTTCAACAATGCTTTTTAAATATTCTTTTACATTGATTCAGACCTTTTCTTGATTATTTGTCTTTTTTATATAAAATAAATATTAATATTTTTATATAAAAATTTTCCATGTTCAAACCTTCAGTTATTATAACGCAATCAATAAAATGTTTGTCAAAATGTTATATAAATTTTATTTTGTAAACTTTTACGAAAATCATGTTCATAATCATATAATGTGGTTTAGCTGCATATCAGCTGCATACAAAAAGACAATGTGTGTGCGAGTGGTCACTCAATAATACAGAAGTTTTTCCTTAAATTGCCATAATCTGAGAATCTTAAAAACGCGCAACTCAGGGGGATTTTTTTAAAATTTTTTGCTTACATTTTTATTAAAAAAAGGCTAAAATTTAGCTTTTTTTCTGTAATAACTTAAAACAATTTTTTTTTGCAAGAAACAATTTTATATAAAATTTTCTTTTTATACAAACAAAGTAGTTCCTTTACAAATTTTTCCGGAATTTTGGCAATTCTTTTATTTTTTCTTGTATAATTTCCAATAATACGTTTAATTGTTGCAGTGAAATTGAAATCATTTTTATTTTTTCATAAAATATTTAATCGCATTATTTTCTTCTATTGTTGAAAGATTGGGAGGAAAATTTTGTTTTTTTATCTCCACAATTCACATGAGGAAAAACAAAATTATATTATTAATTATTATGATACTAATGCAATTATAACATCAAATATAATGCTTAGCTTAAAATGGATTATTAAGTTTTAATGAAATTTTAATATCATGAGAATATTATTTGGATGGTTAATATACACAATAAATAAGACTAGTGTAATGCTACTAAAATAACTCGGTTTTAATATTTGTCACAATTTGATATATAAAAAATGCTTTGTTAAGGACATCATTATCATGAACATTTTAAGTAAGCTGTTGAATTTTCCATATTTCTGGAAATCAAGCGAATATATCTAATTTATAGTTAAATATATTTTCTTCTTCAGAGCATCAAAACTATACCCCAGAAAAGTCCTTATTTTTGCAATTTTTGAAACTTTAAAGTAAGGAAAGTGATCTTTATAGCCTTTAACATTAAAAAAGAAAACATATTTGTCAGTGAAAGGGAACATTGGAAAAAATGATGCCCGCATGCAAAAATCATCAATCTCGCTTAACCGCTTCAGGCAAAAGGCTTCTTATCAGCTTCGGCGTCCACTGAAAGGAATGCCAGCACATCATTCAAAACATAATAATGATTGATGGAAAATATCATCTTCTAAGTAAATTTATGTGCATGTATACTAGTAAATTGCATCTGCTGGCTCTTTCTTTCAGATTTTTTTTATTTATTTACTCTATATAAACCAGAATATTATTGTAATTCGTTAAAATTAGGAAGACAAGCTTTTCGAGGGATATCTGTGAAACTAGTTAAAGAATAATGAAAACAATACATTGATCTGAAACTTGAAAATTATTTACAAAGGAAAACATTCGACTGCTATAGACTCTATAAAACTCGGCAGGAAAATTCAAGTTTCATTAAATCAACTTTCCGTTTTAAAGCAACACTAGCGCTATTTTTTAAGACGGACTATGTAATTTTGAACAGCAGTGAAATGATGAGGACGATGCCTGAGTTGACAGCCCCCTCTCCAAATCTCACACTACACCAGTGGAAGGGCATTTGGCCTCGGCGGACAGATGGTTTTTTGGTTCTCATACCTTCCAGTTCCGACGCCGAGACTTTACCATCAAGCTATCGTGAGCCGCTATATGTAAAAGCATGTTGCCATATATACTTTCACTTTAAATACATTTTATTTTAAAGTAATTCAGACTATTATGGAATTATTATATAAGAAGACAGTAGAAAATTTTGGCATTCATTTTGCAGGAAAATAAAGTTTAAAATAAAATGCCCAAAATATGCGAAAAAAATTTTACTAAATTTTTAAATTGCTTTCCTATAATGTTTTCGTTCACAGTATAGTAGCTGTAATAGTTACCATTAGTTCATAGAGTAGCCACTTTAATGCTTGACTGACATATTTATTAATCCATGTCACAAACATGGAAATAAAACAATTGATAATAAATAATTATTTTTCTTTTCTCTAATTTTCAACAAAAAAAAGAAGCCCGACACCATATTATTAAAGAAATCTACATAAAAATATGTTGGTGTTACTTATAGCACTAGTCATGGACAAGCCTGTCGAAGTCGGCGATTTAAGCCAGGCTTGTGCAGCGGCTTCTCAGTGTAAAGGCCCCTGAGCACCCTAGACCAGAAGTTTGACTTCTCGCTCATGTGAAGATAACACTAACACACTAACTTGCACAACCCCTTTTTACAATCTCCCAGATCACGGGGAAGATGCGCTATCCCTAGGTCAGGATCCCGACATGTGCATGTATTCCAGTATAAAAGTATTCTCAAAATAATGCAACATCTATGGCACTCGCAAAGAAAAACATAATGCTGAATACATTATGCAATAATATATATTGAATATATTATAATAAAAGCATCAGATGAGTGAGTTTTTATTTTATTCTAGAGTAATTCAAAGTATTATGGAATCCAAAAAATATATATATTGTTTTTGAGGTAGAGGCATTAGCATCAAATCATATACGTCTTATTGGTTAATATAGTTTGCTATAAAAGTGCTCAAACTAAGTGGGAAAAAGTTTTCAAATTTTGAAATTGCTTTGTTACATTATTTACTTTTCTTCATTCACAGTATAATAGCAGCAATAACTATTTTCAGTTCAAGAAGATTTACTTTAACACCGGGTGGACATTCCTAGCTTATCCTTGTCACAATCATGGCGGAAAAAAAAAAGCAATTGACGCTCTAAGATTATTTTTTTTTCTCTCCGCCTACTTTCAAAAAGTAGTAGGCCAACATAACATTATCAAAAGAAAACAGATCTTTTTTGCGCCGTCTTTAAAGCCTTTTCCTTATTGGCCCACGTGGTGCTTGGCGCCCATTGTTGGGAATCGATACTTCAAATGTCAGTGAAACCCTTTTGATGCACTGATAACATATTGAGGAGGTTGAAAAGAAAGATTTCTTTACTCTACTTTTCGTTTTTATTTTCTGAAAAGAAAATACAGTTCCTTTGCCATCACTAGCTAGGACATAAATAAATAAATGAAAGATACGAAGAAAACAGGAGGCGAATGAAGTGAAGTTTGTCAGTAAAGCATTTAATATCGATGTTGGTGTTTTTACAAAATCCTGCCATTGAACAAATTTTGACAGACATAATTTTTCTTCATTATCTCTACCAGGCTGAGGAAATTTATTTCTCTAGCTGGGTGTTCGGACATAATTAATTGCCCTGAAGTGTTTTCACTTGGTTACTACTACTACAAGAAACTCGAGATTAATTAATTTTTTTTAAAGTTTCACTTGTAATTTGTGTAGAGCAACTTATATATAAATAATTTATTTTGTTTATGGTAGGAAACGTCCTATAATTATGTTCTCACACAAGAGCTGTCATCAAGGGTTGTTATGAATTCGAAGATGGTTTAAAATTTTTGGCCAATAATAACAACTTAACATAAATTTTATGCAATGGGGCAATTTAAAGATAATTTAAAGGGATAAAAGTTTATGCACTCTTTTAAATGAGAATTTTTTAGTAAAGAACTAGGATATATGGCTTTCTTATATTTAATGCAATGTCTGAAATACTCAATGTTAAAGATTTATTGCGTATTCCTGCATAACAATTAAAAGATTCTTTATTTTTTTCATAAATTAATTGTCTATTTATTCCATCTAATTGCTTTTCATTAGCATAAAATGCTTTAAAAGTTTTTTTCAAAATTAAAAAAAAAAATTATAAAAGAAAACTGGTATATAATTCTTCGACAATGTAATTTGTGTTAGTAATTTGATATATTAACGTTTAATATCATAAATTTTATTTCTTTTAAAAAAGACATCGTTATTGTAGTAATATATTTTAGTTGTCGAAAGAAATTAAGTATAATCTGCTATCAAAAATTCAATATATTCATAAAGTATAGCAAACTGAATTTCTTATAATATTTTTATATCAGAACTGTGAATACATTCCCATTGAACAGAACACTATCATTTCACATGATGTTCTGTATTTCCAAATAAAAAATATTTCTTCTATGATTTGTAGAAAGTAAAATGTGATAATAATATAATAATTTATAAATGATATCCATGCAATTAGTCCTTTTTTACATTTCTGAATAAAATGATTGGTCACTGTCAATATTTTTTTGCATGCAATATGCAATAGAAAAAAAACGCTTTTTAAAAGAAGCGAATGATACCTTATAAGTAATGATATAAAAAATTTTCTAGTCAAATAGTATTAAATATTTAAACTTTTATTTCTACGCAAATAGGTATGAGGAACAATCTAACACGAGTTGTTTCTTCATTAAATATTTTATTCTTTTTAGTTAATATAGTTATAATAATGTAAAGCGCAGAAATTAATTCTAAAGCAATGTTTTATAATTTTATATGTGAATTATCTGCTTTATTTAAATACAAAATCATATTAAGATAGAAAAGGCGCAATTTAAATTGTATTTGAAAAAAAGCAATGAATTAAACTTTCAATGCTTTAAGAAATCCAATGCTTTAAAAAATTAAATGAGAAATCATTTTGACAAAATTAAAAAAAAATACATGTGCAATTCAGTTATTTTTATTTATTCATTTCTTATAGAAATTATTTATTCATTTATTGTAGAAACATTCTACCAATGTCTTTGGGTTATAGTTATTTCAACGTTTGATCTTTTAGTTGTTTAACTTTTAGCTTTTAAACTTAATAGTTGGATGGCTTAGAGTGATGAAAACATAATGGCAAAGATAAAAACACAAAAGTTAGTGAAGTTCCTCCAAGATAACGAAAAATTCAACTCTGTAGATTCAGATTCAAGAATATTTCTTTGTTAAAACAGATTCGGTTCATTTGCATTAAGGTTTCAATTATATTCTAAATCAAAGTCTTTTCCCATAGAAATTAAAATTTACATTCAATTTTAAACTAATTAATTTACCAAGTATATTTTTTATTGTGCTACTGCAATGTAACACGTAACGTAATTTATTTCCGATCATTCTCTTCAAAATTCAATCGATAGGAAATATTACGAGTTCTGAGTTTCGAGTTATATTACGGTGAAAATAAAAAAAAGTATTTAAACTGATTATTTGGATGAAAATATGAAAAAAAGTAATCATATTATATCATTATTCCTCTCCAGATGAGGGGGGGGAGGAATGGAGAGTAAGGTGTCCTTAATTATGCCACCGAGAGCAGTTTAAAGTTTTGTTGCTTAAATTCCCAAGCAAACAAACAAAAAGTCATTGAAGTTACTCGGCGGAATGAGGACCCTCTTTAGCGTATTAAACTCCTGAAAAAAAAAGCATCGAAATTTGCTATGGATAACAAAGATTCCAGTCATTAAATGTGGATACCCCAGTGCAAATACAAAGCACCCCGCTGTTGTTCTTTCAAATACGTTGTTTCAAGCGACATATCACAAAATAAATGGCTCGGAAACACCCGAGCCCCCTTTCGAACACGAATTCTGGATCGATTGGACACGAGAAAAAATTGAGCTCAGTTAAAGAAATCGTTCTGTGGAGCCAAAGAAATTCAGTGACCCAGATTTTGGTAACAGTCCGAGTGAAAACTCAGCATGTAAACAAAACTCCTTGTGGCTTCCAGTAGAATTTTTCCCCCGACGACCTGGCCCAGGAAAAATCAACATTGAAATCGGAATTATGTATACTTATCTGGTATAGTCTCAGGGTAAAATCATGGGGAAAGTAACGAGATCCTGTGCTGATGGTGGGAGGGGTGGTGCAGAAACGCGATTGAAGCAACGTGGAAAAAAATAAGTTTTATTTTTTCGGGACAAATCTCAGACAAGCGGGGTTTATTTTTATTTCCTTTAAAAATACGTTATATTGTAATGGAAGAGTTGAAAGAGGTTTCCAGTAATCACATGAGAGCAAAAATGGTTTGGTGTACATATACTGATATGGATATATAGATAAATAAAATACTCTGTAACTTCAAATATTTTATTCCTTGAGAGTCCAACATGTCGAAATTATTTTATTCTGCAGAGTAATCGATTGGCATCTAAAATGTTTTAAAAAGGTTCATGTTTTTTACGTATGTTTACTGAATAATATATTTAAGATTTGGTATGTAACGTTAGAGATACTTCAAAGATAATTTAAATATTTTTATATAATAATTGCCTGGTTTTGGTTTGCCTTATCTGAGCAGAAACTTAAATTTCAAAGTATTTTTACTAATCAGAAATTTAAAGTTTTTTTTTTTAAATGTTCCCTAAAATATCTCTCTTTAATAAATATTGGATCTCGCCACCCTGGAGGGTACACTAATAGGTGGGGGATCTGACTCCTCCCATCGATGACGGGACGTACTTCCTTCGGTGAGGGTTGTAGCTTGGCCGGTGATGGCCCTTAGGACTCAACCACAGTTCACTCCAATGTTGCTGTTGCGGCGATTTGGTCATTCAGTTTTTATGGTTTAAATCCGTGTGCCTTCGTGGCGAGTCGGAGAGTTCGATGGCTTACTTTTCCTAAAATAATTCGTAAATACTTGTTTTAAAAAAAATTACTCTTCCAATTAATTTTTGATAAACCTTTCTGAAAGGCCTCACGATGGACTTTATGGAGTTAGGGACCCAATTTCGGATATCTAAATTTCTTTTTGAGTCAAAATTCAAATTTATCAAAAAATTATATGATTTTATGTAAAATGTATGCTTCTTAACTTTTAATCAATATTTTTTATAAATATAACCCTTGCGTCCTACATTTATCCTACTTTAATATTTATGAATTTTCAGAAAGCATTTTATATAATTGAAAAGCAAGTTTTTGACTTTTAGCATTAGTAATAGATCAGAAATGCAAATTTTTGTTATTTCAAAAATGTTTTATTTTTATAGATATTTTTCCGGCATGAGCATATTGTTTAGAATTCCCTAAAATGAAAAATTCATGAAAATTCCAGATTTCAAAAACAAGTTCCAAGAAATAACTTGATGAAAAAAATAATCTGATATAGAAATTAAATATAATTCTAAACATTCTTCTGTATATGTAAAGAAAGGGATAGTTTATGCTTAACATGTGTCCAATTATTATGAAAAATGTAATGAAATATGATCAAACGTTTTAAATGATTCATTTGAATGTTTTAATTAAAAATTGTAAATTCGACAACTGAATGATTTTAAAAATTTCAGGTAAAGACAGGTAAAATTTTCATTTTTTTTTACTTTTTTAAAAAATTAACTGTTTTATTTTATTTCTTAATTATATCTTACGAAAGTTGGCATTTAAGGAAAAATGTTGAAGTAATTTTGAATAATTACTTGTTAGAAAATGTGTGCTAACATATTGAATAATACAAGATAATGAGGTTAGCATATAATTATCATTTATCAATTTTTTACTGGAAAATTGAATTTTATTTATTTAAACCACATCTATGTTCACCTTCTATTTGAACAAATTTTTATTTTATTCTAAAAACTAGTTTTTGGTTCAGATATACCGATAAATTTAGCATTAAATTTTTCTATATTTTTAAAAATATTTTAATATATGTAATATACATTAATAAATAAACAACTATTATTTAAAAAGAAAGACCTTTTTAAACTGTACAATTGTGTTGAGAATTTCTCGTTTTAAAGATATTCAAGAAGAAAAAATGTTGATTCACAGAGTGAGAAATTTTTAACAAATCAATAAAAAAAAGGGCATTTGATTCATTGAGATCATCAAGGCTTTGAAACCGAAAAATAAAAGATTTCTCTTAAAGTGTAAGTGAGCTAGATGAAGCTGAAAATGGTTTCCGAAGCGTATTATTTACCAACAAAGAGTAAAGAATACCAAGTAAAAATAAGCGGAAAAGGGATTTCATTAATCATTTCGATGACAGGCAGAAAATCTTAAGTCACTATTAGATTTATTCAAAAAATGTGCTAGCAAAAAATCTAAAATGCAAATCATTTCTTTTTCCAACACATTGTTTAAAGCGACTAAACAATTTTACGAAAGTTTCCCCATGTTTCCTCGCAAGAATTTATTATTCGTGGAAACTAACTCTTATATTATTAGTTTCTTTTTTTGCTTTGTTCTGACAGCCAGATACAGTGCCTCACCTCTCCGCATTTGTTCCTCTTCTCACCTCAATAGCAAACATTCAGCGTTTGCAATTCAAATAAATGCATTCCATCGTCTTGCAGAAAACATTATTTCGCATCTCGTGCAGTGTAAATGGCAGGTAGAAGACAAAAACCATCGTCTTTCTCCTTTTAAAAGCAGAAATAAAAGAAAGAGACGGTGCAGTGGAATACAAAGAAAGAAGTAATACAACCCATCTAATGAAATAAGTAATGAACTGAGCGAGCTTCGAACAGCTCTGGTAGAATCCTTATTGTGCTTCTACCTCATTCTCCATACATGGAGTTTCAATTAACCACAACGGAGTTCCAGCTTTTGCAATGCCCGAATGCGAAGCTTCCATTGCGCACAAAAGACCAAGGAAGAATGTAAAAGAAGGAGTTTTGAAAGCAGACGGACCCTGGAGGTTTCCCAATCTACCACCTTTTTTTTTATTATTATTATTTGCGCAGCAGTCTTTCGTCTTTTTTTGGCGTCTTTTATCTATCGGTGTGAGAGGGAAAAAAGAAGGTGGAAAAGGTGCGAGGAGAAATGTTGCATTGACTTCGAAACTTGTGTAAAGATTTCGATGTTAAAAGGCTAGAGACTTTTCTAAGGAAATGGAGATTTTCTTCTAAAACTCTTTATAGGGCTATCCATGCCCTTTTCCGCTGGAGGCACAATGGCTTTTTGAACTTGTGGCAGGAATACCAAAGATTATTTTTTGGAACGCAGAACACACACACATACATAGTTGTTATTACTGTTGACTTGGTTTTTACAGGGTTTTAAACGATACTTTCTGGAATTGTGATAACGATTTTTTAAAAGGAGAAAGCTTAGTTCCATGCCCTTAATCCTATGCTCTAGGCAATAACCAATATTTTTCTTAGGATAAAATAAAAAAAAATTAAGAAGAAATTGGAATAATCTTGCTTTTGACCATGACAGGTTTCATATAATAAAAAAGGAAAATAAATGTTTACCTTTATATATGCTAAAAATTTGTTTCTTTTCTTATGCTATTTCC
>JAPMOR010113544.1:0-14027 GCA_026543865.1 Argiope aurantia | reverse complement strand
ATATGTTTGATGTTTTTATCAAGACATGAGATTAGTTCAGTTGTCCTTATCTTATCGTTTTAGTTCTTGGTTTACACTAAAGTGATTGATGAAAATGAAAAACTTTATTTTCTTAGGCCTGTTATAGCCATAGGGAGACCTTAAGCCAGTGTTTAGGGAACCCTATGAAAACTGTTTCATGTTTCACCAGAAATTGACATTAAATCTCCGCTCATTAATTTTCATCGTTTAATAAAGTAAAAATATTTTGCCATAAGAAATCCCATTTTCATTTCTACTTTTGTATTGCCAATCTGACAGTTTTTGTCGCATTCCACATTCCCCATTAGTACAGAAGACAGTACATTTGGACCAATATCATTGAAATATGTTAGCGGATTTGTGTCAGCTTCTTTCCACATCAACAACTTCATTTTCGTCAGGTTCTTTCCACATCAACAACTTACATATAATGACCTGCATTAATTACCTACACATATTGCCCTTCTTATAAATCCCTACATATAATGACCCTTTGTATAATGACCTATATATATATAATGGTATGCATATAAAATCTACAGAAAAAGGTTACATTCAAAATTTTAATTAATAAAAAGCAAGATAAAAAAAGTTATGATGACGATGTTAATTAGTTGTTTGATATATGAAGTAAAAAATTAATGATATTCTATAATCTGATTCGACAAACAATATAGAAAAAAAATACAAATCATAAAAAATTTGGCTTGATTGTCGTTGTAAAAAGTTATTTGAAAAAAGAAAGGATTTTGAAGTATTCTTGGAGACTTACTTTACATAAGATTTTCAACTATTACTCGCTAGGTTATAGAAGAAAAAAAAATGATCACCATTTTTCTTATAATCCTAACCATCACGGGTTTTGTTAAAAATAAATCTAAGGATCATAATGAAACCTAAATACTTGGAAGGAGCAGAATATAAATCTCTCCCTGAACCAGATTCTTAAAAGTACAGAAATATGAACAAGTACACAATGAAAAAACTCAACATGTCGAAGCTTAATAAATTTGAAGATTTA
This sequence comes from Argiope aurantia, assembly GCA_026543865.1. Classification (NCBI taxonomy): domain Eukaryota; kingdom Metazoa; phylum Arthropoda; class Arachnida; order Araneae; family Araneidae; genus Argiope; species Argiope aurantia. The sequence goes on along the minus strand of JAPMOR010113544.1, from coordinate 12,985 downwards.
ACTCTTCTGTTAAGTATTAAAAATAAACATTTCTTTTCAATAATGATAATAACCATTATCTATCATAAGAGATAATGAGGTCCATTCTTATTTTTTCTACAAACAATAGAATTAAAAAAATGATGGAAATGGCGTAAAACCCTGGTTAGTATCTTTCATTAACACTTTAAACACTCTTTCCTAGAGAAGTTAATCAAAAGAAACGAGTCAACTGAAACCTCAAAAAAAAATTCATTTATTTTTAAATGAGGTAACTTTTAAATGAAGTAATATTTTTTTATCCTTTTTTTTAGAAAGAGTAAAGAGTTCATATATTTTCTTTCTGAATGCTCTTTGAAGAGTTTATGATCAGTAATTTTTTATTATTATTTTGATCTCATTTTTCCTTTAAATCATCTCAGTTCTAATTATAAATCAATAATTATTTGATATTCTGGAAATTTCCTTTCATGTCTGCTGATTCCTTTTTCACCTACGCAGCAATTATTGCCAATAAAATATAGTGTGATACGCTTAGAACAACTAACTATAAAATGCGCTTAGAATTACAAATACGCTAAAAAGATAAAATTTCTTATTTTATAGTTTATGTGAAAAAACAATTTGAGAAATTTTAATAATTTATTAAGGAGTCTGTCATCTCGTTTATATATATATGGGGGCATGATGGCCAAGTAATAACAAGTTCGAGATGGTATTTCAGAATTTAATGAATGGTTAAGATTAAAGATGAACAAATTGCAGATAATGAAATAATTTACAGGATTAAGTGGATAAACAATTTCGTCTTTTAACAATACGTCATAATATTTCATCTTCATCTTTTTAAACATGTCGTAATCACTTCGCCTCGTCTAGGCGTCAACTGAACTCAACAAAACTCCCCAAAGGCCTTACTTAGTGGCGGGAAGTGAGATACCTATATATATATATATATATATACCGGAAATTGCAAGCTAAATTCATATATTCTTTTGAAGAGGTAAAAATCAAGATACAGAACACACGATGATAGATTCTTTAACAAATTATTAAAATTTGTCAAGACTAGATTAGGGAAAAATGCTCAACTAAAAGGATTGTTACCCTGTTAATAAAATCTCAGATCTGATTGTAACGGACTAATTAATGTTTCAGTACAAAATTTCTGCAAACTGACCGAGTGTTTACATTTTTTTTTAAAAAAATTATTATTTGTAGTGTACATTAGATGTAAACATATAATATGCTTAGAAATTTAGTTTCCTTGTTATGTCATCTGCATTATCCATAGCATGTACGAACTCTCAAGTCAAAACTATAACTTAAATTTGATTGAAACAAACAGTGATTCTCTAACTAGAAAAATTTTAGCGAAATGTCAAATCAAAAAAGGTGCTGAAAGAAAATATTAGCTCAATTTTGCCTGTGAAGAACGAATGTAATAAATCAGCATAAAATATGATAAAAATTGCTCATTTCTATTTATTCCTGTATAAATTTATTACGACGTCGATAAATCAGCCCATGCATGCATAAAATTGGCGGAGGGCCGGAATAACCTGATTGGTAGGGATTCACATCCCTTGGATTGTGAGTTCGAATCCCACTGTCCGTAGACTCCCCGTGTGTGTGGAGGCTGGCGCACGTATAAATCTGCTGAAGACACAAAATCCTCCAAGTCGAGACAATACCACTGGGGGTACTGGATCAGAGGTGATCGTTCTCGGATTCTAAATTATGATAGAAAAAAATTACGATAAAAATCTGTGGTAAAAAATTACGATTTGTGGTTGAGTAAATGGAATGTATGAATGAAATCCGTTCCGTAAAAAGGTTTGTGACGCATGAGTAGCTAAGTAGCACTCTTGGCCTTAGATGACGCTACTGAAACAAGAAACGCTCTCTCTCGGCTTAAAATTAAAATTTGTAACCGCAAATGAAACGGGCAATAGCATATTTTTTAATTCTGCTAAACTTTAAAGGCGGTGAGATAATTTTATAATAAATTGTAAAATTTCTGCCTGCAAATTTAAACATTGAGATCGAATTTTCAATCAGGATGGTGCTTCTTGAAGAAACTCTGATTATTATTCCACAGTGAAAATTTCCCTAACGACCAAAGATTAAAATCTTGTCTGATTAAGAAATGTTAAAAATTAAAATATACTACGCATCCTTTTGAAGTTTCAAACTTCTTAACTGATGTAGATGAAGAAGCCACCAATCTACAGCCGCTAATGCATGTTAAAAAAATTATTTCAGCAAGCTTTCTTCAGACACGCAATAATCCTTTTTTAACATTTTAAAGCCTTTTTGATAAATTGAAATTATATTTACAAATATTTATAATGCTAAAATAAAACTCTTGTCATTTTTTATGAAACTTTATCGGTTTTTAAATTAAAAAAAAACTCTTCATTGCCATTCTATACCGTAATCTGATTTCTTCATGCTAACAACTGACTTTTCATTTGTCCCCACGTATTGCATCTGTTGACAATCACTAGCGTCACTATCACAGATCATTGAAAAATATGCTGAACAAAAGCCAGAAATTTTTCTGATATAGATAAAACTCATACAGGAAACTCCTCCGTTTCGACAAAGCATGATAGAATTAAAAATTCTTGTTGCTAAAAAAAAAAAAGAATGCATCTAATTAAAGTAATTAAATATCCTTAAGAAATTATCTATTTAATGAAAGAAAAAAGCTTTTATTGAAGTCTTTGATTCCGAGGAAGCTCTAAATGAGATTCCTGATTCATGTAAATGACTCAAAAGATTTTTCGATAAGTCAGTAAATTTTAAATTGGTTACAACGCTTCGGCTATGGGTCTAGACCCTAATTTCTGAATGTGTTTTTGTACATTTGTTATTTTAGAAAATTTTCTCGGCTTTATTTTACTTGGAGAAGTAATAATCAACATTATGGAGATATCTTTATCTGTTATGAATTTATATTTGTTACGAATTAATCTTCCATTTTTTTATTTATTACCATGACTTTGATCTTCTTAGTAGTTCAAATGCACTTGAAAACAGATAAATAAATTGATAAATTTATCTTTGCAACTTTTTCCTTTTAATCAATTTTTAATATTTCCCTTTTATGATTATTTTGAAACTTTTTCCTTTTTAATGATTATTAATGTTAGATTCTTTTATACACATAAAATGGGTGCCAAAAAACAATTTTACAATTCTTAGTAAATTTTGAAATTTAAAATCTATATAAATATTTGCATTGCTTTTACTTAACTTTATAATGAACATCATTCATTTAAATGTTACTGTTTTAGACGATTGACTCAATTATATATCCTCTCTATAACTGAGACATTCATCTAAAACAGCAACCTATATCACAAATCAATCGCTACTTATATCACAAATCAATTGCAACTTATATCACAAATCAATCGCAACTTATATCACAATTCTAGACCACATCAATTGATGATATTTATTTATGACTGAAAGTATAATGTTTTCTAATACTAATAATAGAGGAAGAATTATGTGATGTAATTCTTCCAATTTTGAATTCGACATATTACAATTACTATATTCCTTTTAAAATGTTTTGTTCTGTAGGTAATATATAATGTAAATTTAAAAAAAGAAAAAATGCGAAAAAATTTTGTGCCATAAAATTTTCAGAATTTTTTTTATTTCAATATTTACGGTAAAATAATTTTTTTCTTGTCACATTCTGAACGGGTTAGAAATGTTTAATCAGCACTGAATAAAATTATCAAAGCTGGGAAAAATTCAACAATTAGAATACTTGTTACTATATATAATGTATATTGAGAATTTTAATTGTTTATACTGTATTAGCTTAAGAGATTTATTATTTATTTAATTAGGAAGATAATAGTGTACAGATTTCAATTCAAAATTGCAATATTATTTTTGCTACTTTTATCATATTTTGAATTTACGGAATAATTTCATAAGTATTAAAATATTTAAAAATATTGTGTTGTATTTCCTAGTTAAGAGGTATACAAATTCATTAAATTTATTACCATTGAAAATAATCAGGCAATGCTTTGAGTGCAAATTCAACAAAATAGCGCTTTTAAAAACACACAGGTATAAAATAAATGATTTTAAATCTATCAGCATATAGGATGACTACCTTCAAACACTGGATGGAAAGTATTTTTCTTCACAAAATTGCAATCTTACTTCCAATATTATTTATTTGCTTTCAAATAAAAATACGATTTGCAAATATATTTTATGACAAAGTTAAAATGAAATAAAATTATATATTAAGTCGATCAATTTATTCATGATGGAGGATATTAATACGTTCAGTGTGAAGAAAAGTCATTTTTTTAATATTTTTTTTATATTTATCACAAATGTCTAATAATAAGAATATCTTTTATATCTAAATTCATTACAAACGCTTATTGCACTAAATTCAGGTTGGTATATAATTATGTGAATTGATTTATAATAGTCAAATTTTTAAAACTCTATTTTAATTTTAATTTTTATGTACTTTTTTGCATTATGCTTATTTATACCTAAAACGTTTTTTTCAAAGTGAACTCATCTTTTGTGATTTATTGCAAAATAAATAAATAAATAATCCTTTCATTGTGGGTTTGATTTCTGGCTCATTTATAAAATGTCAGATAACAGATAGCAGAGAGTCAAAGCGTGAAGCATTTTCTATTAAAACACTTCGCAGAGATAATCAGAATTTTTGGAACTGATTTATGAAATTTTCAAATGGCGTGAATTAAGAAAGAGAAATGTTTAATGTCTTCTGGAACTGATAATAAATCGCAATCAGAATGGCATTTAGATTCCTATATCAAAACTGAATTTGCTTTTCATCGTTGTTAAATTTCGGAAGTATTTAAACTAAGAAAATTTAGATTTTCTTTAAGATGCAAAACAAAGTTAGTCAGATCGAATTAATTAGAATTTTTGTTGTTTCTTAATATCTACTCAGAATCTAGATATCAAACAGAAATGAGTTTTTAGGTTGAAGTAAAGAAGAAAAGACTGAGCAGATAAGAAACCACGAGACTGATATTTTTAATAAAGAGACTGAGCAAATATATGTCGAAAATTTAATTAAAATCAGAGCATTTAAGGAATAAAATCAAATATTAAAATTTAAATAAATTTAAAAACTGTTAAAATAGCCTAAATAATTATTCTCCATAATAAAATCATCATCAAAATTATCATTTTCTCCATCATAAAAAAAAGCCAATGAAGATCATGGGATCTGTTAGTTTCTCCTGTAAATCTATGACAAGATTATAACTACCTAGTTTGTATTTATAATATTTTATATGTTTGTTTGGAATTTGAAAACTAATAGTTGTTGGTGAATAGATTAATTATTCAAATATTTAGATTCAACGACATGTCAATCAAATTGCAAGTGCACAGAATTCTGCACGCGAACTCGTCACCACCACAAGACGAAGTTCCTGAACGTCCTAAGGGCTATTCTCAAATCAGTTCTGTCAAACGTAATATATATTTCCATATGCTTGGAGTAATTATAAAAATTAATTGTTAAATGTCTGAAGTGTGAAAGAGAATTTAATAATACGTGATTGAAATTATATATTAAGTCGATCAATATAATTGAAACTTTAAAGCAAAAATACTACTTTCCAATTTATTATTTTACTTATACTATTTTACTTATTTTGTATTTTATTTCATTAACACTATTTTAATTTCGATATTTTAGAATTGTTATTTTTATAACTTTTTCTTCCCTGGTATTGCTTGCATTTTCCGATTGTAACATAATAATATTTATATTTTATTACGTCCTAAAAAATGAATCATGGGAAAAAAATTAAAAAGATATTACAACACAATAGCAAAAGAATCCCATATTCTTAAGAAACACAATTATGATTAACTATAAACTATCTAAATTTCACAGTGAAAAAAAATTCCTTTTTAGAAAACGCATTGGTCATGAGTTAAGAGATTTTCCTCAATGGAATGTAAGATATTTCCATGAAATGTAAAGATAATTATTTGCACATATTTTTTTAACTAAATGTCGCATTAAAATTAAGTCTTATTAAAAATTAAATTATTTTAAATGCATTATGATTAAATTGAAGGTAATGGCAAATTATGAAATAACAAATTATTGTTGAGGATTTAATTTTATAGTGAACATCTATATATTAAAAGTCATAAAGGCTTTAGCTAACAGAAATATTTATAATAGGAAAAATTAATATCACCAGCGTCTACAAGCGAAATACTAAGAAATTATATTACTCAAGCAATAATTATTTAGAAATTTCGAGTTTTAAAACAATAAAATTTAAAATTAGGGACAACATGCGAATAAAAAAAGCAAAATACAGAGAAGAAAACGCTTTAACTCTGATCAAATAAAATTTCAAAAGTTTTTTATAAGTCAATGATATTTTTCTAAAAATAATTATTTGGCAAAATATTTATTTCCATTAAAATATCTTTTATAATCCTTATTAATTTTTTAAAAATTTACACGAAAAAAATTTGCATTGTAACATATAATGCAATTCTACAACAAATATTTTAAAACATTGCAGAAGTTGATATCATCATATATCATCCAATGAATGTTAGTTGTTCAATTTTATTCCCACAAAATACATTTTCAAGGACATACAAAACCCAAAGATGAATAAGATTGTATTTTAAAGAATGGCAGTTTTAATTCTCTGAACAAAGGTAAAGATTCTCTTCATTTAAAAATGCAAGAAAAATTATCCGTTCATTAGATTATTCATCAATTATCTAGCTTAATTTTGAACATTCTTAACAAGTATTACCGTTTTAAATTGATATATTTTTTTGCACTTTCTTTTTTAGCAATATTCTTGATAATACTAGAAAATAAAGTGATTACTTTCAAGGTAATTTTTCTGAAACTGGCGCGATATGTGGTACAGAATTTTAAAAAACTGATTTTTCCGACATTTATTATATTATGCATCGGATTATCATAATTTATTCAAAGAGCGTTATTCTAACAGAAGTTATTATGCTTACTTTATGAGTTTAAAATTACTTTTCAGGTTGATAAAGACGCTTTAAAGCAGGAATTAATTCTATAGTAGTTTCCTTCTGTCATGGAGACAATAGCAAATAAACGACACATTTCTAAAAGTTCTTTATAAACGTAACTCCAATATAAATACTCTTGAGAACAAGAGTAAGGGAAAAGTAATTATCGTTGTTATTTTTCCCGCACCAAATCAAATACGCATAAATGAATAAACACTCTGTTCAAACATTGCTTATAACAGAAGAAACAAAAAAAAAATACAGAGTCCATTTCCAACTGCAATACAAATTGTATTTTTTTCTTAGTTTTGATGAAATTCCACGATAGCACATTAGCACTTTTATTAAATTCTTACCATCTTTGGTATAGAAATATTATATTTCACAAAAAGAGCGGACAAGTATTGAATAATATAAGGATAGCGTAATTTTAATTTTAAATGCAATCCAATAGGATATTATTTTGTGACATGATATAGAAAACGAAATGGTTTTTGAGCTCTTCTTATGAATTACTAAGCAAAAAAATAAATAAAAAATATAGTTTTATCTTCATTTGTGGTTTATCGTAGTTTTCTTAAAGAATTAATGAGTGTTTTTTTTATATAACATAAAAACTTTAGAGTTACCACAAATACTGTGAATAAAGTTATTTTTTGATTTTTTTCCCTTTGACCTTTTGTATATCTGTTGAAGTTCTTAGTTTTATCAACTTCATTCTTTTTAAAATTTAAAGGACTCCTTAATCGATTTTTTGTGAAAATTGTTAATCGATTTTGAAATATTTACAGTTTTGCAAATCAAGATATTAAAAATTTGATTACTGATATGATCGTTTGAATTTATAATAGCACAAAAATCAATTTCTGATAGAAATTTCGAATGAAAGGTAATGCATTCGTTTCGAAATGGTTTGGCAGAAAAACAATTTACTAAATGCTAAAACATTTCCCTTGTAGAAATTTATATACAGGATTTCCAACAATAGCTGAAAAAGAAACTAGTAATATATAAAAAAAATTAAGTCAATTCTTACTTAGATCAAAATAAAAATTTTTAGTTACTTTTTATTAAATTACAATTAATATAAAAATGTATATACATATGACAGAATTACAATATTAATTGGCAAAATAGAGCTTGGCGACGCTTTGGCGACATGGCAACGGATTTTGCGACTTTCACGACCAAATAGAAATTACTGAACAAATTTAATTAATTAATTAATATTTGAAAAAAATTGCATTAACATCAAGTGTCATCCCCTAAAAGTTAAAAAAAGATATATTTGAACTTGAGTGGATGAATAAAAAGTATTTTATTAACGATTGAAAATTTGAACAAGATATATATAGAGAGAGTGTGAGCTAATAGTAGGAATTCAAAAAAAAAAAAAGATGATAATGTTATCAGTTTTGTGAGAGGCAACTTAATTCTATCTTTAATGTATATTAATTATTTGTTTGAAGTACTGAAGATAGTTTAATGTAGCAAACTGCACATACCCAGTAATAGATGTAATTCATAAGATATCAGTAAGTCACATGATAAACTTGAGTGCACATGAATTCTAACAGTAATTAAATTATGTCTTTAGCAGTGCTGTGGGATATTTTCTTTTTGCCCTAATGAATAAGTAATAAAATGTTAAACAATTAAATAATCCAGGCTTTCTTCATGTACGATATAGTCATTATCCGACTTCAGTATAATAATGGATTATTTAAGACTGGTGCTTCAGATTTTCAACAAGAATAAATAATGTCACAAAAATGAATTGAAGATTTTTTTACTTAATGAATATTTCCTATTTTTCTTTATTTAATTCAAGTTTATTACAAAATGTTTGTTGTCTTCAAACTATTGTAGCTTTCACTTAAAAATTGCGTTTGAACGATGGCGCACTGAAAAATTTTACCTCTTTATTAAATGCTAATTACCAAATACTGGGACACCTCACCAATGTTTGGTCCAACAAGCAAATTCAAAATCAACGAGATCATAAGATATACGAGCTGTTATAAATACTAGGACACCTCAACAAAATTTTATTTTATAATCAGCTTCAAAATTAAAGACATCATAAGATTTACAATCCATTATAAATACTAGGACATCTCAACAAAGTTTCATTTTGCAATCAACTACAAAATCAAGGATATCATAAGATTTACTAGCCATTTTAAACACTAGAACACCTCAACAACGTTTTGTTTTACAACCGCTTCAAAATTAAAGACTTCATAAGATTTACATGCTATTGTAAATACTAGAACTTCTTAACAAAGTTTGGTTCATCAACTTTTAAAATCAAAGATATTATAAGATTTACGAATATTATAAATGATAATAGTTATAACAAAATAACGTATAATAATATTAACTAATGGAAATTTCTGCTAAATTTCATACATCCCTGGCTTTTCTCACTCTTTTAAATATTTGCAGATTTTCCCGAAAAGAAATGTAAGCAATAATCTTTTAAGAAATTTGTTTTTAGTGTGAAAGAAAAGTTTTTGTAGGTATAGTGTAATTATTCAATTATAATGATTAGTATTTAGACATAGAGTTAAAGTTAAAAATTTAAAAGTTAAAATACGGCTAACGTTAAAAGATAAATGTTACAGCTAAAAGTTAAAATAGGATATAAAGCTCATCACCAAAATTTATTGTTCATGTGTATAGCTAATTTAACAATAGTCAATAGTCAAATCACATATAGATTTAGAAAATATAAAACATCAAATTATGTTTACTTTGCCTATTATCCAACCATTTGCCTCGCATAATCTTATTTCGTAAAATGAAAAGATGAAGTCCATGAGAGTAACATTCATTTGTGTATGAAATACATTTTCCTTCGAAAAGAAAAAATCTCATAACCTATTTATAATTATTTTCTTTTGGAAAATGATGCCATTATTTCTTACTGAGAAATTATTACTTTTAATATAACTATTCTTCATTTTATTAACTTTCGCTAGTAATTAGCAAGATTAATCGAATTCAAAGATTATTTAATCAATAATATAACAAGATTATTTAATCAATAATATGACAATTTAATTAATATCGCCATGGTTCTTCATAATATTGAATAATACGAAGGGGGTGTCGCAATACTTCTTCCCAATTCTAAATATTATTCGGCAAATTCAATCGATCTGATTCCCCGAAGAAGAATTTTCTGGAGCTTAGATCACTAATCTTTTCTCTAAGAGCAGAAAGACTTTAATCCACATCGGAGTTTTGGCTGAGTGGTTCAATTCATTGCGTAAAAAACAAATTTCCTTCATCTATTCATTCAAACGCATTGGATAATTTTTATAAAATTTATTAGAACGGGGCTTAAAAATTAGATAAATATGTCAAAAGCAAATTTGTTAACGTAGAATGAAGCAATCTGAAAGTTTTAATTTTTTATTTTATGTTTTATATTTTTATGTACGCATTTTATGACAAAGAAATTTTACAATGAAGTTTATTATTTTTATTTTCTGTTATTACAAATTGTGGTATATATTTTTCGAAACACTTTTCGTCGTTTCATTAAGCTAATAAATGGCAGTTTTTCTTAATGAGATTGCTAACTTAAAAAGAAATTATTTTATGCAAATTCATAACTCATTGATTATATTTTATTCTTTTACTAATATAAAGTTTCTACTTACATTTTATTCACATTAAATTATTATATATTAATTTGTTTATTTTTATTAATGTATTAAAACTAATGATTGCTTATTTAACCATAAAACTAGAATTAAAAACAACAGAAAGAAATTAGAATAATTTTTTAATATATACATATGGATTGCACGTATGGTTTGGCTTGGTTTTGTGGGGGACTCTGGCGCAAGAGCCCTATTTGGCTATGCTGCGCCAAATGGAGAGATACGATATGGATAGATACGATAAATATTTACATATATATAGAGAGATATATACATACAATAATTAAATGATTTTAGGACTAGAACTTTTTGTTGACTTTCCTATTATAGATACCTAAAGAATTATTAATGGAAACAATAGGGATAATGTAATATGAAGTCTAATTGTTTATTTTCTTTGGAAAAAATTATCCTCATTTCTTGTATATTTAATATATTTTCAGCCTTCTTTTAAATTTCTGTTGTTTGTCTTATTGGAAATGTTCATAAAAAATAACTATGTTCATACAAGATGTTTATAAATAAATATACTACTTTCAAAATACCACAAATAAATAAACCACAAGGTTATTAAACTAAAAAATAGCAATTTTAATAATCAGAAATCAAAAATATTCATTAAAACTTCAACATAGTTGTAAATGCTCCATGTGAGCCCTCCAGAAAAAGTAACGATATGGAGATGCTACGAATGCTCACCCTACAATTTGCTCAGGATGTGTGATGATAACTTTTGAAAGGCTGCTGATATGTCTATAAACTCGTCAACATCAGTTAGTAGTGTTCTAACCTTCAATTTTTTTTATTTCCAATATGAGCACCTTCTACCTAATGATGCAAATTTCGTAATTCAGATTACAAAAATATTTTTAATATGCAAACCAGATTACAAAAAAGTTGCGCAAGTTAGGAAAAACACGTTAACTATTAAAAACATTGTGATTTATCTATATCAGCTGAAGACTTTTACAAAAGTGGCATCAACTTTTTAAAACTACGTTTCAGTATAAATTTTGGGATATTTATATCCAAAGATTCTAAATTCTTTTCGAATTTTTCATGCCTTTGTATGCTTCCTTGGGAGAATTAATCATTCTGTATGTTATTGTTCCAATTATTATTGTATAATTTCTTTAAAAGCAGAAAATTTTATAATGTATAATGTATAATTTTTTAATCAGAAAAAAGGGCCACAGTCAGATGACTGTTTATAGATTGCAGGAAAATAAATTCTGAAAATATCTCTTTAAATTTTGAACAGCAAAGTTTTTTAAACATTGATAATAGTTCTTTATTATCAGTTAAATTTGTTAATACATTTTTAATAAATATTTTGCTTTCCCATTAAAACCTTGTAATATATACACATACAAATGTGTATATATTTTAATCCCTAAAACTTGATTTCACATATCGTTTAATTTGCATAAGAAAATTTTTCCAGAATTTTTTGTAAGCGCGCTCTACTTTGCTTTCTATATAAATATACATATTCTTAAGTGATAAGTATTTCGATCGATTATTTTAATTAGAATGATTTGTCGTTCATTCATTGTTCAAAAAAGATGCAATATTATACAAATCGGCAACATATATTTAAAAAATATTAAATCAAAATTTCTTATTAATTAAGTTTTATCATTATCATTAAATTTAGCTGATAAAGAACATCGCAACAGTTTAAATGCAATAATGAAAGAATTCACAATAATAACGACATATATAAGTAACTCTACTTACGGTTTAACATTTAAAGACGGTTCTGCTGTAGACTTGTTGATTTGTTAGAAATAAAATAATTTTATCATCTTTAATTAATTACACATCTTAATTATCACGGATGAATACCTCCAATCTTTAAGAAACATTTCCGAACCTGAAAGTTATTTGTTAATAAACACGAACCCGGAACCTGGGAACATTTACCTCATAAAAAAATAATCATAGATGTATCACCTGAATCACGCGGCAAAAGGATAATTAAATTAATCTTATTAAAATGGATAATGATAGTCATTAACATTGACAGAAAGCAAGTTTTTTACAAAAAAAGGAAAGTAAAGAAAATACTTGGCTGAATGAAAGTTATGAAATAATAAAATGGCAAACAAGATCAGCTTAATTAAATTTCACAGTTATATTAAGATTTGATATTGCTATTTAATGTTCCATCTATTATACACTTTCTCTTTTTTTTTTTTTTTTTGATTTTCTAATAGATAATCGCAGAGCTTAAATTGTAATGAGAAATCAAGCTAGTGATTCTT